>JAKEPQ010001021.1:30195000-30567500 GCA_024500445.1 Entomyzon cyanotis | reverse complement strand
AGCCACCATGGTCTTTCTTCATTTGCTTCGGGATATTGCTTGGCTCACCAGATAGAGGTGTAATGGTGAAACTCAGCATAAGAATGATGCTGTTAATCAACCTGAAGCAGCTTGCATCTGGCAGAACACAATAGCTTGGAGGTGTCACTTGGACAATAATTCTGGTCAGAAATACCCAGCTTGCTTGGACTAGAAAAAGCCATGAGAGATCTCAGACACCAGCAGAGCTGGGGTCTTCCAGTCACTTATACTGCTGAAGAATGGTCAGGCTAGATGACCTCATCATATGTGATGGGATTATGGACATCCCTAGGGAAGAACCTGTCACAGTCACAGCCACACAGGCAGTGGAAAGATCAAGCGGACCCATGGTAAGCACAGGATCACGGAATTGCTGGGGTTGGAGGGACTTCAGGAGATCAACTCACACAAACCCCCTCCCAGGGCAGGGACGCCAGAGCAGATTACATAAGAATGTGTCCAACTGGGTTCAGAATGTCTCCAGAGAGGGACATTCCACAACCTTCTTGGGAAACCTGTTCCAGTGCTCTGCCATACTCAAAGTAAAAACGTTCTTCCTCACATTGAGGTGAAACTGCTTGTGTCACTGCTCCTTGTCCTGTCATTGGACACCACTGAAAAGAGTCTGGCACCATTGTCTTGGCAGCTGCCTTTGAGATAATTACATGCATTGATGAGATCCCCTCTCAGTCTCCTCTAGACTAAACAGGCCCAGCTCCCTCAGTCTCTCCTCAAAAGAGAGATGCTCCAGAGCCCTGATCATCTTTGTGACCCTTTGCTGGACTCTCTCCAGCAGCTCCTTGTCTCTCTTGTACTGAGGAGCCCAGAACTGACACTCCACATGTGGCCTCACCAGGGCTGAAGAGAGGGGAGGATCAGCTCCCTTGACCTGCTGGCCACTCTCTTCCTGATGCACCCCAGGATCCCACTGTCCCTCCTGGCCACAAGGACACACTGCTGGCTCATTGTCACCTTGTGATCCACCAAGACTCCCAGATCCTTCTCTGCAGAGCTGCTCTTTAGTGGGGCAGCCCCAGCCTGTGCTGGCACTTGGGGTTATTCCTCCCCAGGTGCAGGACGCTGCACTTGCCCTTGTTGAACCCCATTAGGGTTCTCTCTGTCCAACTCTCCAGCCCACCAAGGTCCAGCTGAAAGGCAGCAGAGCCTTCAGGTGTATCAGCCACTGCCCCAGTTTGTGTCATCAGCAAACCTGCTGAGGGTACCTTGTATCCCTTCATCCAGGTCAGAGGTGAACAAGTTGAGTGAGACTGGACCCAGTATTGATCCCTGGGGAACAGTGCTGACTACAGGTGTCCAACTGGATTCTGTTCCTCTGATCATGATGCTCTGAGCTCTGCCATTCAGCCAGTCCTTGATCCACCTCACTGTCTGTTCATCTAACCCACATTTCCCGAGCTTGCCTCTGGGGATGTTAGGGGAAGCAGTGTCAAAAGCCTTGCTGAAGGGGAGGCAGACAACATCCACTGCCTTCCCTTCATCTATCCATCCTGCCATGGCATCACAGAAGGCTGTCAGATTGGTCAAGCGTGATTTTCCCTTGGGGAATTCATGCTGACTACTGATGACCTTCTTTTCTTCTACATGCTGGGTGAGGACCTCCAGAACAATCTGTTGCATCACCTTTCCAGGGGTGGATGTGAGGCTGACTGGCTGGTAGTTTCCTGGATTGTCCTACTCCTTGCCAGTTGTGAAGACACGAGTAACACTGACTTTCCTGCAGTCACTGGGCCCTGTTCCTGTTTCCTTTGATTTTTCAAAGATGATGGAGAGTGGCTCGGCTACAGCATCTGCCATCTCCCTCAGCACCCATGGGTGCATCTCATGAGGGCCTGTGGATTTATGGGTGTTAAGTCTGCCTGGTTGATCTCTAACCAAACCCTCAGTGACTAAGGTGAAGCCTTCCTTTCTCCAGCCTTTCTCTCTAACCTCTGAAGTATGGATCCCCTGAGAGTCTTCCTCATCAATGATGACTGAGGCAAAAAAGGCATTCAGTAATTCTGCTTTTTCTGTGTCTTCTGTTATCAGGACACCCATCTGCTTCAGCAGTGGCCTAACATTTTCCCTAATCTTTTTGATGCTGATGTACTCGTAGGAGCCCTTCTTGTTTTGTGTTGGCACAGCACCAGAGCTGTGTCAGCCTCAGTTGTCAAGAGCAAACAGACATCTGCCCATCTGTAGTCCAGACTCTACAGCTTGCCTTGGGGGATATTTTCCTATGTAACTGCACATACAGCACCCTGTTTTGCTTGTCACGCCTGTGGCAGATGCAGTGGTATTTCCCATCAAAACAGGTCTTTCTACCTGCATCACACCATGCTGGGTCAGAGCCCCACAGCACACTTCTGTGGAGAGCTGGTTGTGCCTTGGGTCAGGAGGAGTGAGAAATTCCGTGATCAAGGGAAGTCTTCTCCATTGGTGGTGCTGGCACAGAAGTCAC
The DNA here is from genome assembly GCA_024500445.1 of Entomyzon cyanotis. Lineage (NCBI taxonomy): Eukaryota > Metazoa > Chordata > Aves > Passeriformes > Meliphagidae > Entomyzon > Entomyzon cyanotis. The sequence continues at coordinate 30,565,021 of JAKEPQ010001021.1, read as the reverse complement.
CACTTCACATCAGTCCAGGTGGTAAGTAGAGCAGGATGTGATGATCTCCAGAATGCAGGAATTCAAGAGGGCAATTAAAAACAAGGAGAAAGAGAGAACTTCAGATGAATCAAAAGTAGGGACAGAGAGAGTTCAGATGATTCAGAAAATGGCTATACATTCTACATTTGTGTACTTCAAGAAATGGCTCAGGACACGGGGTATGTTTCGCATTGTCTAATCTAGGATAAGACAATAAAGAGCAGTTGTCTTGTCCTGCTATCCAGATGTCCTGATAGGGCAACTGCGGCAGGAGCAGGCTGTCAGTGGATATACTCACCCCCTTACACAAAGTTTCAGTGGAAATAAAGCATGAAATTTATGCAAACATGAATAGGGGAGCAAGAGGACATGAGAAAACCCTGTGATCAGGGTTTGTGTCTGAAGCAGCTTCCCTTGGCTGTGCTCCTGGTGAATGAAAGCACACTGGTGCCTTTTCAGCCATGTAGGACCCGAAGCCATGCTGCAGATATGCTGGTTTGTTGAAGAAGAGACAGCAGGGGTCCTGAGGGGGAGCTCCAATATGTGCACCGATGCATGCAGGGTGTGCACGCTAAGGAGTGGAAAATAGAACCAGTGCTTCACTCGTCACTTTAGATTTTCTTTGTGTCACGGCAGAGAGAGAAGCCTAATAATGTAAGCAAATGTCAGGAGTTTCCTGGTCTCTCCTGACTAAGCAGAGCAACTGCCTTGTGTTGCATGTCCCATCTGTCATGGCTGTGTCCCCACCAAAGATGAAGCTTGGGTGTAGTTGCAGTGCAAAGCCATGGGTTGCAAGCAGCTGTGCCCAGCCCAATGTCATTACCAGGCAGGGCTGGTCTCAGAGACTCTGTCTTGGGCCAGACCAGCTATTCCACATGACTGTACCCAGAGCAGTATCTTTAGGCAAATCTGCTGTAGCAGTTCCTAGACATTGGCGGGCTTTTGCATGGGTTGCCAGCTCTGGCCCCTGCCACACCATCCTGCTGTCCTGCTGCCCTTTGGGAGCTTTGGTGTCAAGCTCAGGCTTCCTAAGAGCGTTGGTTGTGGAGACACACTGTGCCAAACCTGCCTTTCTGCCCACATTCCAGGCAGCATGGGGTGGCTGATGCAGGACTGTTCAGACTGTGCAACGCAACTGCCTGAGCTGTTTCCACTTTACATGCAGATAGCACATGAGAGGAAAAAAATCAGCATTACTTCATGCATCCCTTCCCCAGTTTGCTTTTTACCCTAGGAGGTAATAGCTGTGTGAGAAAGTGGTGAAGTTGCTGCATTCTCTCGCTTTCTCTTTCCATTCAGTCTTGCCTTGATGCCACGTCTCAGCAGATTTTGTGTTTATGTAACTTCCATCCTCCTCTGACAGGTCAAGCTCAACTTCTACCCATCAGACCATCAAAAGCTCCCTTTATCTCTTTTGTGCTAGGTTAGACATAAGAAGCCAGACTTAACTTCTTATCTAGATGGCAGCAATTTCATTGTTCTGCTTGGAAAACAGTCCATTTATTGGCTAATTGTTTTTAACACTTTGGCGATTCAGAGGCAGACTTGCAGGTGCCAGTGCTCCTTTTTTTCTTCATGCAGATGAATAAGGTAGTGAGCCCTACCACAAGAAAAATGCAGAACATGCCAACTCTTAGAGTGAAACCATGTTTGTGAGCTGTACATATATCAATTGGTAGTCAATTTACAGAAAACCAAAGCCAAAAACCAATTAGGAGATAAATATCTTCAATCATAATTAAAAGCAGAAATAATTTTGCTTTTATCCGTTTTCACTAGGGGAACTCCTCAGCAAAGTAAAAGATGCCTGCTTTCACTGTGTTTCTGATCATTTTCAGTAAGACCACAGCTGAAGTGACAGATGACTCAGTGCTAGCAACAGAAGTGACATCTGGCCTAAAGATCTTCAAGTGTGACAAAATGGGGAAGACCTGTAAACCCAGGTTTTTCCATTGCTGCTGAGAGTGGTTCAGTAAGCTCATCAGTTAGGTCCTATAGGATTCTATTCAGAACATATATGGAATCTATATTTTTAGTTTTACATTTGCATGTAGATTTAGATTCCTCAGGCTTTTCTCTTCACTTAGTTTTAATTTAAATTTCAAATGTCATTTCCCCCCATTAACTCTACAGAAATGAAACACAATTGCCCTGAAGAGCCGGTTGTATCCTGTGTCTCTCTAGTCATCCATCAGTGGTCTCAGGCACCTTTGAAAATCCTCTGGGAACCTAACTGATTTTTGAACTGACTTTTGTCTTTCTGATTCCTGTCTCTAGTCAGTTAAGAGCTGATGTAGAGTCACCACACCAGCTGGAGCATTTTAGCTTAAGACAGCAAGGCATGATGCTGACACTCTGTTCCCACTATCCCAAGCTGCTGAAGCATGGCTCCTTCTCTGCCCAGCAGAAAGAAGTTGTTTCTGCGTCTATGGAAGAGTGCATTCCTGTCATGGTTTTCTCCCAAGCCATAACCAAGGGGTTTGCTAGATTAAAAAACCAACATAATTTTTTAAAGGTATTATTATTTCTAAATCTACATCTTGTCTTTTCTCTGATGACTGGTAGAGCATGATCACAGAATCATGAGCTGATTCTGGACTTTTTATTTATCAATAAAATAAAAATAACAGCTGAAACAGGCCTTCTGAAAACAGCCCATGGCCCTTTTGGAAACTATAGTCATGCCCTGGCCCATGCTTTTTCAAATGGACGGCTCAGCTATTCTGCAGAAGTCTGCACATAGCCTGGACAGCCACTGACCATGGTGACACAGCAGCAACCACAGCTCTGTCTCCATCAGGGGATCTCCTCCCACCATATGAGTCTGTGCATTTAGCCCCTGCCTCCTTTCTTCCTTCGCAAACCCTTTTTTCTAGAAAAAGAATGAGAGAATTTAACCCTGAAAAAAAGTGCGTTCTCAAGATCACTTTTAATTCACACTTCTTAGTGAATGACTTAACAGTATGAAGTATTCCTTTATTAAACTAATGATGATGTGAACAGTAATCCTCTGGGTCTGTGTAAACCTGGCAGAGGAAGGACTTGCAAATATGTACCTCCTAAATGGCACATACGTGCTTGTATGTAAAGGGCATAGGCAGATGCCACATGGCTCGTGAGAAAATATACAAGCATTGGTTGTATACCTGTCAACAAAGTAATGGAGGCCACTGTAAATGAGAACTGACGGAGTTAGTAGGTTCAACTAAGCTACACAATGCTCTGGTTTTACAGTTTGTATTTGTATTTTGCTTTACATAGGTTAAGAGGAATTTGTATTCACCTGGCATCTGCCTCCACATAAGCCCTCTTGCAAGTGTTCCCTCCCTCACAGTGACCACCCTTGTTTGTGCTGCTCCACTCCTTGATTTCTTCAGCACCTAGAGCTGCTGTGGGGGTGTTGTAAAACCACATGTAAAAAGGAATCCAGCGAAATAGAGTACAGCCTGAAAAAATGGAACACAGCCAAAGTTAATGGTTTCAACATGAAAAAAATGCTTTAAAGCACAGTTTGCAAGTAAAGAAGAGGATTCTCAGTCCTAATCAAATATATGTTGCAGAGCTATGACTTTTTTGCATGGCACCTATAGTCAGTCTACACAGGATTCAACTGACTTCTTACTCAAAGTTAGGCTGTATTCATGGGTTTCCACAGACATAAAATAGCTCGATCTTTTCCTGTGATTTGTTCTACCCTACATGGAACTGAAAACATTTCAGAAACCCCATGCTTGGATTCTCTTTGACATCTGCAGAGCAGAGGACTGTCTGGGGACTGTGTATTCTTGACTAGCTGTTGCTGAATTTGGGCACCACAGCAATCTTGAAGCTTCTACATATTGCAGTGGTGTACTGCTCACATCTGCTCAGCTGATGGAAAACTGGTGGAAAACCAGCTAGTTTGTGAAACTGGTGTGGAAATGAAGCTTGACACAGAGTGAAACTCAAATGTCACAGGACATGATAAATCAGTCAGCAAGAAGGAGGCTGAGCTGGGTTGCTCTTGTGTTCAGATGACCATTCTGAGCAGTACCAACCTTTTGGACTGCAGCCAGCTTCTCCTTGCACAGCCACCCCCAGTGCTGCTGCATAACAACTAACCCTTTTGTAACACTCTCCTAACCCACAATTTATTGTACCGGAGAAGGAAAAGTATTGACACTGAAGTTGGAAATGGGTGAAACTGAAGGCAGCCAACATCTATCAGAGCAACATTGCATTTGGAATGATGGATTTTTTTACTTTAAATTGTGTTTCTTTATAGAGTGTGCTCCTGCAATCTATGTCCACAGTGTTCATACTAAGATGTAAATAAAAGGAGAAAAATGTGTTTATGTCTGAATAGACAAGACAAGAAAATGTACCGACATGCAATAACTTTTCAGAAGATACTGACTGACACTAACAGCATGCACAGAATGTGTTTTGGAGCAAATGGAAATTGTAGAAAAAAATTGGTTATAAGAAAAATCTGGAGGTCATTTTGCTTAACATCCTGCTCCAAGAAGAAGGTTCAAAGTTAGTGTCAGCAGACATAAATAATATCTCCTGTTTATCTGACAGTATTTCATTTCTTAGGAGTCAAGAATTTTACAATGCATTCATATAAATGACTATATATACAACAGAAAATTCCTGGGGAAGATATCTCTAGTACAGTTGGGCTCAAATGCCAAAACTTATCAGTTATACACACTTATCATTATATGTGCTTACCAGTGTGTAGAGAAACATCAACAGGTGATAAAAAAAGTATGTAATTTGTCTCCTTCCTAAACCTCTCATCTCCTACCATTTTGTGCTATCTTACTGTTCATTATACCTAAAGTGCATCATGAGGCAATCTTTTTCTCTTGAAAATACGAGTAATCAGCATTCTGAAAACGGGCAATTTCCTAAGAAAATCTCTAGGAAAAGCTGCTGGTTTTCTCTAACTCCAGAACTTGGGGTTTTTTTGGGAACTGAGGAGAAATGGGGAGTGAAAAAACTCTTGCCAAAGCCTTCAAATGTAAGCCATTCCACATGGTTTTAGTACATCTCAGCTAGGGAAGAACATCAAAGGTCTCACTCTGCCCTTTAACAGGGCAATCAAAACCAGTTAAACAGTGCTAATTGTCTCCACAGACTGCCCTTTTTTCCCCCACTGATTGTAATGCATTATCTAATTACAGGGTTCATTTGTGAATTCTTATTTGGCATACAGCCTGTCATTTCAGACACAACATTTGATAGCTTTGGCTTGCAGCAAAAATAGAAAATGTCCTTCCCTGATGTGAAAAACTCAGCTCATACTTGTCAATGGGAGAGTGGCCCAGGTGGCTTAAGCACCATCCCACTGCAAGTGGAAGGTACATGGATGAGTTTCATGAATTTCACCAAGCTATAATTTGAGCAACATAAGGAGGGTGACTGCTAGCAAAAAAAAGCTCCAAAAGCATTTGAAAACCCTCAGGCTTCAATCAAAGAGAGCAAAGCTATATTGAGACATGTGCTCAATAGCCAAAGAGTGGGAAGGCTTATCTGAGCACCTTCTGCTCAGAAAAGGAAATCTGCTTGGATAATTCCTTGGTAAAGAAAAATCTGGCCAGTGATAGGAATGCTGCAAAAGCCAATGTTGAAACTGTGTGTTGTCACATTTTCCTTTTCTCCAAAGGGAAGTACTGGACAGTTTCTTTTGAGTTACTGAGTAACAAACCAAAATGGCCAAATGAATATTTTCTAGATATCATTATTGATAACACACAACTGGCACTCAAACAAGCCCACGCTCTCCCAGGCTGGGAGGCAAGGAGGGCTGGGCAACCCCCAGCACTGCTGGCGGCCGAATGCCAAGATTGTGAAAGTGGGGGAGGCCTGTCCTGTCTTGCTATCTGGCACAGGGGCCACAGTGGAGATATGAGTAACTTCTCCTTCCAAGTACAAAATGATTGCTGGCAGTACATAGTGAACATGTCAAACTTGGAAGAATATATTGAGAAAAGGCCCATCAGTGGTTTCCTTTCTTTAAAAGATAGCCACTGAAAAGTTATGCAAACACTTCAGCTATGGAATATATAATCTGGTATCTGGCCGACGTGTTTTCTCCCCTGCCCTGCTTCTGCTCTATATTGGTTACTCCCAGCAAATAAACACAGTTCCCTTGTTTTCTATCAATGAAACACTTCTGGCAGCCATGGGCTAGGACAAAGAGAGCTGCAAAGAGAAGCTGGTGAGGGAGTGTAAGTCTAGCATGAAATGTGAAAACAAGCCCAAACCAGAGGCAACTATCTGAAACATGCACCCAGGCAAACCTGGTTGTTTTTAATGAAACATATCCCTGATCCAAGACAGTGTACTGGCTAAAGCTTTGTAGGTACATCAAAATTGTTCCTGTTTCTACGCATTTCTCATGAAAGTGGAGATAGCTGAAATCAAAAACTGCTCTTGGAGCCTGTCCCAGTTGTGCAAACCTTGGGGTCCTGGTCTGAACTGTTCTAGGGCTTAATTTTGCAGCTTTCCTCCTCACCCTCTCCTCTTTTGCTGTCTTTTTTCCCACAGCTGCCAACACTTCCCTCCTCACCCAGCCTTAGTAAAAATCTTGTGGGGAAAACTCATAGGCCATGTCTCAAGAAGTTACTCAGATTTCCCTCACTGCTTGAGGAGGTATAAAGGACAAACAAAGAGACCACACTTCCCACAGAAGCCCTCATACCACCTGATACAATACTCTGTCTGTGCATCTCCTGAGGAAATGAAATTGTGCTGACTGTGTGCATTATTTTTATTACCCTTTGAGGGAAAAATAAAAGGCCTGATTAAAATAAACTGTTAGGTTAAGCTTTTCAACATGTTTTTTTTTCTTCCTGTATTTCTATTTTGTGTAAATACTTACCTACTAGTTCAAGAGTTTAACTCTCTCTAAATTAAATTAATGATGAGTGTTGAAAAGAGTCATATGGCATCAGCTGTCTTATAGATATTCTCTAAAATAAAAAGGGATAGTACACTAAAAAATGGATGCAGAGATATTCAGCAAACAATATAAATATGGATTTATCTGTCATATATAATTTTTACAGGAATGACCTGCTCTGAGAAGATAGACCTTTAAATTATTTGAAAAATAAAAGGGAATTTGAACAACATACTTGCTTAGCCTGAGAAAAAAGATCAATGACTAAAAAAATATGTTAAGACAATGCCACAAGATGTTTTGAATACCACAGCTGAATACAGATACAAAATTTGGAAGCCACTGAATAATTTTCTTGTCAAAGCTGCAACCTACTACATTTTCTGCTAGTTGAATTTCTCCTTGCCCATACACCCGTTACTGAGGGCAAATGAAACTATCATGGTTTGATGATAGGCATCCCTTTGATCTTCTTTTAGGCCTCACATTTTTTAAAGTTAATAATAATCATAACTTTTCCTGTTAATTTCACACTATTATTGTTCTGGATCCATAGCAGGCTGAATTGTCTGCCAGACATAAGGAACTTGGACTACAATCCAAATTAGCTTTTTTCTGTTGACATCGGATCAGTTGGTCAAGAGAACAACAGAGATCTCCTTTGAGCTTTCTCCTTGGCTTTTGTCTACTTAAGAAGGCCATTAAGAAGCCCTTTGTACCAGATTTGGTCTAAAAGCCCATGGCAGCTGCCTTTTGACCTGCCTGATGTCAGCACCCACTTCAGTCACCAAAGCCTTGTCTCTTAACCAGGCCTTCTTTTGTTCCACTGCTTTGTGAATATACAAGTTTTTTGATTCTTCCACAAAGCCTTTTTGAGATGATGGGCCTGATATGCAGGATGGGAACCTTAGGACCTATGTAATACACCAGTTTGTGCTGTGTTCCACCTTCTGATTTTCCTTTTTCCTCCTAGGAATGGACTTACACACCTAGAGAAGCTTCATATCTAGCCACTTGGCTTTGATACACTGAGGAATATAAAATATGTGGTATCCTTGTGGTCGAAGGAAGTTATGGAAATAAATCCAGCCCAACCAGTGCATGGTGACTTTGAATGAAATATTCCCCAAAGTAGTTCTGATGCTACATAGCATCTGCTGAATCAAAGAGAAATGAGGGAAGGAAGCCATCATTTAAAATGCTTACAGGAATAAAATATGTTCAGGATCAGACTCTTTCTTTTGAGAATGAATTAGACCTCACATTCCTTCCAGCATTCTTCACTCAAATACAACAGCTATAACCAAGACATCTGGTCAAGGGCTGCAGCACTGGTGATATTCACCCCATAGAGGAAAAGCCATGCATAATTCCATTAGCTATGCTGGGGAAAAATTACTTTCTCAGTGTTCACTGATAATGAATGACTGGGTGATAAACTGCCATGATGAAATTTAACGGTAAAAAAGAGCCTTTTGCATTATGCATGCAGGGAAAAGAGCCCTAGCCTTACATACATATGGCTAGACTATAAATGAGCAAATGTCTCTCAAGAAGAAATCCAGGAGGATTGGAATCATGGAAGAAAATTTTTCCCTAGCAAAAGCTCCATACTAAGAAAGTTTAATGCAAGGATCTGTTAAAATGTATAAAAAGCCAAAGAGAAAGAGTCACATGACAGTTAGGAAAAAAGAAACCTACTTGTTCAAGGAATACTGCATCCAGTACCCATAATCCCTGCTCAGAGAGGAAAAGGTTTTTTTTAAAAATAGTGTTTTGGGGAAGATACAGGAATACCAAGTATCTTTGGTGTAAAGAGAGGATGATCAATGACAGGACTTTGGCATGGAAAGCCATCAACAGCAAGGTGATATACTGGCATTCAAAATCCTCAGCCAGCCTAAACTGTTGTCTGGATCCAGCAGGGTGTCTGCCTGTGAGAGGTTTGTGTGCTCCAAAGGATGATGTGGAAAACCGGGGGTGCTGCATGCAAGAAGCTGTCATGCCCAGTCAAGACAGCCAAACGGGAGAATTCAAGCTCTCTCTGGAAGGGTTCGCTGTGAGGAGTGAAGCTTGGAGAGGAGGGAGAGTTTGAAAATGCACCACCTGGTCTGGGCAAGGGCTTGTAGGCAGCTCCTGGCAGGGGGAGTGCTCCTGCACCACACCAGTAACAGAATCTCACCGGTGGGGAAGGGTGCTTTGCTGGGCAGGGGACCTGTGCTGGCTTTTGGTTGGGGTGGGACAGAAGGACCAGACCCCTTTCTAGCCCACCTTCCTAGAGGGCTGAAAAGCAGTGGAGATGGTCTGTCCTCCATGTCCTCTCACCTCTGCATCTCACTGCCAGTGCCAAGCTCTCCCCTGCATTCCCATGCTGTGCAGCAAGGGCAGGTCAGCATCCTGTCAGGGTTTGGAGGCTTATCAGAAATGCATCAGAAGAAACACAGCCTCTGGAAAGTGGTCTGGAGCTCCCACAAGAAAAGATTTATTGTGTTCCTTCCTTCCAGCTGGGCTGGAGTAGCTGTACGAACATTTTTTTCCCTTCTCTCTCCCTTTTGACATCTGACAGTTTGACTTCTGCCTGGAGCCTGGGAGCCTAGAGGTTGGGTAAAAAGTAATCAAGAAGTAATTACTCTTTCAGAAATAATTCACTTCAGGTTTGGGTACAATTTTAGACAGAGGCTTGAGGGCAATGGAGAATTTTTATTGTGTTGGAGTACTCTGGCTCTGCCTTTGGCAGCATACACGAGGCTGTGTTTCAGCTTGCTCATTAGGGCAGAAATAAGCTGGCTCTCAGGAGCACATGGGAACTTGTGTTTGTAACACAGTTACACTAAAAATCAGTGTTCATTAACCTTCTTCTTTTCTCTTTTTAAAATGAGAGCAATTTTGAATTTCTAAGCTCTTGCTGCTTGCCACAAACCCTTCATTTTTAGGGAAAGCATTTCCTTCTTTTATACTCATATTTCATCAAAAAGTTATTTTCTGTTGCTGAAATGGTGAACTTGGGTCAGTGGTGATGCTCACACAATCAAAACAGGGCCTGGCTGTTGCACCACACACTCTAATACTAACCAGGGTGCACAGCCTTCTTCTTTGCTCTCTGGTGCAGAAAGAGACCTCTGATGTCCCATCCCAGTTTCCTCTGTGTTCCAGATGTTTGTCCTGAAAGGAGGAGAAGGGACTGACAGCGGCAGGCAGCACCCAGGTGCTCAGCCACTAGCAGTGGTGCTGCATTCTGGTTGGCACCATGTCCCTTCCCTCGCGCAGCAGCAGCTGGCTCTCTCCCAGCCCAGTGCCAGAAGCAGACACAAATGCTCTGGAGGCTGAGCGCATTCTGTAACAACTCTTTCTTTAATACTGGTAAAATGTCTGCTTTGCCCCAGCTGCATGGACCTCCCACCTCTCCCCATCCATGGTGAAGGTCTCTGCTGCTCCAGGGATGCTCCTGGTAGCCCACACTAGGTAGGGGCTGTGGGAATGGATCTCAGACAAGGACTACACCCTGGGGCTCCTGCATGGTGTGTTGGTGTCCTTGCCAGCTCCCAGAACCAGTCTGCACCACCAGGAAGCTGGGCTGCAGAGAAACATGGAGCTGCAGAGAAACACAGTTCAGACAGTAGCTGAATTATAATTCAGTCCCTAGTTTGTCCTGGTGAGTAAATTGTCCTTCACTGCAGAAGAGAAAATGAATCCACAGTTCAATCCTCAGTGAGCCTAGAGAAGGGAGATAAAGCAAACCAGATGTGTGATTTCCTGAGTCTCTGGCATAAACCTCACAAATGGAGGGGTTGCTCCTGGACGTAGCTATTACAGTTATATTGCTGTTGAGAACAATTATATTTTCATCTTGATATGGCCTAAGTTCTGTTGCAGCACACAAGGCACCATGTAACACAACATGTTGAAGCAGGAGTCATGAGGCAGCCACACCAGTGCAGTGAATGGGGGCAGAGCAGGGAGGAATAGTTTGGCCATCAAGCCAATCTGAGCATGAGTTTGTAAACCCTGCCATGGGAAAGGGTACACCTTTTCCAGCTGGTCTACCAACTTTCATGTCGGGCCATTGTCATGACGCTGGTGCACACCATGCTGTAGCAGGACAGCGCTTGGTAGGAGAGCTTTCCCCATGGAGACAACAACTGCCAAACTTATAGCATCTTGCTTACCAGGTGCTTTGAAGTGGATGTGAGTTTTTCAACAACTATTTTTACTTCTTAATTAGGTTGTAAATTTGGCAGCCAGACCTTCAGCCTGGCCCCTCACCAGTCCCAGCAGGACTCTTGCCTAGGACTGGTACATGTGCTTTGAGGGCGATGTTTTCTCAGGCAGCCTCCCTCCTAGTCCTACAGCCATTCATTTATGAAACAGCTCAAGCGGCACCCTTTGCCCCATTTTATGGGCCTGAAGCAGAGGAATCTGGCTGCAAACCAGCAGAGCAAGCTAGAATATGCTGGATTTTAAGCATGTGGTAAGCACCAGCAGAGCTGACTATGGGGATCTCCCTGATTCTCCCTCTCAGAGAGCTAGACAGGGCTTCATACCCTTGCATCTGCCAGAATCCTTGACTTGACATTCCAGAGAGGCTCCAGATCCAGCCTGTTCCACTGGGTGCTTTGCAGACTGCATGCACAAGCAGGAGCTGTGTGTCTAAGGCCCACCAAAGGGTACTGGATTCGGCATTGCTCACTCACTTCCACCTCACTCTGAAGGAGGAGCGGGAGCATCACAAGCCCCAGGATGTACACGATAAATATCTCCACATGCCTCTGCCTTTCCCCTTTACTTCTCTTTACTCTCTGTTATTGTAGGGGGATCTCAGCCCTCAGCCAAATCTGAACAAATAGCACTAAAACCAGTGCCACAGCCCTGTTTTACACTAGAGAAGAAGCAGAGGTCCCTTTTCCTGGAGCTTGCAGGGAGGTACTCCTCTACCTGCCACTGCCAACCATACCAGCATGAGGAGGGACAGCTGCCAGGGACAGCTAAGAGCATGTGTTCAATCTGCACTGCAGATATCCTCGGGGACCTCAGACTTGCCAGCTCCCCGGTGAAGCTGTGGCCTTGCTCCTGCTTCTCTTGTCTGGCCCGTGGATTTCAACTGGAAGGTGCAATCCTATGGATTTGGCTTTCATGCTGTTTACATGTGGCCAGCTTGTAGTGCTTTGCAATCCAACATGCAATCATTTTAATGGCTAAACCCAGGCTGCTCAGTCTGCCAAGCAGCTCCAAGGCAAAAGAGCTGGCATGTTCCTATGTGCCTTGCTCCCCATGTTTCACCAGGCTGCACCAACAGACCTCCATTCTGCTGCTGTAGACCTGTATCCAGTTAGACAGCTTCAAGTCTTTCCTTGGGCTAAGCCCACACTAAGGCAAAGCATTAAATTCTGAGGACTGCTCCTGGAGATTTGAATTTTGCTTCCCGCTTTTTTTTTTTTTTTTTTGGACAAAGATCTATTATATCAAAATAAAGTTTTGCTAGCTTCAGCTACAATCAGCAGGAGTTCACCTCACTAAAGACCCTTGCTTTAAAGACAGGCCAAAGAAAATGAAATATGCTTTGTATTAAGTATAAACTTTCCATCCTACTGGGAATTTTCCAGCTCTGCTAGTAATGTGATCCACAACAGAGCAAAGATAGGCAGATAGACAATTTTTTAAAAAAACTGTAATTCACTAGAACAACCCCAATTATTTGAAGATACCATCTTGGGTCTGGTAGAAGTTATCAGATAAACAGAAATACCCCATGGCTTATGTGTCTGATTTGAGTGTAACTCAGTGGTAAATCATTCACAATACAGTTATCAAAATTTACGTGTGCATTTCATGCACTGGCAGTTATTGCAACATATATGCCACTATGGCATGGTGCAGCTACAAAGTGACACCAGCTGTCAACAAGCATCCTCATGTGTTTGCAGGGCCTCTTGTGCCATGGTTATTGAAAAAACATTAATTTCAAAGGTTTAGAAATGGAGTTCTGTGGGTTTTTTGGTTTTTTAGGGGATGGAACGTAATTCTAACTTTTATCATGGAATGTTGCAGCCATATGGAGGTTTTGCTTCCAGGCTGTATTTGCAGGCTACCAGAACTCTACTTACAGTGTGGACTTACAGCAAATTAAAGCATCATTATACTATACTCTCCATAATTCAGGCCTTTATGTCTATTTCAATAACAGTTAATAGTTGGTCTGCATTAGCTTACAACCCAGTAGCAAAGTGATTATGAACATTTTTTTGTGTATCTCAAAAGTTTCACGTATTTTAACATGATGGATTAGCTACCTGAGACCTTTTCTCAGAAGCATATGGTTTGGACTGACTATCTGTCATCTAGTCTTCTCTTTTGAATAACTTCACTAGACAAGATGAATAAATAAGACTGTTAACAGATCAACAGAAAAAATAATCATCTGTAGGGGACAGAAAACATGAACAATTCTTGAAGAATATTAGCAAAATAATTGAATAAAGAAAATATTTCCCAGTAGCAAATTTGGACAACCTGTGAATCACTGAGTTTAAGCCTGGAAAAGCTGTAAGAAATCAAGTCAAACTTGATGCTTATAGACTCTGGTTTTACACAGTGCTGATTTCTCATGGCTATGGTATAAGCAGCAAAACTCTTTGATAGCACATTTTTGTACAGGTATTTTACCAGAAACTACATTTAGTCAGCCACCTGTGCTCTTTAAGAGAAGAATTTTCAGTAGACATGCTTAAATACTGTTAGCATCTACCATAAAATAAGAAAGCATGTAGAGATAGATTAGGAGCACTGCAGAAAGAAACACAACAATACTTGGTAATAAGTAAATTCTGCACATGTTTAAATCCCTACCTTTTAAAGACTCCATATGCTTAAAGCTAAGGCCTTGTTTGAATTACTTGTCAATATGAGTGAAATAGTGCAATACAATTTATTTTGGACTTTAGTTCCCCCTTCTCATTACTTCATCTCCAGACGCTAATGAAAAACTGTAAATGTCTCTGGCTCAGTAATACATTGTTATGGATTAGAAATTTGCCAAGGGTATGGTCAGATGATTATAAGTGATCAAATTGCTGCTTGCATGGTTTCAGCCCACCCCAGTTGTGAAGCTAAACTTGTTATTTAAGCCCTGAAAGGGGTTGAAGTTCCAGGGTTTTATCCCCTGTTAAAAGTGGAAAGGCAGCATTTGGTCAGGGTCTCTGTTCCCCACAGTGGGCAGCCCTGGGGCCGGGCAGCCAGGGAGCAATGAATGCTCTGACCACAGAAGATGTTTTTCAGTGGCTCTACCTGACAATACTGGAAGCAGCTAAAAAGGGGATGAGAAGAAAAGTAGCATAATACCATTGGAAGAGTGATTGAGCCTTGAAGGAGATTTTATGTTTAGATGTGAATTTGCTCTGGCTTAGAAATACCCCTTCAACCTCTCACTTATAAATGAAGAACATCTTAGGAAGTGGAATATTTCAGATAGAGACCCAACAAGCCATCACCAAATGGATTTTCCCTAAGGAGTAAAACTCGAACATCTGTCATGTCTCATCCCAGAGCAGAGGCTCAGAGAAAACCCGATACCCCACTGCATTCAGTGCTGTGAGGAACCCCCAGACAGACCTTTCCAGTTATTCCATGTGGGGTTCAGACATGGAAAAAGCACCAGAAAAGAACCAATGACCACACTTCATCTCACCTTTGATGGCAATTATGTGGCTGAACTTTACCAAGAGTTAAGTGGGGGTGAAACTCAACTTTCTTGACTCCGATTCTTTGACTGTTTTGCTAAACAAGTTTCAATTACCTCCCTTGTGCTGTGCTCTAAAAGATGGATGTCTTTATGACTTTAAAATTAACAAAGTCCTCAGACATATCTTTCTGACTTTTTTTAACTACAACCACTTCAGAAAAAAAGGTGTGTAGGCATCCCCTAATGCCCCTAGATAGCATCTGGTACTGATCGTTGTCAGGTATGAAATAGAATCATTTAGACCACTGTCTGATAAAGGTTTGATAATTTTTTCTTTCCTTAAGGCAAAAATAGTCCAGATAAACCCTTTCAAAGCATTTCCATTTTATAGCAAATTAACTGTTCATGGAAAATTTTTAGTTGGTGATTTTCCTTTACAGCGTTAAGACTGTTGTCAAGCAGTGAATGATGGCTGATTGCCACTTCCATGTTCCTTACAGCTTTGACTTATTACCATTCAGTGCTTCTGATTCATTGCCTAAGTTTGTGTGTCAAACCAGAGCAGAACCCATCAGTTCACGCATGGCAAAGGCATCAGCTGACAACAGCTGGAAGAAAGCACAGTTTACTGGTGCGTCTTATAGCTTGCAGGTTTGTTAAATGCACATGCAAGCTTTTATTTTGCAATGAACTGTCTGTGGGTGTATCCATGTGTTACTTTAGCAGTGGTCTTTGCTTAGATCAATTTTAGAGGATTTATTTTCTGAAATGTTGGGCTTATACTTCGCACAGAGTTCAAAACTTCCTGCAAGTTTCTCCTGTTTCATCCCTTATACAGAAGCCTTTTGCACAGCTCCTGCCATCCCTTTTTTTCATTCTTACTAAAATATGCCAGACTTCTCATCAGGATGAAACATGCAAGAGAGAAGGATATTTAACTTAACTTTTAATATAGCCAACAAAATTTGTGAGATAAATCTAAATTAATTTCTTCTCTGTGTGACATCATATATAAACTCTTCTTCCAGATGCGCAAAGAGAAATGAAATCATTATGTGCCTGAAAAAGATTTGGTGTGATTTTGCAAATGCATTCAGTGGCAGAGTTTTTTCAACCTGCTTTAGCAGCAGATGAAAGCAGAATGAATGATGCTAGGTTTCAGCCAATAATGCCCTATGGAATCTTCCTTTAGGCCATTAAATGTTTGGTTATGACAGATATTACAATTTGAAAATATTCCTCATCTTAAAGCAATTCTGTGTTATCTTTCTGTATGTTGCCATTGCCTGCAAAGATTAATGAGCCATAATTCTCTTTAACAGCAACTGGACACCTAAGGTCTGGTATTTCCATCTTTCTTTCTTTCTTTCCCTCCCTCGTTTTGGCTCCTTCTTTGATAGTTTCACTTTAGTCAGATTAGCAAAAAAGATAAAGCTGCATTTCTACTAATAAGCCTCTTGGAGTCCCAGCCAATTGGTTGAAGGGCTGAGGATGTTGAAAATACATATCCAATTATGATCTGGCTGTGGTCCCTGTTTGGCTAATGTATCAAATGTCATTTCCAACTGAAAAAAGCACACCCTGTCACTAATGTTGTTTTATACATAGCACAAAGTGTACTCTTGAGAAACTGCCTGATCTTCTGATACTCTGCAAAGCTTTGTCAAAAATAGGATAATCTATCCAAAATACAAACCGAGACATACTGGAAAAGATTAATGCAAGGTTCTTCACCAAACTAGGTAAAGTACACAAGCATATTAAAAACCATTATTAATTCCATCCCAGGGATTTTTCAAGATATGCAGCAACATGTGCCCAAATATCACAGACTGGCATAAAAATCAACATTGAGAACAGTTTTCTAATTGCAAAAAACGTGTGTAATTGCATAATGTGTGTTACGCACCATAGAGCAAGGCAAGAATTAAAGAATATAAAACCATGGACTGAGGGAACTGTGGTTAGGTAAGGAAGCTGTTCAGGGATTATGTATTATTTTGTTCCTCTACTCCCAAGCCTTTCTGTTCCAAGCTGTGTGACTGCACTGAACACTGAAGAATCAAAGTCTTGCTCTCTCCTGTAAGATGCCGTGCCTGCTTTTCTGTTGCCTTTCTCCCTTTCTACTGAAAGACTTCTGTAGTACACTGGAATTTTGTGTAAGAGTCAATATTATTGTTTAGTTTTCCAAGATGAAAGACTGCTGGACAGAAGAGATCCTCCCCTCAATTTGAGCATTGTGCTTAGTAAAAGTTTATTTACTTTTTTATGACTTGGAAAGGAGACAAGTGCTGTGGTTAAAAAGGGTTCTCTTTCCTTTGGTTGCTGGAAAAAAAAAAAAAGACAACTGCAAGCTGTGGCAGGAGAAACAAGAATATGTGAACTTGTTCCAAAATTTTAGTCCTGAATCAGTCAGCTATAAATAAATGTATTTAGTCTTCAGAGAACTGGACTCTGTAGTCATTTGTATATCTCATAAGCGTGGTTTGCTTTTGCGAACACGAGTCCTTATGTACTTTTCTTTTTGATATCTACTAATACTTGAGCACGCAATGTCCTTGTCCTTGTCCTTTATTCCACAATACCTTTATGAGAAATAAAACACATTAACTATATAAGACTGCCTCTACCTAATAAAGCCCCCACTTTCTTGCCCTAGTAATTCCTGTGCATACATTGATTCAAAAGACAACAAAAAAGAACATTGTCAAACATCAAGCCACGGCAATGTGTTCCTTACTCTTGGAAGGACATATTATTCACTCAAGCACAAATATTTTGTCACCTTCAAGTGGTATTTAGGTTGTGTACCTAAAATTTATGTAGGCTTGTGTCCTATGTGAATTTCTATGCATACAAAAACAGCTGTTGGTAATAACCTGTCCTTTAAAAGTCCTGGCTTTTTTCATATCCACCCCTGGGCAAGCTGGACTCCCAGACAGCCCATGGGAGTGGGAACAGTTGTGGGTGCTGCTAAGAGAATGGTGTCCTGAGGGAGAGGAGCCGGCTGCAGGATCACATCAGGGAGAGCAGGTTCTGGGTTAGTTTTTCTCTCATGCTTTCTCACAGATGTGATCTTGCACTGCTGCTAGATCCTGAGGGCTTGTTTTCTTCCTTTTTAGTATCCAGGAGAAAACCTGCAGGACACAGAAAGGGAAATTCCAGAACCTGTCACTGTCCCATTCCTCTGGATTGCCTCACAAAGGAGGAGAAGAGGCTGGAGTGTGTCTCAGATTTCCTTCTATCGACATTTTCCTGACTTCTGCTATGTGTTTTTAGAGTCATTGGCAATGTACCAGTACCAGGGGCTAGGCCTGGCAAGGGCAGGGTTTTGTCACTGTAAAAGGGTTTGAGAAAAGCTTAGCTAGCTAGTTATGGTTTCAATTTGTCTTTCTAAAACTAGGCCTCTAGGGCCTGGCAAAAGGCCTGGAAAAGTCTGTATAGACCTCGTGCTGTCAGCTTGGTTTTACAGATTTCATTTCTGTCTGGCAGTTTTCAGGCTGCCCAGGGAGAAATTTGGCCAGTGGCTTGTTAGTGCAGAGGATACTTTCCAACTGGGAATGAAGCCAAGTTATCATGAACTTTACTAATGGAGAATGGAGTACACTGGCTCTAGGTTGGAGATGTTTTTCCAAAGATGAAACCAAAATCCCCTGTACACGAAAGGGAAAATATTGCAACAGACTGCGTGAGACCATGAACGCTTAGTCAGGCCACCAGTTTGTTAGTGGCATTTCATGCACATTCACGAACAAGACTCATGCATATTTTTTTGTCTTCTGTTTCTCACAAGTTGGCTTTTAGGGTGTCTGCAAGTCCCAAGTGGTGGGAGTAGACTCGCAGCAGCTCCTCATTTTGAAAGCCAGTGGCTGGCCCTACTGGGAGCGATGGATGGGATGGGATGGGATGGGATGGGATGGGATGGGATGGGATGGGATGGGATGGGATGGGATGGGATGGGATGGGATGGGATGGGATGGGATGGGGTGGGATGGGATGGGGTGGGGTGGGATGGGATGGGGTGGGGTGGGATGGGGTGGGGTGGGATGGGGTGGGGTGGGATGGGGTGGGGTGGGGTGGGATGGGGTGGGGTGGGGTGGGATGGGGTGGGGTGGGGTGGGATGGGGTGGGGTGGGGTGGGGTGGGGTGGGATGGGGTGGGGTGGGATGGGAACTAGCAGGGCTGACAGTGGCTGGGTAAGGGTCTGACTCAGAGAGCTCAAAAGCCAAGTCCCCAGTGAGCAACAACCTGCTCTGTGTACAAGGAGTAACTCTAAAGGGAGGTCTGTGCCAGAAAGGGTGGGCAGCTTGACCTTACCCCCTTTCTGCATTTTTTAGGCAGGTAATTTCACTTCCTTTTGGTGATAGCACACCGTATTTCCTTAATTTTCCATTGTACCAATATAAATTTACAATGATCATATTTGTGTTGTTTTGACCCTGTCTAGTACTAGGTGCCCACCAAAGCTGTTCCATCACTCCCTTCCTCAGCTGGACATGGGAGAGAAAAATATAATGAATGGCTTGTGGGTTGAGATAAGGACATGGAGGCATCACTCAGCAATTGCTGTCGTGGGCAAAGCACATACAGCTTGAGGAAATTAGTTTAATTAATTACTGAGCAAAATCAGAGTAAGGTAATGAGAAATAAATCCAAATCCTAAAATACCTTCCCTCCATCCTTCCCTTCTTCCTGGACTCAATTTCACTCCCAATTTTATCTGCCTTCTCCCTCGGAGAGGTGTATGGGGAGGGAAATGGTGGTTGTGGTCAGTTTATCACACATTGTCTCTGCTGCTCCTTCCTCCTCTGGCTCTTCCTCTGCTCCACTGTGGGATCCCTCCCATGGAAGACAATATTTCCCAAACTTCTCCATCATGAGTCCTCCCACATGAAGTTGTTCTTCATTAATTGCTCTAGCATGGGTCTCCAAGGGGACAGAAGTCCTGGCAGCAAACCTGCTCCACTGAGGGCTTCCCATGGGATGAGACCCTCCTTCAGGTGTCCACCTGTTCTCTCGTGGGGTCCTCCACAGGCTGCAGGTGGATCTCTGCTCCACCATGGCCCTCCATGTGCTGCAGGGGCACAGCTGCCTCACCATGGTCTGCACCACAGGCTGCAGGGGAACCTCAGCTCTGGTGCCTGAAGCACCTGCCCCTCCTTCATTAGCCTTGATGACTGCAGAGTTGCTCCTCTCACTTGTCTTCACTCCTCTCTTCATCTGCAGTTGCAGTTTTTTACTTCTTGAATGTATTATCCCAGAGATGCTGCCACCATCAGTGGTGGACTCAGCCTTGAACAGTGGTGAGTCTGTCTCAGAACAGGCTGGGATTGGCTCTATTGGACATGGGGGAAGCCTCTGGCATCTTCTCACAGATGTGACTCCTGTAGCTCCCCACGCTACCAAAACTTTTGACATTTAAACCAAATCCAATGTTATGCTTCTATATGACAGTTAGATTAAAAATGCAGGAAAAATTTCTGTCCTCCTCTGAGCACCAACACATGCTATAGTCTGCATGACCAGAGCTGTACACATCCATGCATGAATTGTGAGAGGAATTCTGAGGTCTGAGCACCAATGGGCAAACTGTCACTGGAGACAGTGTATGTTAAATACAAGTCTGCCCAGAAAATAATTGAAAGATCTGTGATAATAAAAAAGAATTCAACAGCAACTCAGAAGCAGAATAAAACCCCAAAATATTCTTAGTCTGGGATGACATCAATTTGGAGTTTGAATTAATTCACAATCCATCACTAAAATTTTGCTCTAATGTAACCCAGAACAAGAATTTGAACTACTTTTACTAAAAAAACTCCCAGAGCCTAAAAGAAGAAACAGTTGTACATTTTTCACTTTTCTGGCTGCAAGTTAAATGTTGGGTATATCTCAGAGCCTTCCAGGTCTGTGGGTTGTTTAACAAGCAAGCAAGCAAAACAAACTCTGGGAAGATGTGAACTTCCCCTTCAGCTCCATAACTACACATTAATACTGCTATGCTGTTGTGAGAGCTATTAATGACATGCTGAATTAAGTTACCTAGTACTTCAAAAATTATATACTTGATGACTTTTTGAAGAGGTTCTGACATCTTTGCTTCTCTCAAAAATTCTTGAAAACCAGTGGGTGAAACAGCTGCCTTTCAGGTAGTGCATGAAATTCGTTTCAGGATTTGCAAAGAACAAACCTATTGCAATTCATTATAGCCCCCACTCTCATTTGTGTTCTCTGAAAGATAATGAGATAGGCTTCTGTGAAATCATTGAAAAAAGGAAGAGAATCAGCCACTGTATTTGGATTATGTCCTGGACCCTTATTCCTATGAGTAACATCATTGAGAATGTAATGGGGTTATGAGCCAAAAGAACCAAACAGGACCAAAAGGGGATGTTATAGAAAGTCCTCTGAGACATGTGCACTCTATATGAATGCAGAGGTACAGATAGTTTTGAAAATTCCAACAGCATTTACTAGGAAATTATATATGTGATATAAGAACCATTATGGTTGGTTAAACAGTACTTCTGGAAAATTATTGGTTCTAGTTACATTCTCCAGGGCATTTTAAAACTGAGAAAGAGTCCTAGCATTCCCTCTGAAGGTCAAATCTGCTCGCTAGATCTCAGATAAGGACATATTTATATACCGTTTTAAGGTATGTAAAAGACGTTTCTCCATCTGCTTAGTCTGGCTGAGGACACAAAGGAAGGTATCATGGTGTCATGTTGATCAAGAAAACAGCATCCCTGCAAATTAGCAGTGTTTGTGATTCTGCATGGTGTTCTAGGGTATATTTAAGCTCTGTTTACTATTTTCACATGCAATTTTATACATTTGAAGGCTATAATTAAAATTAGAAATAATGAAAAACTTATTTGAATTCAAATTAGATAGAAACCATGCCTTAGCCTTGAGCCTTTTCTTCCTGAATTTTTCTGATTGTGGCTTTTTGTTGTGCTTGTTGCTCTTTTAAGGAAAGAACAAAAAGACAGTGGAAAAATTATATCTGTGTTTTAATAGCAGCTTTTGGATTTCAAAGGAATGTGGATGGAACAAAGGTGATGTCAGAGGTGTGATATCAGAGGCACAGGGAGAACCTTTTTAACTTTTTCCTGCTTTAAAGAATGTTTCCATAGTGAAGAAAGACTTTAATTGGGCAGATGCCTTGGAGGTGGGAGAAAGAATCTGACTCCTGACTCTGTCCCAGACTCCCCTCTTGAGCTCAAGTACATCACTTGGACCAGGAGCCCAGCACTTAGCTGAAGTCATCCTGAAGATAGGTGTGTCAGGTAAACTAGTTATTTAGTTCTCCTCCATCATTCAAGTCAACCTCTTTTAGGATAGTTGTCCAAGAAAAGAGGAATGAATCATGCTCTGGAGGTACCTGTCTTTCTACATTGACTGTAGAGAGAGCCTAGATGATTAGTTCTGATTAGATTCCTGATTTTGGGGTTAGGTGAATAAAGGTGAGCTCAATCCCACCATTAGCTCTTCTGCACCTCCATTAGTATGTCTGTGAAACAGGCCTGGGAAATGCTCAGTAGAAGTGGTGGAAAATGTCAGATGGAGCAGTCGTGAGAGCCACATGACCCTCTGAGAGGGCTCTGGTGGCAAACATCTCTGGTGTTCAAAAAGGGGAGCAACTTCCTAAGGAGTCAAAATGTCCGAGGTGGGAAGAGCTGGTGAAGTGCAGTGCCTGTCTCTGGAGGAGGTGTCTGTAGGTAATGCATCTCATGCACATGGCGAAGAATGTCTCAGCTTTTGCACACAGCATCCATATTGCTGTCTAGCAGGACAGCTGCATTAGAAATAGAAAATATATTAAGTATCTTTACAAATGACCTTTTAAGGAAGACAGAGACCATATTCTGGAAATGGAAGCAGAGAGAAACAACCAATGGCTCAAAAATGTTCACTCCATAGGGAAGATATTAGCAAGTGGTCCCACATTCTGGAGGAGAGACAAAAGAAATTCCAGTGAGAAATGTTCATCACTAGTAAATAAGGAGGAAGTGAGGTGCTGCTCTGTTCATGTGATTAAGCATTTGCCTCAACTGCTGTCCTTTGAAGAGCCATTGAGCCTTCTGCACAGCATGCCAGGCTCTCAGTTTCCTACTCCCATGAGAGGGCTCAGGGCTTACCCCCTTTGAGGGCTGTGCTCATGTCAGCAGATACCTTATAAATGGAGGAGACACATTTCTGTGTTAAAAGGGGCTGTGTCTCAAGAGATGCCTCTCTCACAGTCACCCATGACAGGATATACTTGTCAAGTGACCCATTTCTCCTGCACGCTGCCACTGTATTGGAGATCTGGTCATGTGGAATTTCACACTTCCCACGCAGGCCACGTAAGATCTGATCTTGCAGGGCATCCCTGGTACTGCTGTGAACCTTGTAATGAGCTCAGTCTAAGTGTGGTAGGAGTCAGGTTTCCTTTCTTGTAATTGGGGAATGGAAATCACCCATGTAGAAGAGCAGGACAGGCCATCATTTGGAAACAGGTTTCCAAGCCTTTTGGTTCTCAGGCCATATACTCATCATAGAGAATAGATTGTTGCCTCTCCCTGATGTGAATTCATGTTTTCACTCTGAACTACAGCTCTTAGTTCTGGTATAAAATGTTCTGAAATTAGAAAAAGAAAATGTATCAAAGTATCATCATGAATTAGTGCTTCTGCTGCACAGGCTATGTCATGGATATTGAAGGATGGTTTAATGACTCATCAGTTCTGGATGTAGTTTTCACCAGGTTAGCAGCAATCAGGTTTAAACCCTACAGTGGCAGTGCATATCTCACGTTTGGCCCCAGCTCATGGCACCAGACAAGGCCCAGGCTAGCTGCATTAGTTGTGTAGTCACAACCATGATAATTTTTGTCTATATTGCTTCTAATCTATACAGTTTTGCTCCATTTGTAACATTTCACAAGGCATTGGGCACTGTTGCTGCAAGAGAATCCATGCCAGCATGCAACTTGTTCATTTTATGTTCTGAACATAATATTGTCCACATGATCTTCACAGTTGGCTGCCAGCAGCAGCTGTTTTTCTTTATTCACCAGCTGGCATACTGAATGCACTCAGCTGTAATTCACTTTTTCATTCCTAGTTGTGAATACGGATACTGCTTTAGAAGGTGAGTTTACATTTAGAGTACTAATTTTACTAGAACTTGAGGAGGAGGGGAAAGAAGCACCATTTATTGCAGGACCTGTCCTATATGAAGCTGCCTTTTGCAAAAGAATGGCAGCAACAGTATGTATGACTTTCTGTAAGGGCCTTTAAATCATCTGCAGACCTGTCACTCCTGGATGTAATTTGATCAAAATCCTGTAATATGTGTTTAGTCAGGAAAGTCCTGCCAGTATAATTGTTCCTCTATTTGACAAATTACATTAACAGACATCACTTTTTTGCGTGCTCTTTCCTTTCTAATACACTAATTTTCTTTTGCCTCCTTGTCTTATCCCATTGCCCATCCTTTTTTTCATTAACACTATTATCTGATCTGGCTGACACATGATGCTTCTCAGTGCCACCATTGCTCATACATTTGCTTTTCTGCTACAGTGATTTTATGTGCTCCCAACATATGTTAAACTCATGCTCTTGAAATATCAGTGCCAGCAGGAGTCTGAGAGAGCAGTGTTTTTAAAATGACATTTCAAACCAACAAGTGACCTAGATACTTGGAGTTTTAGGCAAAACCTTCGGGTCAAAGATGAATGTAACATATTGTAAAAATGAATATTTAATTTAGAGTCTCCACAATGCAAAAGGTTTCTATTTGCCTGATTGTGGGTTTCTGGCTTTGCTTTACCAACATGCAGAGTTGACATATGTGCACATTTGTTTAGAGTTGCCCTGTATTCATGCCGCAGATGGAGCTCAGACCCTGTGGGTTGGCAGACAGAAGTGGCATGCAGTTCTCCAGAGAAGGGGAAGATCTTACACCTTACCCAAAGCCTGGCTCTGGGCAAAGGGGAGTCCTGACATGTAGCAAAAGGAAGGGGAACAACCAGGGTGGCAAAGGCAAAGCCATGTTCATTCTTGGTGTGTTCATCTCATGCTAGACTTCACGTTTATCTCTCTTTAAGGTGTAACATGGATAAAATGCATCCATGTTTGTTTGTTTGTTTGGGGAGTTTGTAATTTTTTCCTGAATATTCATTAAACACAGTTCCCACAACACAACTTTTAGTTCTCTGATGGATACATAAGCCGCAAAAAGAGAAAAATCATATTCAAATACTTCAAATAAGCTCTATGCAAACTTTTGTGCTTCAGGTATGAAATGGCTAAGTAAGAGACCTGTGGAGCCTGGGTAGCCATTGCTCAGGACTACAATGCTATTTTTTTAGGAAAGCACTAGGATTCCTTTAAGAATACCGATCTCTCCTTGTGAATCTGAAAACATGGCAATAGACAAATCATAATACTAACTTCATGCCAACAGGGATTTCTGAAAAAGTTTTTATTGTATATATGCCCCTGCCCAAGATAACTTGGGCCTGTCTGATAGCATGAGAGACTTTAGATACCAGGAAATAAATTCATTTCCTCTTGTAATACCAGGAGAAATTACAAGAATTACAAAAGGCAATATTTGCTATGTCTGTCTGTGTTAGAAAGATGCTGACTCAAAGAAGGATAACATTGTTTTCTTTCCTGTTTTTTTTTTAACATGACTGTCTCCAGATGGGTCAGGTTATTTCACATACAGCTTCTTTCTCAAAGGAACTAGTTTCTAATGAACTGAGGTGAATTGGTCCTAGTTAGACCAGCCAGTCCAGAACACAAGAAAGTGTCATATGATTTTCATTCTGTGCCTTGTCTCATATTTGGTACCTTGGTGAACTAAGTTCAGACATGGAAGATGAAGTGAATTGTATCCTGCAGCTGCTAATTGAGTAGCCAGAGCAAGCAAAGCACACCTGTGAGGTTTCCAGCCATGGAGGCTTAATAGGAAAAAATGGAAGCTCCTTTTCACTGGTGTGTGGTCCTGGAGAGGATTCAGGCTCATACCAGGGAGCAGGAATTTTGCCACAATGCAGGTCATGAAACAGGTAGCAATGATTTTTTCCAGTCTAATAAATAAACAGCAGATAGATAGACAAGCTGCAGCTGCAATCTTCAAAGAAACTGGTGTAACCTAATGTTTCACTTCTCCTGACTTTCCTTCCCTATCATCACCCACCACTCCTCCAAGATCTCTTTTGAAGGTCTCAAATACTGTAACTGAGAATAAAAAGAACATACATTGTCTAAATATCATTAGCTGTTACCATGCCAACCAGTAGACTATGCTTCATAGCAGTCAAGATACAGATTTGATTGTAACCAATGTACTGAATCCTCATACATCCTTAAACCAAACTAGTGCTCTTCTATGATGGAGTGACTACATCATTGGATAAGGGAAGGGCTAGAGATGTCGTTTTTCTGGAACTGTGTAAATCTTTTGACATGGTTCTGCCCAACATCCTTCTTTCTAAATTGGAAAGAGATGGATTGAATGGGTTAAATGTTAGATAAAAAATTGGTTGGATGGTTGAATCCAGAAGGCAATAGCCTATGTCTCAGAGTCCTGACGGACATCAGTGACTATGTGGACCACTCAAGGGTCCCTATTGAGATCACTCTTATTTAATATCTTTATTTAATGACATAGAGAAAGGGATTGATTGCACTCTCAGCAAATGTGTCACTCTTTGGGTGACACCAAGCTGAAGTGGTCTGGTTGGCACCCTGGAACAACTGGATGCCATCCAGGGGGATCTGGGCAAGCTCAAGACCTTGGACCATGGCAATCTCATGTGGATTAACAAGCCAAGTACTGATGCTGCACCTGGGTCAGAGCAACCCCAGCATCAATTCAGGCTGGGGATGAACAGATCAGAGCAGCCCTGCTGGGAAGGACCTGGGGGTGCTGGTGGGTGAGAGGCTGGACATGACCCAGGAAGGACACGGACCTGTTGGAGTGAGTCCAGGGGAGGCCACCAAGATGATTAGAGGGACAGAGGACTTATCTTATGAGGAAAGGCTAAGAGAATTGGGAAAAGTACAGCCTGGAAAATGCTTAAGGGTGATCTAATTGTGGCTTTCCAGTACCTAAAGAGGCATACAAGAAAGATGGAGAGGGACTTTTTACAAGAGCATATAGTGACAGGAAAAGCAGGAATGGGTTCAAATTGAAAGAGAGTGGGTTTAGACTAGACATAAGAAAGAAATTCTTTATTGTGAGGTTTGTGAGGCTCTGGAACAAGTTGCCCAGAGAAAAGTCATGGATGCGCCATCCCTAGGAGTGTTCAAGGCCAGGCTGGATGGTGCTGTGAGCAACATGCTTTAGTGGAAGCTGTCCCTGCCCATGTCAGAGGGGTTGGAACTTGATGTTCTTCATGCTCTCTTAATACCCAAATCATTCTATGATTCTATGATTCTATGTTTCTATGATTAGGCTAACCTGGACCTACTGCAGTAAATAGACACACAGCTTTCATCTCACCAAGCTATGTAGAAGATCTAAAGCAGGGCAGCCAGAAAGAGCCTGACAGGGCAGGAAGAACTTTTCCTGGGGTGAGCTTTTATCCCATTACTGCAAACCAGCACAAACTGGCAGAGAGACCAGGAGGTGAGTGTCAGGAAGATCGATGGAGAAGGGACATGGCCTCATAGAAATACTGAGCATACTGTTTACTTGGGCATTCTTACAAATTGCCAGTGTTCCTTTTTGCCTTTAAACATGCATGGAGGAAGGTGGACAGATAAGTAAACATATGAGCTGACAAAATACAGAATAATTATGCTTAGTTTCCTGTTTCTTCATGTGAGTAAGAGTTTCTTCTGCTTTTGCAGCACTTGAAATGATCTAATAAGATCAGAACATAATTCTGTGCCAAAATGAGCACAGTTTCATCACATACTGAGATACTTTTAATAGAATCCTAGAATATGCTGGGTTGAAAGGGACCCATCAGAATCAGCAAGTCCCAGCTCCTGACCCTGTGCAGGACACCCCAAGAATCACACAGTGTGCCTGAGAGCATTGTCCAAAAGTTGCTTGAACTCTGTCAGGCTGGTGCTGTGACCACTGCCCTGGGGAGCCTCTTCCAGTGCCCAACCACCCTCTGGGTGAAGAACCTTCTCCCAATATCCAACCTAAACCTCCCCTGACTCAGCTTCATGCCATTACCTTAAGTCCTGTCCCTGGTCATGAGAGTGAAGAGACCAGTGCCTGCTCCTCCTCTTCCCCTTGTGAGAATGTTGAGCACAATGAGGTCTCCCCTCAGTCTCCTCTTCCCCAGGCTGAACAGACCAAGATACCTCAGCTGCTCCTCATATGGCTTTCCCTGTAGGACTTTCACAATTTTCATTGCCCTCCCTTGAACACTCTCCAATAGCTTTATATTGTGGCACCCAAAGCTGCTGCCAGCACTCGAGGTGAGGCTGCCCCAGTGCAGAGCAGAGCAGGACAATCCCCTCCCTTCCAGGCTGGCCATGCTGTGCCTGATGCCCCCCAGGACAGGGTTGGCTCTCCTGGCTGCCAGGGCACTGCTGACTCATGTTCAGCTTTCTGTTCAGCTTTCTGTTGACCGTGATATCCAGCTCACTTTCTGTTGACCGTGATATCCAGCTCACTTTCTGCAGCACTGCTTTCCAGCCTCTCATTCTCCATTCTGTCTGCATATCCAGGGTTACCCCATCCCAGTTGCAGAATCAGTCACTTGTCCTTATGAAACTTCATACGACTGGTGAATCCTGTTTCACTGCAGGGTGAAGCAGTTCTTTAAATGGCACAACTGTACAAACAGAAACAATGAGGGACTGGAATGGTCTCAGGAGGTCATTTAGTCCTTCCCCCTAGCCCAACAGGCAGAAGCAATTACATTTGCATTATTTCTGACAGATGCTTGTCTAACCTGTTTCTGGAAAATTCCCGCAGACCCTATGACCTTCCTAGTCAATGCAATGCCCTGCCTCTGTCTTTACAGGCAGAGAAAAAGAAGGCACCACTCTCAACTTAAATTTCCTTTCCTGCAGTTCAAGCACTTCACTTTCTGTGCTCTTTCTGATGGATTTGGAGAATGGTTTATTAGGACCGCTGTGCAGTGATCTTTTATAGAATAGTTGGAGACAGTAATCCTGTGTTATCTGCAGCCTCAAGTGTCCCCACCTGAGTCTTTAACACAATACTTACTCTTAGTGATTATCCCCTTTCTTAATTTTATATGTTACACCATAGGCAATTTAGAGAATGCTGCTCACAAGAGGTACAGAACATGTGCAGTGGGAAATCTGTAAAGAACCTAAACCAGCAGATGTTCCTGGCATAGGTCTGTCCCCTGCTACCTACCAGTGTTGAGTCTGACCTGGAATCTCCTTGAGAAACACTTGGCTGTGGGAAGAGTAGGCTTGGCAGTAGCAGTAGAGGATTCCTGAAAGACCAGTTCTTTGACTCAACAAGTCAGATGATAATTATATTGCTGCTCAGGCTAATGTGCATATGTGAAGAATTCTGTTCATTATCAACAGACACAATCATGACACTGATTATTACCTGATTATTGTGAAATATGCCATGAGACATTTTATGGTAACTTTGAGGTGAATGGAGTGCGTAAGACCTTTGAAAAAAAACCAACAGAAATATGCAGCACAAAGAGATTTTTTTATAGTCATTAATAGAGAAGTCTGCTCCTTAAGTGCAGCCAGAAGAGTGAGGACAAGCTCTCTTCATACCTTAAACAAAGGGTTGAGGAGCCCCATAAGTATCTATGTTATCCCTTGCCTGGCAATCTGAGCCAGATTCTACAAAAGAAAAAGTAACCTTAAAAAAGTAACCTGCTTATTAAATGCAACTGGGAAATAGGGATGGCATGTAAACAGCAATAAAGTAGAGCTAGGAAATGAGCTAAAAAAATCTACTCTAACTGGAAACATAAATCAAATGCAATATAACAAAGGTTCCCTGCAAGAATTTGTTTATGGCTGAAGGCTCCAGAGAGGCAAAGCCAGTGTATGGTTGACTCAGGGATACTGCACAGAAGTTTGTCAGCCTGTTTCAGTGCCTTGCTGGGAAACTGGCTGTGAGACTCATGTACTTTAATCTTTCCATTGGAGGGAAGGATAACAACAGAAAAGTAGTTCAGAAATTATGCAGAAGGAATAGAGAACAGAAAAAAACCCAAAAAACTTTATTACTTTTAAGTTTAAGAAAATAAAATGCTGACATCAATATCTACAAAATCTAGCAGAGCTGTAAGGCTCTTCACCCACCAGAAAAAAATTTGTCTCAGCAGTTAGGTTGTTTTCCCTCACCATTCTTTCTCCACCAATCTCTATTCCTACTTTTCTGGTGTCCCTGAAACACTGGTCATTTCAGTGGTCTGAAGTTCTGACTATTTGAGCTATTTATAATTTTTTGTGATTTTGAACTAGTCTGCATAAAACTTAACTGTAATAGTAGAGAACAGACGTGAAAACCCCACTCACCCAGCCTAAGGCCTTCAGCTGACCTCAGCTGCAGCAGCGCTGCTATTCAGCTATCCCATTTTGGCTAAGGTAGTCCTCCGTAGATGTTGTGATACTTGCCAAGACTGCTCAAACTCTTTGGAGAAAGAGCAAAAGATCTGCTTCTTCACTGACACCCCCGCCCCCGCCGAATAACCAGTGACCTCAAAGTCAGATGCTGTTGAGAAGAACAGGACTCCTATGTTTGTGGGAAGAACAGAGAGTGTGGGACAAGTCCCTTTATTAGCTTTTCCCCCCTGGAAATAACAACATAGTCATTGGTGTTTACTTTTGCCACCTCTATGTGTGAATGGACATGATCAGTGCAGGGGACTGTGGGCAGTCAGGGCAAGGCAATCTCAAACAAAGAAGCAGTGGGAGAGGTGGGACTTCTAAAGAATCACCATTGGTGGAAGGAAAAAAGCACACAGAAAAAGAACACTGAATACGTTTTGAAAGTGGAAATATCTCATTTTGCTTCCATGGCAACCATGCTTATGTAAACCCCAGATGAATAATAGGTACAGAAAAGCAAGTGACAAGTTGCCTTATTGGTGCCTTCCAATTGTTAACATGGTATAAGAGGGCACAGATTTCTGAGGAAAAGTGAAAGAAACCCAGCAGAATAACTAATGGGTTTTTCTTGGCTGATCTAAGGCAGCTTAGATATGAACCCATATCTGCATGGAGAGGCCTGCTCAGGTGTACCCACAGCAGTGCTTTGCCAATCTGAATCAGTTTATCCAGTTGCACTTGCTGCTCTTTTCTTCCACTCTAGTACTTTGCTGCAATCAAAGCTGAGGCTGAAAATAGGAGGCAAAGTTTTATGTCTCTGGATTGACTTGTATTTCTCTGTAGAAAACAATACCGTGCTCACAATAATGGAGGACAAAACCCAGCCCTCTGGAGGAGAGGCTAAACCAACCATTTTTTTCACTGAAACGCCCTGACAAAATCTATGTGTCTGTGACAGTGTCTTGTGAAGTTCACGATTTTCTTTTTATTCATTAGCTTATTTTGAATGAATTAACCTGGTATTCTCAGAGAAGAGAGCTGGACCAGACTCAGTTCTTAGGGAAATGTGCTGCTTCCCTACACTCAGATTAAAGACATGAAGAGAAAACTTCCTACCCTGTTATGGCCGTTGGATTATTATCCATTATTGATTTTTTTACGTAGGCAGTGATGAAGTTGCAATAAAAAGTCCAAGGACAATTGAGAGAGACTTCAGGGCCTTGGAAGAATTCATTAGGGAATCATGAACACAAGAAATGTTCTTTTCTTTCCTTCTCATTGCAGGTAAAGGTGAAGGAAGAAACAGGAAGATTCAGCAGGATCAATACCTGAGTCCAAGGCATGTGTCCCTGGCAGAAGTTGTTCTCTTTTATCATAAGTTGGTCTACATGACACCAGGCCTGCTTGCAACATATGGGGTATGCCTTTCTTAAAGAGAAAAGGATCTTTGTGCAGAAGTTAGCATGTGAGCACCAACCACACAAAATTTAACTAAGGCAAGAACTGGATTCTCCACCTAGGGTGGAGTATCTGATTATGAATAAAAATTGGGAGGAGAGCAGGCCCTGCAGAAAGAGATCTCGTGGTTTGTGTTGACAGCAAGTTGAATATGGATCAGCAGTGTGCCCTGGCAGGAAAAAAAGCCAGCTGTGTGCTGGGGAGCATCAGGCACAGCATTGCTGTGGGAGGTGATTGTCCCACTCTGCAGTGTGCAGGTGCAGCCTCGCCTCAGGTCCTGCACACAGTTTTGGATGTCTCCATATCAGGAGGACATCAAAATGTTAGACTGTGTCTGGGGCAGGCTGTCTGGTGTAAGGTCTCAAGTGCAAGACATGGCATGAGTGGCTGAGGTCACTTGGTTTCCCAGCTTGGAGAAGGCCAAGGAGTGACCTCAGGGCAGCTCACAACTTCCTCAAGGGGGAAAGCAGAGAGGCCAGTGTTGGTTCCCCCTCTCTGTGGCTACTGACAGGGCATGAGGACATGGAATGGAACTGCATCAGGAGAAGTTCACACTGCACAATGTGATCAGAAAGGTTCTTCACTGGAACAGGATCCCCAGGGAGTCACAGCTCCAAGCCTGTCAGAGCTCAGGGACCATCTGGATGACACTTTTGGTCACACGGTTAAGTTTTGGGTAGTCCTTTGAGGAGCAGAGAGTTGAACTCAGTGATCTTTATGGGGAAATTGGCTCAACAGCTGCCTTGGGACAGCCTAGAGGACACAGAGCAAAAATGGTAGCTGCCATTCAACTTACTCCAGACCAAGGTGGGACTTGGCCAGAGCTGGACTCAAGATGCTGAGCCTATTGTTCATGATTAGCCCAGCCAGTGGGGATGCTATGACCAGGAGCACAGAGAAGAAATGCAGAGATTGTGGACCTGCTAAGTGACTTCAGTTTCATTTGCATCAATTTATTAAAAACCACAAAAGAATAAAATTAATGGAAGCAAAAACTGAGCATAAAAATACCATATATAAATGAAGCACCTCTAACTGTTTCAGTTTCAGCTCACAAGAATTGCTTAAAATCTGTTCTGAGTATGCAGAGCTATTTTACTACTCAGTTTACCATAATTACAGATCTTTCACCCCTGTTTAAAATCCCATGTCTCACAAACCTCTCAAGGATGGTTTCCATTCTTTCAGAGTGACAGACTCTTGGAAACTGCATCACTTGTAATCAACCGACCAGCATAGCCTTGTATCTGCTTCTTTTCCCAGGCTTTGGAGTTTTAAAGCCACAGTTCAGAAAAAAGGTTTAAAAATTAATATTTGCTATTCCACGAAAATTTGTGTTTTGCTATCTTACCTACATTTAAATAGCATGACTTGTTCATCAGGAACAAAAAAACTGCTGTGATTTGTTGCCTTCTTGTAATTAGACCCCTCTGCATTTTTGTTTTCTTCTCTCCTCATTGTGATACACTTAAAATGTGGAATAGACTTCTTCCTCATTAGCTTCACAATGTTTTCAAACACATGATTGGGGCTTTTTTTTTCATGGTACTAAATCAGTTCCGTTATATACTTTTGTAAAAAAAAACAACCAAACAAACAAAAATTTGGAAATTTAAAATAGTTTCCAACAAATATTGAATAATCTCACAACTATTTTGTGAACATGCCAGCAAAAGAGCTGTTCTGAATCAGCCCACAGTTCTCCTTGGTTCCCTGCTTTGTTTATAATACCACTGAATGCTTATAAAAGTATAAAGTATGGAGTACCTGTCCCTAATAACCCAGACCTCCTGAGATAAAGACTGCCAGGAGTTTGGTTGATGTTTCCTTTGCCTAACACCTTTTCACCCTCTTTATGCTTTCTGGCAGATTATCCTCTGACAATGTATTTCAGGGTTTGACTTCGAGCTGGCTGTAAGGGGATTTGCTCTGGGGTTTTTGTTCTTTCTTTGTGCCTCTCGGTACTTGTGCTATAAGCCACAACGAGTTAAGAGATCCCTATTCTTCTCTGGTATTTCAGAGGCTTCTGCTACACCACCTAAGCGCTTCTCTTCTCCAGGGTGGAAATCCCTTAATTTAAACTCTCCTTAGGTGCAAACCACCCCTCACCTCTCATCACCTCAGCTCCCTTCCTCCATGCTGACTCCAAGGCGCACAGGACATCGCCATCCCCTGCACCCTGCTCCAATTTGTGCTGCTGCATCCCTGCTGCTGCCATGACCCGCTGGGTGCAGCCAGCCCGGCAGGGAGGTCGAGCCAAGCGCTGTGCAAGGCGAGCAGACTGCACCTTTGTGCCCAGCCTGCCCCACTCCAAATAAAGCTCTTTTCCAGAAGGGCCTGGGGGGCTGGGTGCACATATGGCTCTGAGCAGGCAGGACAGCTGGCTGCTGGAAGGGCCATTGCTGAGGCATATGCTCTTTTGATGTCCTTCCATGCTTTGTGGGTCCAAGGCGTAGCAGCACCACATCTGTGCTGCAGAAGCCCAGCGCCTCTGTGATGTGCTGTGGCACCCACAGCTGCGGGGAGCTGCAGGCACCAGGGCAGGATGGTGTCAGCAGAACCCCTCCAGGACAAGACATGTTTCAGTCCTGCCCAAGCGCCTGCTCCCAGACCCTGTACAGGACACCCAGGGTCCTTGCACACTTGGGGTCCCCACTGCCCATAGTACAGCCCCTCTGACTTTCTGGAAATCCTCCAGACCAACAGATATCCAGAGGAAGCCTCTTTGCTTCCTACAGCAACTCAGCCAGTCCCTTAGAAGTGACACACAAAAGCAAGGTGTCAGCATTGTCTCAGAGGAACAAGAAAACATTTCTGAACTACTTGAATGAAGGTACCTAGGAAATAAACGGGTGCTTCTCAAAAGTTGGGGAAATTGCGGCTGGCCACTTCTCTGCCTCTTTGGCTCCAGCCCAAGCACTGTCCCTGGCCAGGGGCAGAGAGGTTGGAAATGAAACAACATTTCTGGTGCTCAGGGGTTAGCTTCCAAGTTCTGCAATACTCTTTGCAGCCTGACTACACTGTGGTATAGTTGTTTTCTGGTCTATATCTATTTTTATAGTAGACAAGGGCTGAAAGATGATCCTGCCACCATCCAGGCCAGTTCCAAGACTGACCAGGTGGCATCAGCATGCAGGCCTGATTTGGGCTGTAGTATTGCCTCAAGCCCAGCAAGTGAGGGCCAGAACTGGACTGGGGGGCTGCAGAAAAAGCCCCTTGACCTCTCTGCACTATTATAAGGTGATACTTTAAAAGCTGGCTTTGTCCTACATACAGTATGGGCTAGGTTAGTCTGCAGAGAGTTTTCCTTTCTCCATTTTTCATGACCTGTCATGTTTACAACAGACTAGAGAAAATAAACTGAGCTTTTCAGAGTTGAATGTTCTGAAATGGGTTTCAAAGAAGAAACAATGTAAGTCAGCCTCATGTGTGTACAAATTTCAAATTATTCACCGAAGTCCAAGCTACAAAGTCACTGAGCTATGCAAGCACCACAGATGTGGTCTCCCATCTGACTCTGAGAGCACCAATATGCAAGCAGCTGTAGTTAATGAGAAACAACATGCCAGTGTTGCTGGAAGATGCAAAAAATTGTAGTCTCAAAAAAAAAAAAAAAACC
This sequence comes from Entomyzon cyanotis, assembly GCA_024500445.1. NCBI lineage: Eukaryota > Metazoa > Chordata > Aves > Passeriformes > Meliphagidae > Entomyzon > Entomyzon cyanotis. Next base: position 30,529,829 of record JAKEPQ010001021.1, on the reverse strand, counting down.
CCCAAAACAAAGCAACAAAAACCAAAACCAAAACAAAAACAAAACACCCCCCCAAAAAAACCCACAAAAAAAAATACAAAACAAGCAAGTAAACAAAAAAAACCAAAACAAAAAAATACGCTTGTATATTTATTGCTAATGAGATTACTTGCCAGCTATTTCTTTCTTAAATTCACAATGTGATGCACTAGCCATTAATTTTAAAGTTTTTTAAATTCCCCTTAAAAGTAGCAGGAAAATATATTGAGCAAAGTACCATCTACAAAGTAAGATTAAAAGCAATTGATAACTGAGGATTATGATCCATATTCTATTTAAAGCAGCACTTCCTTTATTATTCATAAGTTATCACATGAGAATTGAGCTGGTACGAACACATTATGAGGCCAAGTGGCTTGACAGATAGAGAGACAGAGAGAGAGAGAGAGAGAGAGAGAGACCCTACAGCCAGGAAGTGTCCTTTGTAGTTCTAAACACAAACACATTTATGAGCTGAAGCTGTGTTTCAGATTGTATTACAAAGTGGGATTCCATATGGCAGCCGAGGTCCAGAGCTGGGATGACTCAGGAAGTCAAGATGAAAAGATCAGCACAGCTTATTGAACAGGACTGATGGTTTCTGAAACATCCCCAGCTTCATCGTTTGAACAGGCAGACTTATGAACTGGCAGAGCTTGAGACACCTCTTGCAGTAGCTGGAAATCATGACTACATTTTTAAAAGATTTGCTTTCTAGTAAAAAAGTACATACAGCGGTCCAGCTCCTAGTAAGGTGCTTTTTTGTATGTGAGATTTTATATAGGGAATAGACAATAGAACATCTGATTGATTGCAGCTGTAAAATGTCCCTGTAGAAAGCTGGTAATAAAAAAGGCCAGAAAATAGGCATGAAACAAATATTTTTATGAGACTTAGGTGTTTTGAAGCAGCTTTTGGAAGAGTTCTTTTAGATGATAAAGAAGGTAGTAAACTTACCTCTTTCACATATATGTAAAATAGGTAAACAAAGCACTGCCCAAACTGGAAACTACTTGCATTTACTCCTGACTATATTTCTACTTTGACAGTTGTTTTCTTGCCTTTGCTTGCTGAAGCAACAGCTGACTTCTCTGCAAAACGCCTGCAGTAATGGCACCTGGAGGAAGCTGTGCATCCCTGTAAAAGTCCTCTCTGGTGGGCTCTGGAGTGGAACTTCAGCCCCAGAAAAGTCAGCCTTGCAGCTTGAGCGGAGAGTCCTACCTGCCCCAGGGGAAGGGAGATTCTTCCTGGAGCTGCCCACCTCTGCCCACAGCAGCATGCCATCCTGTGCAGCCCAGCTGGCATTGGTGACCACCTTGAAACTGGCTATTGGTGAATAACAAAGTACCTACTTTATTTGGGGATATTGAGTGGGGGGAAAAATTGTCCTTTTAGTTCTAGTCTTTCTTGTAAGTTTCTGGTTTTGTGGTCATTTGGAATAAATTAATTTAGTTCAGAACTTGAAGAATACAATTAAAGGCACCACTGTTTTCCCACAGAAGCTCTGATCTCTGCCTCTTTTTTTCACAGTACTCTCTGTGCCCAAGTGCTCCTGCCCAGATTCCTCTGTGAGGTTAACAGGCAATAGTGCTCCATATCAAGGGCGGAAGACAGGATCTAAAAGTGATCAGCCTTTACAAACATGTCTAAGTGTAGCCAGGAAGAGCTGTCAGACTACCAAGCAAAACAGCAAACAAAGGTGGGCCTGTGAAAGGTGTGTTTGACAGCAGGGCTATTCACTGCTGCCCTCAGAATGCTAGTGAACCATGGCAAGGATCAGTCAGAACTTGAGTCAGGCCTTTGGGTAGTTCTGCAGCACAACTATAGGCTGTATTACCTTCTTGTATTTAGGATAAAGACAGCTCTCTGGAAGACAGCTATCCTGAGCCATTCAGGCCTTTTCCTTTGCTCAGCACAGGTACAGTGCTCCCTCCATGGCGCTCGGGGGAAGGCTGTGAGGTGTGGAGAGCTGTGCCAGCACCCACCCTGGGCAGTGCCATCTGGGGCTCCAGGCACAGCCCAGGCTGCACGCCTCAGCCCTGGGAAGGTGTGCTCTCCCAGCCCTCAACAACCTCAGCAGCAGCCCGTGGCCAGTCCACTGCTACCCCAACCCTGCATCAGATGTGCCATTTTCTGCACCACATGGGAGTTGTGGGGGGGGATGGTGGCTGATCTCCAGGGGTGGTGGCATCAGCTCAGCAGGCAGGCTTGGAGGGGGCAGTGGAAAACACTTCAGAAAGCAAGGGAAAGTCATGTACAGATCAGCAGAACAAACAAAGAAGCAAAGGAGCACAGACATTAGAACTTATGCCCACTCAGTGAGCCACGAGATGAATGCATAGAGGGAGGCAGAGGGAAAGTCCGAGGGCCTGTAGGTTGCGTGAGCCAAAGAAAAGCAGAGGAAAAGGAGCTCAGGGGAAGCCACCAGCCCATTTAGAGCAGATTAAGCCTCTAGTAAAAACTTCAGAGTGTAAAGAGTGAGCTCTTGGTGAACTTGTTTAAGCTTTGACTGTGGTATGTTAAAAAAAAAAAGAAGAATGTTTGGCCCTTGGTAAATGGAGGAGGTGGCTAACTGGCAGTCCGAAACCCAACAGAGCCACTGTGTCTGACCTGTCTTGTGTGAATCCACAGTAGTCCCCAGAAGATCCCTCTGGCAAGATGATTAGACCAGCATGGATGTGCGATGATGAGGGCCTGCTTTTCTGCTTCATTGTGAGTAATCCAGATGGGGATGGTAATAGCTTAAGAGTTAGGGAAGTTTTAAAATATCTATATTTTTACAGTTGCCTGTTGCCCTTGACTTTTTAACATTAGAACTAAGCTTTAAGATTCAGCAGAATACATGTCTCTGTGTGTTCATAACATTTCTGATGTCAAAACACAAAAAAAAATTAATAGATTGTCACCGAAGAGTGCAAAACTAGTCTCTCAGGAAGAATAGAAAATGTGCTCTGCTTCCTCTCATTTTTGCAGTTGTTGCTTAATTTCATATTACTCTTGGCATTTCAGTTGGGGATCAAGATATCCAAAACCCATTATTCATTTTTTGTTCAGTTCCACCCGGTATATGTGCACTACATCATCCTCAGCTTCGAGTGCTCTTTCCAACAAGCCTGACTGGGACATTTTCTTGTGAGCTGTCTTTTATACTGCTCAGCTTGGGCTCACTCCTGGGTATGCAAACCATCATAGAAACATGGTGTTGGTGGAAGAGAATGACAGAAGGAAATCCTCAGTGCACTGAGGATTGAGCTGCAGTTACCACTTTATGCAGGCCTCCTTTGGTATGGTCTTTACGTGAACAAGAAGGGGAGGAAAAACTCAAGAGAAGGGAGCAGCAACATGGAAGAAGCCAAGTTTAAAGCAGCAGAATTCTTGGTAGAATTAGGAAGCTTGGACAGACATCTAAGTCTTCAGCATGCCAAAATCTGTCTTTCCACCTAAAACTCTGTGTGTGCCCCTGTGAGTGTATAAAGTCTGGGAATCACAGAGAGTGTTGACATCTCTTCCAGTTTTCCACTTTGACCAGCCTAGTGAATGCTTCCCATTTCCTTTCCAGGTCTGCATTCCAACCTGAGGCTGGGGAACACACTCTCACATCAGCTTTGGGGAAGGGAGAAAGAGGTAGGGGAACATTGCTTAAATTTGGCACTGTCTCTTTGTGTGCATAGGTGTAAAAGGGCATAATTTCAGTCTGCTGCTCTTTTCACACACTTTTTGTATATCCCTTTTCCTGTCTTGTTTCCTGACTGAAATAGGGCCAGATCTTCAGCTAAAGTGAATTCACAGAGCTCTCTGACTCTTAAAGAGCTACCAAAATGCCTATTTGTATCTCTAGACTCTTAATTACCGCCTCCTTCTACGTTTCCCTTGAGACATGTAGATTCACAGTGCAAGAGAAAGTGTCACTGGGGAACCTGGCCATGGCTGGGGTGGTTTTTGTTTAAATGCCGCTGGACCTGGAGCCTGTGATTAGGGTGTTTTACTATAACAACAGTGTAATGATGTGAAGGCAAAGTAACAAGAGAGAAAAGATAGAATGAGGAGGGATGAGAGGCCCACATGCTGGGGCTATGGTGTTCGAGCACACAAAGGCATGGACAATGTTTGATGCCCTTCACCTACTGCGAGTGCCTACTCCTACTCAGCAGAGCTACAAAGCCACTGCTGGGACCTGGCAGTGCTCAGGATCTCGCTGCAGATGGAGTTGCTGGCAGGTGAATCCTACAAAGGTCACAGTGGTGGTGCAAGTGATGTGCCTGCATGCTCAGGGAGCACTGGTGCCATGCTGACCTCCCATCCTGTGGCTGGAGGTGGTTGGACAGCCAGAGTGGGCACAAAGGGTACAGGGCTGGGAGCTCTGGTGTGCTTCTGGGGGTGCCTTTTAACTTCTAATGTCTGAGAAATTTGCAATCAGTGGATGCCCTTTCTAGGTTTTGCCCCAAGGGATTTCTCCTCAAATCAAGATCAGAGGCTGCTAATTCATCTTCACCCATGTAAGATTCAACAAGATGAATTGTCCTCTAAGATTCAATGAGATTAATTCATTGCATGCAGTCTGTGAACCAGATAGGATCTGAAAAACTAAATTTGTTACCATTCTCCTTTTTTTTAACAAGGGCAGAAATAGCTTCTAGATTTTTATTATACTTAGTTTTACATTATTTAATCTTATTTATTTTATTTATTGCCAGTGTATAGTGTTACTCTGCATTGAATAAAGGACGGGCCTTGGCAGGCTTTCCATTTTTATTTACATTTTCCTTTTAGCAGACAGACAGGGCTCAGCAGGAAACTGTGACCAGTGTAATCACTGCTGTAGATGAAAGGGTGTCCCCAAAAAGGGATTAAAGAGAAAATTCCTGTCATGGCAACCATTAGTACAGGAAGTCTGGACAGCTGAGATGGCGGAGTATTTTGAAACCAGATTAGGAAAGAGGTGTAGGTTTTGACACTGATGCCCATGTGTGGGTGCTAATTAGAGGGAGGAAGGGCTAGCTGGAGGGTGATGGCCACATGGAGTCCTCACAGAGAGGTTCTTCGGTTTCAACTGGTGAGTGAGGACATCTCTTGTTGCAAGGTTGGGTTTCATTCAGCAAATATATTTCAGCTAAACCATCCCAGAAAAAGTTTTCCTAATACTGTGTTTCCCAGCATCTTTCTGGACATCCAGGAACTCTCTCCTCAGCTTTACTTTCCCCCAACCTCATTAAAGAAATAGAAAACCCAAAAGACAACACAGTGCAAACCCAACCTTCCCTGACAAGCCATGTGTGTCTTGCTGTCTGAAAAACTGTCTATTACGGTTTGCATGAAGTCTATACATTAATCCACTTACTCAGGTCTTTGTCAAGAACTTGTCAATATTTGAGAGTGTTTTCTAGTTTGCTCTTTTTATCATGACTATTAAATTGAGATTTTTCTTATCACAGCCTGATCTTGTAGAAAAGAAGGGACATAAATATAAGTGGATGCCATAACCTGAATTTGTAACCAGTAGGCAAAGTAGAATTTGTAACCAGTAGGCAAAATCTGTAGAAATTATGCCCTTTCCCTTTATCCTGAAAAGTAGCACAAAATGCACACTGCCCACATATTTGAACAAGACAAGCATCCAAATCTCTGTCCAAAGCCAGGTCAAAGGTGAATCTCACAAATCTAAATCCAAAGCCGGATTTGCACAGCTCTAAATTTAATTCACTACACCAGCAAATGCTCTCAAGGGCTCAGACATCTTGAATACACTGCTGTAGATTTGAACTTTGGGGCACCAGACTGCTTTTCCCACACAGCTCTTCAGCAGCAGTAACAACAGTAAATCTTGTCTCTGTGATGAAGTTGTGCATCTTTGTTATTTTTTTAACTCTCGAATTACTCTTTCTGAGGGAGAGGCTTTGTGACGCTGGTGATCAGAGTAAAGGGGTTCACATTTATCTGGCTATATAACAATCTACAAAGGTGTTATAAAAATGGTGGAGAGAACTCAAAAAAAGCCATCACAGTCAGGGATCTCTAGCAATTGCACATTCCTGATCCTCCTATTCCTCTGCCCACACACAAAGGCAGTGGAACCTCAGCTAGGAAGATCACAGCTGCAAGCCGAAGTGTGTCTCAGAAAGAAGAGTCCTAGCATGTATTTTTGGCATGGGAAAATGGTCATGTATGAAAACTCTGGACTGCTCAACAAGCAGAAAGTCCAGAGCTCATATGCTGGGGCATATTGCTACTGAGATCAGTCAAAAAGGAATTACAGTTTCTTGGGGTAGCTGAAAGATTACCTTATTTTTGCCATCAAATGCTGTATTCAGTAGGGATTGTCAAAAGCAGATCTTCTTAGACGTGGCAGGTTTGGTTCTCCATCTGGACAAGAAGTCAAAATAAGAAACTTCTTGATAGAATTGGAAGTGCCAAAATAGCAGTATCTTTTGTTCAAACTCATGAGCTAAATAAAATGTTTCAGAATATCTGAGACAAAATAGTCCTGCTTTCTTTATAAATTTCTTGCAATCTGTGATCTCAGTGAGTGAGCCTTGACTCCTTCACACAATTATGCATGGTCCTTGCTGAAGGCTGAAAACTGTCTCAGCACAAGCCTGGCCATACAAGAAAGGCAGTGCAAGGTGCACTTTGGACCTTGCCAGAACTTCACTGCTTGGCCATCCCCAAAGAGGGGGAAAGCCGTATACCCCCAAAGTATACCTGTTCCTCCCACCAGCTCTCGCAGCTGCAGGACAGAAGAGATGCAGCTTTGACTTTGGCCTTTGCTAGCATTTCTGCAATGATAGCTGCTCAGGAAATTGCATTTATATATAATTGTTATTATCATATATAATAATAATTGATGCTCAGGAAAATCTACCTCATGACAGCCTTAGAAGTCAAGTACTTCCTTCTGATGAAATATTAAAATTATCAGGACATCACTGCTTAGGTGAAAGCAGTTGCATTATCCCTTTACAAGGCATAATATTATTTTATTGATCCAGTCGCAAGCAAAACCATCATATTTTGTCCTATTTACTTCCAGACAAGGCACATGCAAGGAAAATCTCATGAGAAACCCACCCCTTCTCTTCTCTAGGTGGGCAGGGCAGATGGCTTTCCCCAAAAGGAGGTCTGAGTGCAGAAAGAACATATTTATTGTAAAAATCAGATACACTTTCTTCATGATCTTTGAACTGCTGAAAATGTGGCATGCTGATGATGTTTGTATAAAACTGGAGAAGACAGAAATTGGTAAGAATATATCTAGGAAAAAAATGTAAAACTAATTTCTGTGAGGCCTATATCTGATCATGACAACCCTTCTCATAGAAGTTGGACTAGCCTTCCACTGGGATGTACATAAAACCAATAATGAGAAAATCTGGCATGTTCATTTTGTGGTGCTCCCTGTATGAGTCATGGGAGAATGGATAATAAACAGAGTGAGCTTTCCTAGCATTAATGGTCAATAACTTACTGGTACTGCAGCTCATAGTTAAGAACACTACCATTTTATCATGCAAGAAACATACTTGAACTCATACTTGTCCCTCTAAGTGTGTTTTCTTGATAATTTTCAATTACATGTTCTTGATAACTGCCTCATTTCATTACTATTCTTCTGTGAAGTGTTTGTAATTTTCTTTTCTTCTTATCTTGAAGGGACCAAGGAAATTTGCAACTGTCTTTTGATTTTTGGAAACATTACTGTCTACAGAAAAAACAGTCAAGTTGTAATTATGTCTCTGTTATAACATGCTGAATTTTTGTTCTTTTGTTCACTTCAGACTTCTCCCTCATGTGTTGATTTTGCTGCTTACAGACTTTAGGGGAACTAAAATTCTTTAAATATTTGTATTAGGGGAAGCATTTGAATCCAAACTGTAAGAGGGAGGAAAGAGAGAGAAATAAAAAGATGAAATAAATGACTCAAAATGGCAAGAGAACAGCCTTGAGAGACTCAAAGTACTGTGGTTTTCTGTGTTTAGATGCAAAACTGCATGTCCAGTAGTTTCTAAACAGTCCAGATTTTTCATCTGCAGTCCAAAGGGCAAATAGATAAATGATGACAGGCTCTGAAATTTGGGATAATGAAAAGTAACTGGTCTACAAGGGCCTCTATAAGGAGAAGTTGATGACTTTCAGATGATTTTTTGGTCACACTCTATTGATTAAAGAGCAATATGATGGGGCTCCTGCACACAGACTACTTGACACAGAATTTTGTAAAAATCTGTGTTTTGGAGAACAAAACTGACCTTACCTCTGTGACTGCTGAGCGAAGACAGCTGTTGCAACTTGTGGCAATGCTCTCAAGCATCCTTATTCTGCATAAAAGCTTATTGGTCTGCATGCAGGCAGGGTGAGATGTCATTCCACCACACAGGCAGTAAACATGCCTTACTGCTATTTTGGGCTGTGGAACAAACTGAAGACATGGGAATGAGCACTGCTGTAAAAGAAAATCAAACAACTCAGCACTTCAGAAGCTGACTCTTCAACTCCTATGATTTTCTCCCTCATGGGTGTCACTGAGGAGGAGCAGGGATGTCTGTGGGATCCTGGGACCCCATCCAGTTGCTGCAGAGGAGCCATGGCCCCCAAGGGCCATGGGGAGCAGGATGGGACACTGAAATGAAACACTAGCAGGAGGCTGGGGGTGAGAGGTGGGTGAGCTCTGGGACAAAAGGACATGTGACACAAGGACTGTCCTGCTGCATGGTCAAAAGAGAAATTTCCACTTTCCTAGCTTTCTGCTCCCTTGTTCTCCCCATTCTCTCCTACTAGATTTATTTCCATTAAGCTCACACTGAGCTTCAGGAGGAAAGGGCATGGGGTGGAGGAGGATTCTGCATAGGAAATGTCAGCTCTCAAGCCCTCTTGCATGGGCACACACATTGGCTTTCTGCCCCATGGGGCCATGGAGCACCACTGGCAGAGCATCTTCCACTGTGCCACTTCTTCTGGTCATCATGCATCTATCTCAATTCTCTCCAGATGCCTTTGGAAGTGCCATCTGGCCAACCTGATATTTTTAACCAAAGTGCAATCATTTCTATCATAAGAAATGTTAGGATCATGCTAAATAATTTTCCATCCTTAATTTGTAGTGCTCTTCACTTCAGGCAGACCACTGATGACCTAAATGAGCATGAGATTGTTGACCCTGATCCTCCCAAACCTCCAGAAGGTCCTAAGTCTTGTTTTGAAGAGTAAGTACCCCCAGGTAAGATGGGAAAAGCTACATGGGAGATGCAGTCAGCTCTGAAAAGGAGAGACAACACTGCCTGTGACCACCAACATTAAGAATAACCCACAGGCTGCATTGCAAATCAGCTCCCACTTCAGTCTGTGGCACCTCAAATTTATGCCAGCTCATGCCAGAACTATCCAATCTTTCATTGATTTGAGGTTATTTCCCATCACCTTCTATGGCCATGAGAAAGAAAACAAGGTACAAATTGTCATAAGTAAATGCTCAGTTCACCAAAGGATAACTTTAATCTTGGAATCCAAATTGTTGTTTTAAAACCTATTCACACAAATGCAATTGGACTTACTCTTGACTGCAAGAATTCACAATATCTTCAGTTCCACCTGAGGGACTTTCTTGCCAGATTTCATACAGAAATCAAAAGTGACAAAGTTATTATGTTGCTTTTAATAGAAATAATCTCAAAATTCATGAGCTACTGTCTTCATAAATATGTATTATGAAGTTCCTATTTTAATGTGATTAGATGTTAAATAGCAGTGTTCTGAAATACCATACTCAGCTAAGGAAAATTCCAATTTTATGACAACAGCAAGTTTTAAAAGTTTTAATTTGTGATTTCTTTTTTATTTAAGAAGGCAAATATATTATCACTCAGAAGCAATACCTTTCTAGCATTTTTTCTATCTGCTTCTGTTTCTCTAAGCACAAAGAAATTAGAGTCTGAGGGTAAAACTTTGGGTTCTAAAGCACTGATCAAGTCTGCTTTGGAAGGTGGGCACAATTTCATTAAAGCTTATTCTGCATTCTACTGTATTTATTGGGTGTTTACTGCTGCAGATCCCAAAGACTGTTCAGGTGACAGTTTGGCTCTGGAGAAGTGAGCTGCTAGGCACTAAATAGTTATTTCTACAGATACAGAAGGTAAAGTTCCTTATTAGGGTCTGAAAAGTTAATATGGAACATGTGAATCATGAACAAGAGAAATATTCCAAAACAGAGGCAGATGCAGTGTTCAAAAAGGACAATCTCTTTTTTGAAATTAAAATTTATAGTACCTGACTGAATCTCAGTTTGCTCAAAGCATTACTGTGACTGGCTAATTGTGCCTCTGTTGATGTACATGGAACACATATCATAAATTATTTATTCCTATGTAAAAACCTGAGGGAAAGAACTGCATGGGTCAACATTTCAGAGTCTTTTCAAACAGTACAAGAGGAGAGACAGGAAAATAATAAATAAATACGGACATTTTGAGGCAAATGGCCACCTCAGAGCTGATTATAGAAGTAAGGATAATGTAGGCCCTCAAGTGCAATAGTGTTGCCGATACTAGCTGGAGGGAAAGTACGCTCTGAACAGAACATGAGGGAAGAACAGCTCCAAAGGGAAAAAAGAAGTATGTATGGTTTGAGTTTAAAACCATAACTCATTTACATTAAGAGATCAATCAGTGGGAAAATCCATTCTGCAGTGTTAGCCCATCAGTGAACAAGCTAATTGAACACAGAGCAAGCGAGAGCCTGGGTGGCCTCTTTTCTCTTTTATCTGCACAGCAAAGCTCACAGCAGCTCCAAGATCCCCCTCTCTGCAAGCCCTGTGCTTTCTGACAGAGTGGCCATTTGACTGAGCCCAAGGAGCTTCATCTGCCAGTGTGTAACATCTTTGAAACTCATTTCCCTGGCTCTGAGTGGGGCTTGAGAGCTGTGGTTGATGGTCACCAGTGCTGAGTGCTGTGCAGGTCTGGTGCCCTGGCCATGGGGCAGGAGCTGGGTGGCCCTGCTGGAGCTGGAGCAGAGGTGGCTTTTTCCAACACACAGTGCTGTGTGCTCCTGAAATAATTCACGCTTACGTAACATGCAGAATCATCCCATCTTTCCCCTATGTTCTTTTGGCAGAAACACTCACAGGAAATATCTTGTTAGTGGAGATAAAAGGGTTGATTTACTTCATTCCTGGTAATACATAATTGCTTAATTGCAAGCACACAATTAAGCTCCATTGGGAAGGTTACAGCGACAGTGACTGCTGAGCAAAGACCAGTTCTCCTAGACTGGCAATATTTGCATCAGCTGTTTGGTTTGGTTTGGTTTGGTTTTTTTTTTTTTTTAATAATGGGAACAAGTGGAAATGCACTTAAAAACCTGAACGTTTGGCAAGAGCTATGGAGGCACAGGGCAAGGGAGGCTGGACACAGCCAGAGAGGTACCAACAAAGGAAGGGGAGATAAGATTTTAAATTATTCCCTTCACTAACTGAGGTGTGGGTGGAAGCCATGTCTCTGGAGAAGCCCTTCTTCTGTGCTGAGGAGGTCACCAAGCTCCACAAGCTCTACACAGGAGGCCTCTGATGCACTGAGCACCCTCCCAGACAGTGCCAGCACAGCAGGTTTTCGTGTGGATAGCATGAGGCCCACAGGACCAAGGAACCACCAGTGGCCAGAGAAACTGCAGCAAACCCACATCTGAAACAGCAGATTCAGTGGGGAGTCACAGCTTCCCCATGCAGAGAGAACACTAGCTCCCACAGTGCCCAGTCTGTCCCCTACTGAAAGGAAACAGCCTGAAAGGAGCAAACAGAAAGAGGTTCTTCCCAGTGACAGGAGGCACTTTTGCAAACTGCTGCATGAGTCATAACTCCTTTTATTGAAACTTGTTCTTCAGTCATCTGGAAGTCAGAGCTAAAGATACTTTTTAATTTCTTTGTCATGTAAATTCTGTGTCACTACTGTATCAGGCACCTACCACAAAGGAACAGTAGTTTGCTGAGACTGACAGACTTGTGTGTATGTCCACAGCTCCGAGGCTTCCCTGGTAACTGTGTAAATGAATGAGGTCCTGTTTGTGCACAGAAGAACACTGCATTCATTCTTATCATTGGTGATGAAGAAAGTTTGAGAAGTTAAAAACAAAATAAAAACCTTCAGTGCACAAGAGATGCTGTGTTGCTAACAGAGAGAAGGCAGTCAGTTCTAGTTTGTGGGAGACAGTCTGTAAGAGCAAGTAAAGAGCATCACTTTGCAGCCTGCAGGGCAAAAGAAGAAAAATTTCTGCTTCAGGAAATGGTGCTTGCTTTGAGCTGGCAAGTAATATTTCAATAACAGGTTGTGGAGAATGCAACTTCAAAGTTTGGATGTCGATGGAGTTTTGGAAGCAACTGCTGAAATTTGCATCCAAAAGTGATTTAACTTCCCCAGTAAGTGATGTGTACACATGGCACACACCACTAAACCACATATGCACTCAATGTATAAATTCCCACTTTCTTGACTTCCCATTCCAGCTTTAACATTTTTTCCAGCACAAAAAGTAATGAATCAAGCTTGCAATAGGATGTGTGTATAAATGCCAAAGAAAAAATTAAAATCACCTGCTATTTGAAAATTACTGAGCCTGGAGTACTTTGTTTGGATACTTAAGGCCCTGTAAATCCTGTACAACATTGTGGGTAACCAGTTAAAGGAAGAACTCTTTAAGCCAAAGCTATTCCAGGTTTGTTTGGCTTTCTTGGGAAGTATGACCTTTTATAGTGACCAAAATGGTTATAAAATCATCAGGATCCATGGAGCAAACTGTTCTCCTGTGAACTGGTTCCTTACAGTATGGTAATTCATTTTAAAAGCATTTTCTTTGCTCCTGCCAAAGAGGAAACGTTCTGGCCAGAAAAGAGAAAATGGGGGGGGGGGGGACGGGACATACTGGAGAATGCGTTGCCTAATATCTTCTTTTGCCCAACTTACTCTCCTGAGAAAGTGAGATTTCCTGGGACCATATGGAAGCAGAATGGCAACAGTCTGCAGTATGTGAAAGGTTTCTACAGCAAAACAGAATTCCTTTCTCTAAGCCTAAAAGTACAATCAAAGCGTTTCACTCAAAGTTTTTAGGAGAGATCTTTCTTTTGAGAACATGTCAGCATAATTACGGTAGGAACAAATTTACCAAAACAAATCTTCACTTTATGAATGCTGGTAGCTGTCATCTCTAAAAATGTTTAGATACAATACAGGAAGAGAATGAGACAGAAAATTTTTACATCTTGTTTAATACTCTAAAATTAACACCACCACTACTAAATAAGAAGGGACACCTGGAAGAAAAACAGGCAGTCATTTTTCTCTTGATTCTGTTTAGAGTGAGTTCATTTGTACTTGTACACATAGATTAAATATTAGTGAAAGATGCAGAGGCTTGAGCATCATCTCAGTTGCTGGAAAATTCTCTCTGCTACCTTTCCCTCCACTCCCTTTTAATTTTTTTTTTTTGCTGCGTAGTGTCCTATTTTACTCAAAAATGTGAGAAGGTGCATGTCCAATCACCACAAAACAAGTAGAGGCCAGGAAGGCAGCAGCCACTCTGAAAGCAGCATGTCACCTTCCACGTGGCAGGAATAGCAGAACCACCTGCAGTGTTTCATTTCCATGACCATGTTCTCAATCCTTCCTTTAGGTGGGAAGGGCAGTGCTCATGGAAGATACAGGCTGGCAGCTCTTAATTTGCATCAGGATTTAATAATCTTAGTTTGCTGCACGACTCATCCCCGCAGTGAGGTGAGGAAAGCAGCATGTGCCAGAGACCAGTGTCTACCCAGCCTCTGCCTGCTACAGGGCAGCAGAGTGGATCAGCGTCCAGCAAGAAGCATCAGAGTAGGAATAGGGATGAAAAGGACATGTTTTCAAGCAGAGCAGCAAGCATACACCTCTAACCCTAGCTCCCTTCCAATTACATTTTCGAAATCTGCTACCACCTATCTAAAAAGCACATTAGATGTTTTGGTTCTGATAAGCAACACACCACAAGCAAACAGGAATGATGTTATTCAGAGATATAAACCATAGGATGCTGGGCACGGACCCTGAACACATCTGCAGCATGATGGGCATCTTTTTGATGATATCCCATAGAGTAATCACAAACTATTGTGAGGTAACAAAACCCTCCCGGGATAAAATGCAATAGCACTGCAGTTAGTTACAATCACTTGGCACAGCTGGAGTTTTGCTCCTACTGGGATAGGAACAGAACCTGAAATATCAAGGCCTGCTGAAATACCTCATGGTGGACATCATTGATGCAAATGCAATTAATATTTCTGCCTGGTCTATAATGACTCTGCTCTCCTAATGCAGTAGGGTAGTTAGAAAAGCAATGGCACATAATGGCACATAAACACTTTCCAAGTGGCTGTCCTATTAAGGTTATGCAAGACCCAGGGCAGTCCTCTGCAATGTGATGTCAGCTCTGGCTCCTGGCCTGACACACAGTTACACAACAGGACAAGGCAAGGGCAGAAAATGGAGATGCTCTGGAGCTCTCAATTTTTTGGAATACAGTTTAAGCACATAGCTTCTGTTGCCATCACTGGGAAAACATCAGACAGGTAAACAGCAGTGGGGTGATTTATGGTCAAACTCAGACATTATTTTTTTTCCCTTTTCTATATGTTGTTCTTTACTGTTCTTTTCATCTATCTGTTCTGATTTTCTCTCTCTGAGAGTTTTGGCAGGGGAGAAAAGAAGCTGAAAACTACATAGCTTATGACTGAGTAATGCTCTACTAAAAGCAGGGAATCTCTCTTTTTTCTTTTTTTTTTTTTCATTATTTTCATGGGTTTTTTCTTACTTTGTACATGAGCTGTTAGCCTAGAAGCCCTACTGGTATTTAGCATTCCTTCCACACTGGTTAATTCATGATGGTTGCATGAAGCGCATGGTGGGGATTTGGCCCAGCACTAGGGGAGATCACAAGCAGGGAAAGGAAATGTCATGTCAGGTTGCATAGGAAAGGAAACACAACAAACAACACAAACCTTTTCCTCACTGCTCACTTAACTCCACTGCATTCTAGCAATGAATGCTGAATATGTCTGGATGTGAGTCTGAGGTGGAGGAGAACCCCAGGTGCCCCCCTTAGAGGAGAAGTTGTGCTCCTCTCACTTCCCAGTGCTGTTTGGAGACATCAGAGCTCTCATCTGGGAGAAATGGTCATCTTTCCTGCATTAGCCAGCCTTTTTGAATGCTTTTTTGTCCTCTCTCAATTTAAAACCATGTTGGTGACCCTGGCTGAGGAGAAAGTTTCCCAGGATACGCAGGGATTATGTGCTTCTCAGAGCACACACAAAGCCCTAAGGCTCCTCAGGAGGCCAAGGATGTGTGAAAGAACTGTGGATTCTCTTTACTGATGCTGGTGAGAGAGGTCTACATGGGATGGGCAAGGCTGCTGGCATTACCATCTGAGCTCCACACCACAGCCTGGGCAGAGGACTGGGCTGGCAGCATAACCACAGGCAGGAGAACCAGGACGTGCAGCACCTGCAATCTGAGCAAGGGGAAAGACAGAGAAGAGGGGTAGCATGCACCAGTATCTGTATTCCAGCTCTTGGACTTATTACCCAAAGAGAAGGCCTCTGCCCAGTCAAAAGAGTTTTCTCGAAAACTCTGGATAACCAAGAGCCATATGGAGCCCGGGCCTTCCCTGTTCTTCCTCAAAACACACACAGATTGCTGCTTAATTCCCTTATTTTTCCATCAGACTGTCTAAAGAGCTTGACTGTTCACTCAGTCACTCAATCAGGAGAATGCATTTGCTTGACATGTTGGAGTCCCATCTACTCGTAAGTGTAGTTATCCCTTCCACTTACTCCCAGATTAGGCCTTTGCAGAATAAAGCTTTGAAACTTTTCAGACAAAACCAGGATTGGTAATGAAGGTTTGAATTGTAAGCGCTGATAAAGTTCAGTCTGAAATAAACATTTTGCCTCCAATTATCTGCTACAATTTTATGTCTTTTTTTATCTCCAATACATACCAGCTAGCATTACTTTGCTTTAGTGGTATCTTGAAAGAAGACATCACAGAGAAACCACTCAGCCAAAGATTTGCCTGTAAGTGAAGAAAATCACACCTGAAGCACAAAACCATATATTCTATATGAAATCAGAATGAGCAAAACCTTGGATTTTAAAAACCCTGGAGTTTTGTGGAATGTTTGATCCTGATCTGACCTGTGAGGCTCAAACTCTTGTGGATTATTGTATGCTGAGGATATTTTATGATGAAGAAAATCCAGAGTAAATCCAGGCCTGTGTGGTCAGGATCCCTGGAAGTATATGCATTAAAACAGAATAAACCAATTCAGAAAACTGGCTGTTTCCCTTTTGTTCTATGTGTACATCCTCAACATCTGTGTTAACCATCCTTGGTTAGATATTTTCTGCAGAGTGAGTATTTTATACTCTGAAAACTTGATACAAATATTTTATTGTCAGAATTGGGACACAATTATGCTTGCAATCAAACTACCTGTTTTGGACTTCATGTGTCTGAACTTGTGCATGTCTATGAAAAAAAATTTATCTTTTCTGTTTCCCCTCTAGTCCTCACAATTCAACGGGAACTATCATTCAGGCAAAAGAGACCTCCTTAGAGAAAAGCAACTGTCTTTGTCCTGGTTTAAAAAAGTCTCTGGATTTTTCTGAAGCAATACAAATTCCTTGCATTTTATAAAAAAAACCTGTTCCACTTGAATGCTAATACTACCTCCAAATAATGTGTTTGTGTATGTGTTTGTGTGGCTTTGAAAGAAGCCCTTCACAAAATCTGTTTGCATCAGAGCTGCAACTGCTGGAGTTCCATCTGAATGTTGCTATTGTTCTCATCTCCATCACATTTGCTTTTCCAGTCATTCGCAGATGTGACTTCCCAACCACAAGAAATTGTTTTGAGTTGGTAGAAGCCTAATTCATCTAGATTTTCTTTGTTTGAAAGAAGATTTTAGTGCCAAATGAAAGGAAGGGATTTTACTGCCAGCTCTTAAGTTGCTATGGGGCAAAATACAGGAAAGAGAGTAGGTTTCCATGGGTCAAGGTCCACAGGAGAGAACAATTTTTTTTTTCAGATAACTTGCTTTAGTCCGCCTTGACATAAATCATCCTTGCTGTGCTTGGAAAGAACAGGAATCAGGCCATGCAATGATAAACTGAGCTGTCATGTCCTCACATCCCAGTCTGTCAATCCTGGTGCTATTTTGTCTAACTTGTTCTTTAATACCTCTGAATACCTCTGGCACAGCTTGCTCCCCTCAGCAAGCTAGTCCAGTTTTAGTCTGTCCTTACAGTCCCCACTTCCCAGCCTATATCTCTTTTAGGCTGTCTAAGATCCTCACTTTCTGGGAAATTAGATGAGTTCAGCTGACATCAGTGAAGTTTCACCATTAAACATGCTTTGAAGGTATGACCTAGTACTGTCAAAACTCAGTCCTTTCACTTCCCTCTTAATTTTTCTCTGTTCCTACTCTTTATCTCTTGATAGTTTCACAATGTTCCTTCCACTCACTTTAACATCTAAGCAGTGTGAAAGTGCTGATGCTCACTCCTACATACCATCATCAGCATTCAGCTCTCTTCTTCTGTTCATATTTCTGAAACTTTCAGATCTTCATCTTCACACATGCCCACTACAGCATTCTGCTGGGAATCTAAAAAACATAACAGACATATAAAGAAGTTTCTGAGATCATTTTCCAGCCTTGTCTTTCTGAGCAAATAAACCTCCTTTTTGTGACCTTCACCTGGCTTCCTGAGTTCAAATTTTCAGGAATTACCTTTGATACCACTCATAGGGCAAGAGCTCTGCCTGTTCCTCTGTCACTAAGTGTATCTACCCACCTCTGTCATGACCTCAGCCTCCACTGTCCATTTGACCTGTTGTCCAAAGGAAACCTTTATGTTTTCTTCACTTTGTCCTTTTTGAATGCACAACTTTTCAGATGTATCCTTGTTATTCTGGAAAGAAGAAGACTGGTCCTCTGTGTGATTTCACTCTGACTGTAAATGTCTGATTATAAAATATGAGGTACTACTATCTTTTTGAATTAACTTATTTGACAAGTTTGAACACAATTAAACCATAAATCATTGCCAAATGCCAAGGTGCACATATGCTAACTTTTGTAAGAATGACTTCCCTATCACCGCTACTTTAATCTTCCCCCTGCTGATCTTCTAATTCTTCATTCATTAGGTCTTGTCTTGAATAAGTAGAGTGAGCCACAAATGTAGTAGCATTCATTGTGTGTTTGCACAGGTGATCACGTCTCTATTTTATTTCCCACATCTGCTTAGATTGTTTGCTGTATTAGAAGCCCAGCATGGCCTAGGGGTGAGCTAAAACCCTTACAGCTCAGCCTGCATTTTGCAGTAACCTCTCTGGGATGCTCCTGCCATGTGCTCCAAGGTTCAGCAGAGCAGAGTATGGTGAAGGTTTCATAGCCATGGTTCAAATTTTGCGCCACAGCCACGGTGCACAGGCAGACTGTGCTGGCACCAGCAAGGCACCCTCCTTGGGGAAAAGGCTGCCTTTGTATTTTGACCTCTGTGTAAGATACAGACAGGATGAGCAACTCTTCATTAGGTTTGATCTGAGGACAGCTGACAGTCTTGCCCCCCAGAAAAGGGATGCTCTGAGCCATAGACTTTACAGTACATACCAGTTTTTGCAGACTAAGTTTTCCCATCTTGGAGGCCTGTTATGGAGACTGTTTATTTGATTGCTGTTAGGCTGACTGTTTATTTTGGACTTTGATTAAATAAAAACATATTGATCTTCAGCACTTACACAGAACTGTTTATAGATAGCAGTTTGCAAATTTTTTAAAGACAAGAGAAGTTAGAAGCTTTTTTGCGAATCTGGTTGGTCAGATTTTGGTCTCAACTTCTTTTTAGGTTTTGTTCTTCCTCATTTCACTGTTTGTTTTTGTCCTAGCAATAACTTTTTGTAGACTTGCTTTTTCTATTAGGTGCTGTGTCTATTGCTGTACTCATCTATTGTGAATCTGCTGTAACCTGTACATCTGCACACCTTCACTTTCTTACCTGCTCCAGCATTTCGTGTACCTTCCTCTGATACAATCAATCACTTCAGCAAAAGAAACCTAATACTGATACCCTCCAATACTTAGGCAAGTACCTTAACACAGAAAAGATTTTGAACTTGTTGAGAAGGGACCACAGTGATGGGGATGCTTCAGGGGAACTTTTGCCTTCAGGGACTGATGGAATGACAAGAGATTACAGAATGGTCTAGCGCTGGCAAATGACATATAGGAATAGCAGATGTACCCAGTTATCTCCATCAAAGATGCAATCAATCTCACATTACTCCCTATCCATCTGAAAAAAGCATCTCTGCAAGGCAGCCACAAGCAGTTAAACATCAATTAGGGCCCGGCTTGTCTAGTCCGTTCAGCTCTTGCAGTGAAGAGACATTCAGAAGGCTACAGAAAATCTAATGAAAACACTTCTGCTTTGGGCCATGAGCTGAGACCTGGAATCAAAGCAAAAACCCCAAAAACTTATTTCTGTTTTGCTCTCCACCTGTGGAATCGCTGGCTACCTAAATGAGAACAATATATCCTAGCAGCATGACTGGTGTGCAGATACAGTTCATGGCAGAATCCAGCCTGGCTGCCAAGCAGCCTCATGCACCAGAGATCTCTGAGATCTGCTGCTCTCAGGGTGCTAAACACACAAAAATCTCCTTCCTCACGCCTTCCCGTTTTTCTCAAAAGCAGGCCTGGTACACATAATTAAATCGACTGTCTTTCAGGAACATCAGCATTTATCCTGAAAACAGAGGAAACTAGAACTGTCACAAATACCTTGTCACTTGTAGCACTGATGAAAAAACAAAAATATGGAAGCAAAAGGAAAGTAAAAAGTAAGCACTTTTAGAATCATAGAATATCCTGAGTTGGAGGAAACCCACAAAAATCATAGATTTCAGCTCCTGACCCTGCACAGGACAAGTCCAAAAAAGCACACCATGATTTATTTTTTTGTTATCACCACATGATCAGAACCATGAGTGTTAAATGGATGATGATTTTCTCATCCATTTTTCCTCAGGAGGAAAAATACTCTGCAAGCAAACTAGGTTTTCCTCAATTTCGGCAGAAGTGTATTGTCACAAGCACAAATATAGCAAAGAATGTTTTCATCAGGTGGTGTTAACTTAAGAAACTCTGACAAAGAAAATAGTAAGGCTCTTTGTGTCTGGTGTGTGCTATTTAAAGAATAATGCTGGACATGCTAATGCAGGTAGACAGAGCATCATGAAGGAGTGCAGTTATGGGCAGCTGGATTTGGAAGAATTTGGTTGGTGGGTAGGTCTTCAAGTCCCTTGATGGTAAGTAGACAGGAAACAAAGGAATTTGATCCTTCATTTGAACAGTCACATGTTAGTGAGCTAAAGTGAACTTGATTATTTCAAGCTTGACTTTGAGTTTGGTAGCGGGGTTTATTTGTGGTGTATTACACTAAGAAGGTCAGAGAAACTGGAATAACACCTAGAAGTTCTTTTCTGGGCTCTTTACTTAATGTTCTCCATCCCCACCTCTTCGATTCTGCAGGTAATCTGACATCCCTTTAGATAAGACATTATCTAATGTTTAGGCGGGGGAAAAATGCTATAAGTGAGCAATAAGCTAAACAATACCACCTCTTTATTCCAATGGAATATATATTTATGCTACTTCAAATTCTCACTTCTAATTTTTCCAATTTTGTGGTGTTACAAAGCTTTGGAAATTGCACTGTAGCTTCTGAGGCCTGTGTGTTGCAAAAAGTTTTTCAGTAAAGTAACACTGCCTGGAAGTAGTTCATTTTCCTATAAAATCAATCAGAGCACTCACCAAAATGAGATAAATTCAGGAATTTCCTCCTTCACCCTGCTGTCACATAGACCATAAACTTTATCACTTCTTGTCCTGCCAAATGCATGTCCATCACCCTCTCTTATTAGCTTTTAGGTGAAGAACACACTTTGTGGTTATCACGTGTGAAATCAGAACTCCAGATCCTTTTTGGTATGATGGAATGGACTCAGTCCTCATTGTCAGCTCTCCTCACTGCTTTAGCACACAGTGAGACTTGGAGTGCTTGGCTTATACCTTTCTCACAGTGGTTTTGCAAATGATTAAAAAAAGGTGGTACTAATTTCTGATTATTCCTTCATTCACTTGTGCTCATCTTTCAGTTCTTCTGTACTTGTGTTCATCCCATTTTTGACAACCAGCTACACAGCTGAAAATATTAAGTTGCAGAGTAATAAAAGTAAAAAGTCATCTGCAGATTAGGTCAGAGGACCTGCAAAAAGGATCCCATTAGCTAAAAAAGTGACAGCCAGACACCAGAGAGGAGGCCAAAACAGGCGCATCACAATCAACTAGCTTTGTATTCTTAAAGCTTTTTATCCCAAGATATGCATGTGCATCTGGTCTGCATTTGGGTATTGGAGTACTGCTTATGTATATAAGCCTATTCACCTTGAAATACATGGAAGAACAAGGAGCAGTGAGAGGTTTTAAACAGTTCTTAATTGACATATGGATTTTAGGCCTAAAGCAGGAGCATTCTCATGTTCTCTTTGCTTGTCTATCCATCTCTTTTTTAACTCACATTTTCCATGGAAACTAAACCTTGCTGGGAATTAAGCATTGAAAGAAATAAGCTCTATTTAATGGAAGGAAGAAGTTGCTTTGTTATGCCAGCTCTAACTCTGACACCATGATAATTTTTTTTTGAGGAAATGACAATGAATGTAAAGACTTTCTCGCCCTTTTGCAAGGCTGACCTCTGCTTGTGCTCCTTTTCCTGGGAGGAGAAAGACAGACCACTGCTTTTGACCTTTTCAATGTACCAGAAGAAAGAGAGGCAGTTTAATATGAGCAGGAACCCTGAAAGAAACAGCTGTGACCTCCAGTGATCTTCTCAGTGGTCACACATCAAAGAGAAGGCAGAAGTAATTGAGTTGCCTCCTAAGATCTGGGGTGGTTTGAGAGAAATGAAAAAAGAAATCTTGTCAAACCAGATGCAAAGCTGTACAAAGAGGATGGGACTGGTGAGAGGACTGGGAAGAGAAAAGGTCCTTTGCTGTGTGGAACAAGTTTTGGTGCTATATGTCAGTGACTTGCTTGAAGCACAGCCTTTCTGTATGCTTCTGCCAGACTGTTGTTCTAGGGCTTGAATGGGAAAAATTACTTCAAATCAAACAGCCTGACAGCTTAGATATTTTGATGCACTTGGACTGTGGCTTCTAATGTTTGAAGAGCTGTTGCCTTCACCCTTGGAGACAGACAATGTTACTGCAGAGGAGGGAGAGGGACTCTGATCTAGTACATGCAAAAAGAGAGGATATTACTCATTGCTACTATGAAGCAGAGATGTTTTTGGAAAAGGGTGTAGAGACTGTGACCTACTCCATTCCCCTGAGTCTTAGGGTGGGAAGTAATCCAAGCATAATAGAGTAATAGAATAATTTCTGTCCTTTGTTACTATCACAGAATGCTTTGGAGAGATGAAGAAGACAATGAAAATCTGAATGGATTTCCATTATTTTGCCCCCAGAACTGAAGTGCTTATACAATATAGACAACAATACTTATCAAGTACTGAATTCCCTCCTCCTTGCTGTCTTCCTCCACCACATTTTGTATTTGTTTGTAAGAACAGATTGTTCTTCTGAGATGTCTCTGAACCTGGCAATGCCTCAAAAACGCACTGCTCAGTTATACAAGTGACAGTTATGAACACTAAAGCTGGCTGCATACATTACACACCCAGTTTATCCAAGATGTAATTCAAGACAGGCCATTTATTTAGTTCAACTACATGTAAAGCAGAGCAACGCTGTGCAGGAATGCACAAGATCAGGAAGAAGGCTTTAAGTAGTGTTCATTCGTGTTTGCACACGTCTTGTAGGGAAGTACAATATGTTGGGGATTTTCTGGGCCAAATGCTTCAAGTTGCTTCAACTTACTTTCTGCTAGATAAACACAATAAATCACAAGCTCAGTTAAAGGTAGAATAAGCCAGTTTCTCTGATAAGCACAGTAGCCTCAGCGAAGTTATTTCCTCTTGGTCCAGTCTTGTTTGTCTACTGCAAAACCAAATCATGTGACATTTAATGAAAGGGCAGGAGGAGATTTTGCTTATAGATGTGGGCAAAAAAAGCAAATGTGGAGCTATGTGCTTGGCTACTCAACAACAACTACACTGTTCTTTGTTTGCATGTTTACTCTTTCTCCTTGTTCTTACTTCATTTCTGTATTTACCAACCCGGTTTTAGCATGTACCAGCTCAATGGTCTGTAGGTCAAGAACTAGCATTTGTAAACTTTTGGGTGTTACTGATCTCAGAATCACACAATTATTAAAGTAGGATAGGTAACAACTATTAACTAAGAAAAAGCAAGGAAAAAGAGAGTTGAGTCCACCATCCAGGGAAGGATGGGGCCTCAGGTCAAGGTCCTTCTGTGTCAACAGTCAGCAGACAAGGTCAGGTTAGCTGCAGAGTGGACAAGAAAACCTGGGGGTGCACTCAGACCAGAGCAGGTGGGAGAGACTCAGGCACTACAGGGAGGCCACATAGCCCCTTTGCAAAGAGGCAGAAACAGACCCTGTTCATACTGCCTGCCTGGGTCAGGGAGTGGCGCAGATGGGGTACCAGGACTGCCAAACACAACCCTGAGGACTTCAGGGCTGCAGAGACTTTGCTAGATCCTCTGCAACTGAAGAACTTAGGTTGATAATTAACGAGAATTAAGCCATACAGAAGGCATAAAAGCCCACATTAGAAGGCTAGTTTATGACACTGTTTGTTAGGCAATCGCTTGACATCAAAAAAAAAGACAGCCCAACGTGGCATTTCCATTACCTGGTTTTATTATACTGAAGGATTTTATGGACCGTATACTCCCTCCTGGGAAATATGACTTCTGAATGGCTTCTTCACCCCACAGGGATGTTAACATTCTCAGATTTCTAAGAATGAATCTTGCATTTAGAGCACCTCCAGAAAGACTTTGACTAATACCCCTGTACAAGGGGTTTTCATACAAGTAAAGTCGTCCTGAGCCCTCACTTGATACTGGAGGCAAAACCCATCCCACCTGTTTCCTTTAACATAGAGTTCTTTAATATACCAACACATTCATTTCCATACTGCCACCACAGTATCTTGGACACTTTCCTAGAGGCAGTGTTTCAGCCAAGAGCTCATGCTTATCATCATCACCCACTGAAACAGAAGAGGACAAAAAGATATTGTGATCAAGCCACTTCTGAGCAAGATGGAGCACTGCTGATCTCCCAGGGTTAAGGAACATGAATCAACAGTGCACAAGTGCAAAGTGCATGAAACCATTTAAATGCTTGTGTATGTATGTAAGTATGCTACAAAACAGGAGCTACAGGTAAAGAGATTTAGGAGCAGAGGAACAAATTATGAGGAAGAAGAACAGGGAAAGAAAACACTTGAAAAGAGGCAAAAAGGCCTCATTTATGCTATTTTAGCACCATAAAAATGTCTTGGTTTGTCACTTTGCTGGAGGGAGGAGAATAAGAAGGCAAGTATTATATTATTCAATTGATAACAGCTGCAAATATGAATCAGATTAAAAGAATGAGTCATTCCCATTCTCATGGTCAATTACCAAAGTCTGCTGAGGCAGCTGATGCTAGAAGTTTCATCAGTGCAATTTCACGATCTGTAGTCTTTGAGGGTGACTCAAGTTATGAGCAGTCTTACCTTGGCCCATGATGTAAGTTGAAAAGGGATTTCCTGCCCTCACCCAGCCGAAGGACCAGGGTTATGACAATGCCTCTGCAGGGGAAATACTGACCCTGTTGCAAAACCCCAGTGCTGCAAAGTAGTATCAGCAGCTCTGCCCATGCTGGTTTTATGAAAGAGAAGGGTGGAAAAGAGATGAAGCACAATCTTGAATGAGCATTGAGCCCTTCTCTTCTTAGATTTGGATGCAATGTTTTTCAGAGCAAGAAAGGGATTGGGAGGGATCTAGGATTTTTCTTCTCATGTTGTTTCTTCCCATCAGTAAATACAGGCGTTTTGGTACTCAATGGGAACAAGAGCCAAGACAGGCATGTCAAAATATCTCCCTGTGATCACTTAGGTATTTATTTCTCCCTTGGAAGACTGTGAAAGAGCACAGAGGCAATTTCACCCGTTAGAAAAAAATCTGCACCTCTCATGAATTCATATCCCTTCAAGAGCAGCTCCTTACAGCATACTTCCTCTTCCTTCCCTGGACTCTGAGGTTGCTCTTAGTTCACAGCCCAGCAACTAAACACAGTTTTGGCTCCTCTTTCTGCAACAGTCCTGGCCAGAGAAATCAAGGAAAGACTGGATAGCACAGGCAATTCAGAAGAGTGTTTGCTTTTACAAAATATCTTTCTCAGCTAGGAAGTCTCTTTGCTCTTTGGCAACTTTAAGTCCTTGCACAGAGAGTTCCATCATGAGTGTTTTTGCATTGAGGACTTTCGAAGTGAAGGGTACTAACACTTTTGACCGAGGCATATTGCAACACCATCTCCCTTAAATAGCCACAAGCCCTTATCATTCTCATCCCTCTGTTTTATTCTAAATGGGGCATTACCCCTGCAACCCTTTTGACATTTAGGCAGGGAGGGGATCTGGTAATTAGCCAGTCATTGCCTTTTTAGTGGAAGTCTGCCTCAGTAGTCTTGTTTTTCTAAAGTTGACCTGTTGAGTGATTCATAGGATATGTATTAATATATGGCACAGTACAGCTCCATTGGTTAGCATCTTAAATCTGCCAGATGGCTCATTAAAAAGATAAGCAGCAGAAGAAAATTCACTATCAAAGATAGCATTGTGGCAGCAGCATCCATTAGCCTGAAGTTCGCAACAAAAAGCTACCATGCCTTGGCATTTTCAAGTACACTGCACTCTCAACCAGGATGCAGGAGAAGATCAAATTTAGAAAAGACAGGCTTTAAATAGAGGTTCAGTTCAGAAATAAAGTGTACCCTTGGAAGTTATGTTCCTAAAATAAATTTAGAAACAAGAACAGAATAAAAAATTTACTAGCATTCTCAGGTGACAGGCAGTGTACTCAGGTGGACATCCCTGAATATGACATGCTGTTTCAAATATAGACTTCCAGGAAAAGCAGGGGCAGGATGATGTCTTCTTTTTCTGTTTATTACACAGTGCTAAGAACATCAGAGATGTGTGAAAAACTATAAATCTTCATATGTAGGCAATCTGTCTCAAATGGCCTGACAGCTCATATCAATAGTTTTGTGTACTTACTGGTTGTCTCCTGGTTTCCAAGTAATGAGTATCTCTTTGGCCAAATTTTCAAACCTCTGCTTCCAAGTAGGCACAGAAATAACAGCCTATTCAGATGTGCTCTACCCATAACAGCTTCCAGTTTGACATGCTTGGACAGATTTTTGAAAGCACTTGACAATAATATTCCAACAATAGCCTGAAGAGAACTGGGTAAGGCATTGTGCCCAAAAATTTTCTGGTGGAAAAAGTACAATTTTCCCAAAATCTAAAACTGATTTCAAAGAAGCAAAGTTGTTTGTATCAGAATCCAGGGAAGAAGGAATTGAACACAGAAAGACAAATAAAGATGGGTGTTTGCATTTGTTTAATTTGCAGAAGGGAATTATTTTTCTGTTCACTGATATTTTACTGGGAAATTCCATCCAATGTTTTGTTTAATTCCAAGAAACATTCATGAACAAAATGCAGTATTGCATGATAATATTAACTACACATTAGTTCTTGTGTGTTTAAACTACAACAAAAACACTTTCTGTTAACTTTCAGATTGTTGAAAACATTGAAAAAAGATATTTGTTGTTGACCTAGGCTGATTTTTTTTCCAGCTGTTGGAAGAACTGCCACAGATCAGCAAATCAATTATTCATCTGTCTTGAATACTGTTTTGTTTGTTAGTTTGGGTTTTTTCAATCTATCTCCACTTTTAGATAGATGAGTTTATGATAAAAGAGAGAAAATTCAGTCCCATACATTTCCCTGAAAATAAAATTTACTGAATGAGCTGGGAAAAGAGAACTTCCTGCTCCTGTAGGTGATTCTACCTCAATTAGGAAACATGAGGACAGAAAATCATTTTATGCAGATAAGAAAAGTATAAAGGACCTACTTAAAGAGTTCCTATTCTTCCTAGTGTGTTTAAAAAATTTGCTTATGGAAAAGAAACAGGTTGGGTTTGTATATTGCAGTTGTTATATTATGCAACACAATGCATTACACTACATTTCTCATTCCTTATTGCTGACTTTTTAACCAGTTCATGTCACTGATTGGTTGGACTGTCATATATTTATATTATATATTTTGATTGCTTATAGAGTTAAAAAAGAAAAACTTTCCAGGTATGCTCTCTTTTCAGGAAAAGAGAGTAAAGATATAGTGAAGCTTCTTTTGGTAACAGAAATATGGTGTTAAATATAGGAAAAAGTGGTTTGTGCTGCATTATAACCATTACATTTCTGTTAATTCTAGTAATATTTATGACAATTATCTTTCCAGTTTTTGAATCTGGTCTAGGTGTGCCTTTAATTATGTAGTTGATAGTTTCTTATGGATTGGTATTGGCACTGCTGCTTTTTAACACCTCTGTCACCAAGTTGATCAGTGGGATTGAGTGCAACCTCAGCAAGATTGTCAAGGACCCTGAGCTGTGTGGTGTAGAGGGAAGGGATGCCATCCAAAGGGACTTGGACAGGCTTGAGAGGCGGGCAGTGTAAGGTTCAATAAAGCCAAGTGCCAGGTACTACACCTGGGGCAAGGCAATCCCAAGAACAAATACAGCCTGGGTGGAGAATGGATTGAGAGCAGAGCACAGTCCCTGAGAAGGACCTGGGAGTGTTGCTTGACAAGAAGCTCAACATGACCCAGCCATGAGCACTCACAACCCAGAAAGCTAGTCCTGCCCTGGGCTGCATCCAAAGCTGTGTGGGCAGCAGGGCAAGAGAGGGGATTCTGCCTCTCTGCTCTGTTCTGGTGAGACCCCACCTGCAGTGCTGCATCAGCTCTGGGGTCCCTGCACAGGAAGGGCATGGACCTGCTATTCTAAAAGTTGTTAAAAAGCCACTTTAGAGACAACACTGTCTTTTGTCAGAGGCAACATGGGCTCATGAGAGTAAAGTGCTGCTTAACCAGATTAATTCCATTTTATGAGAAGGTCACCCAGCTAGTTGGTCAAGGGGAGCAAGAAGATGTGGTAGTTTTGGATTTTTGCAAGCCTTTTGATACTGCTTCTCACAGTATCTCACAGGACAGAATATCAGCTAGACAAGTCCATAATGTGTTAGGTGACCAACTGCTTAACTCAAAGAGATGTAATAAATAAGGTCACATCAGGCTGGTAGCTAGTCACCACTGGGGATACCCAGGGCTCAGTTTTAGGGCTAGTATTCTTCAATGTTTTTATAAATTATCTGTATCAGGAGTTAAACAAAACCCAAAGAAAACAGAAAAGCTAACAAAAAACCCCAAAAACCCAACCAATCCCCCCCAAAAAAACAAAAGAAAAAAATCCAAACCAAAACAAACAAAAAATCCATCACCAAAACCATGGGAGATAGAAAAGGGGGAGAAAGAAAACCCAAGGACAGAAAGCAGACAATCTTTACAAGAAAGCAAAGTCAAGACTACACATGCTGCCTGGCTAAAAAGAGAATTCAAGATGACACAAGAACGTCCTGATAGCTTTCCAAAAGCAAGGGTAAAAAAAGAGGTGTTAAAACATGCAGAGATGAATAGAGCAAGCAAAGAACCCATGGCAAGCACAGACAAAGAGAAACACATTGCCAGTACATTCTGCCTTCTCTTCAGGGGCTTTCAAGGACACCAGAAAAAAGGAACAAGTGAGTTCATTGAGGAAGAAAAAAATTCCATGAACACCCTATTAATCCAGGAAGACTGCTGGTGACAAAATGCCTTTTCATAACAGTCTATATGAAATTTGTCCAAAACAGGGTACCTCAACCCCACTACTGACATTGCATGTAGTCAAGATGTGGGGACGTTTAGGGGTTTCACTCTTGTGGAGAAGGTACCTTTCCAGGCATGGCGTTAGGGAGGTCCATGCACAGCCTAGCTGCTGGATCTGTAAATCAGGAAATGGAGGAGGACATTTCTGGAAGGGCAGCAAGAACTGACTTACTCTAATCTTCATGGCCACTTCAGAGTTTTTTTTTAAGGTCCTTCTTCTTCTCTTTTGCCATCTGAGCTATTTATGAACTTAGCTGAAATAAGCCCTGACTGACGCCCACAGCTTCTTTTCCCAATATTTTAAAGGGTGATTGCAGCCCAGGAGAAACTACCTGCCTGAGCATGGCTGATGCTCTGCAGAGATGAAACAGGCCTTGAATACTGCCCACATCTTCAGGGCTCATCCTTGTCTGTTGTAGAAGAGGCAGGGACTCAACCGTTCTGCTTCCCTAGCTGCCTGGAGACAGGATTCTGATGGATCTAGCTGAGGTGGTGATGCACTGCCCAGGACACACCCTTGCAGACTGGTGTTAGTCAGCTAAGCCCTGTCACTGCCAGCTGATTACACCTCCCAGATATGGGGTACTCAAGTCAGCCTTTCCCCACAGGTGGAGCAGGGTCCGTGAGGTCTGAGAAAGGGGGTGCTGCAAGCAACAGCCGAAAGAGGGTGAAGCATCCTGCATAAGCACACTGTGTAAGCAGCTGATGGGCCTTTTGTGGGATATGTTCTGGGAATTTTACTTGCATGTCACAACAGTGCAATTCAATTGGGAATCACCCTTATATCAATTTTAGCAGGATAGAGAATAAAGCAATCATTTTAATTACAGTAAAACCACGTATCAAACAGCTAACCTTTGTCAGATATTTTTGCAACTTGGCTGGATTTGAATGGATTCAGCTTGCACTCAGATTTGAATCTGGGTTTTACCCCTTAATACTCCATCTCTTTCTAATTTAATACAATTTCATTCCATGCAACCTCCTCAGCAAGAGCTTCTGTCATGACATAGAGCAGATTGGGTATCATTGCACCATTCACTTCATCTGGGCTATCCATCAAGATCAAAGATGTTTGTTTGTTTGTATGTTTATATATTTAGCCAGGCTGAAAAATCAGCTTTTAGAGGGGAGCACAAAGAGCCTTTGATCTTAAGCAACAATCAGCAATGAGCTTTTGATTCCTGCAACTGCTTACATTGATTTGCCATAGCTTACAAACTCAAAGCTCTCTTCCCAAACAGAAGGACAAGAAACATCTCCTTTGTTTGTTATTCAGATTGTTCCATCTTGTCCTTTAAGATGGAAATTTATGCTTTCCACACCTTTCTAAGGTATAGAGATGGGATTTTTTTAGAGCTGTGATGAAAATAGACTTCTTGTTTACTCATCAATGGAACAACAAAAGGGATAGGGAAACACCACTGAAAGATCACCCAAAACAATGGATTTTTCTTCCTCTGAAGAGCGGTAACACGGAGTTAAACAGAATCGCAGAGTTATAGTGCAAATCAATCTACTTTCCCCCACATTGCATGGCTGTAATTGGTCTCATTCACAGAAGCTCTCCTCTGGCTGCACAGCTGTTCCCCACAGGTTGCAATTCCTTTATCTAGGCTGCCTGCAGGTGTCCTTCTCCAGAGGATGCTGCACTGCCCTGTTTCTTATAGCTTTTATTCCTATAGGCTTATATACTAGGTCCACAGTCATACTCTTTTTCTGCTTTTTAACAATAACTTGTCTCAAATAGTCATCAGACTTTATTTCCTAATTAGAGAGATGTAGGCAGTACAACAAACAGAATGCCAATAACGTAGTATTATCTGAGGCTTATGGATGTTTATCTTTTACCTGCCAAAACTGTGACTTTTATTGCTGCCTGGCATCATGTTTTGGCAGTCTTTTGACATCAAAAGAGAGATAGCTAATCTTCATCCATGCCTCAATGAAAATCAAAACACAACACTCCTCTGTAAACTTGGAAAGTGATTACCATTCAGTGCCGCACAGAAATTACAATGGAAAGAACTGAGAAAACAGAGAAAATATGGGATTTCATTTGAAAGTTCTGCCTTAAGACCCTAGAATCCCATTCCATCCATGCATGTGATGGAAAAATATTAGCAGCAACATTTTTTGCTAAATAAAACAATAACAAGCTAAGACAGAAGAAAAGTATTTCCATTCCACTGACATCTAAACAGCAATAATTTATGCCTAGCAATTTGTTATTAATAGATTCCATGTTCTGAAACTTCATAATGCTCTTAAATTTTAAGTTGCCTGCATTTAAGGAGATTTTGTTTAAACTAAAATGAAACTATGAAGGATGCAGAAGTGACCTCCTGTTTTTCACTGCACCTACATTAATGTTCTCTTTTTACAATCACATAGCAATTTAGCTTTGCTAACAAAGATTAGTTTTATGGCTCCACAAAAAAATTATTTTAAAATAATTTCTACCTAACTGATGAATATCTTGCAGTTCCAAAAGTTCTGCTCCAACCATATTGTTTAAAACAAAAGTTTCAGATGAATTCCTAACATGAATGGTGAAAAAGAAGCAATAGAGAAATAAGTCATATCTACTTGTCAAACTGCTTTCAATTTTAAATACACATACAGAAGGCAACACTCCAAATTTCCAGTTTCATATCTTGTAATATCTTTAGAATATGTGCTTCAATCTTGCAAACTAGAGTACAGAAGAAGGTCATAAAAATATGAAATTTTGCAGTGGAAATCTTCTGGACTTGTATCTGATAGGAGGATTTAGCTTTCAGGTTGTATATGCAAAGTATTACTTGTATGCTTCAAAAAATATGCATGGCAGATCCTACATAACTGTGTAACTATATATATATAAATGCATGCCATGACAAATCTGACAAGTGTTATGACAAAAATCTGTTCATTTAGGGCAGGGTATCAGAATAAATGAGTTTCGGCCAAATTGTATCCTTTTTACATATCTAAATCTGCAGCGACATTGAAGTAGGTGAAGATCTCAGTACACTTTTAGAAATTGTCTCCTACTTTGTGCAACGCTTCTAACTTCCCTCCTACAGAACTACCACTTGTGGGTTGGTGTGTAGAAAAGGAGAGGACTTGTAGATTCCAAAAACAGACCTCCCTTGCACACAAATAAGTATAATTCCAGCTAAAACAGTCCCCGAGAGAGACAATAACAAGTGAAAAATTACCACAGACAGTACATCAACATGCATAACCTGAGGTTGTCTCAACAAAACTTCTGAAGATATTGTGTACTTTCACTAACTAATGAAAATATTCACAGCTCCAGACTTTTACAACCCAGCTGTCTGGGTAGTTTGGCTACTCCACTTGCGTGGATCCGCAAGCCCTCACTGTAGAGGCTCTTTACCTCATTTACATCAGCACTATCATATTTCACTGGTGCAAGGATAGGGGAGAGGAACTCAGGTGGCTGTAGTAATTCCCACAAGCTTTCTGATGTCTGTTTCAGAGCTGTGAAGTATTCTTGATGTCATTTTTAATTTTTAAGAGTTGCTACTTGTGACCTCCAAACCTACATCCCAAACAGGGACACGTCAAATTTATTTTGAGAACTGGAAGGAAGCATCTCATAATTATATTGCTTTCAGCTGTTCACCCTCTGTGCATTCAGCTTTCTAGCAAATTATTCTCCACAAGTGTTTCTGTGTGAAACTTCTAGTATCCTATATAGAAAATTTACTTTATGTCCAAAATTTACTTTATGTCCACAGGAATCTTAAAACATTCATCTTGTGTATAGCTAGAGAAAAAAAAAGTGTCAGTTCATGCAGATGGACAAGAGGCAACAGTCACAAGTTGCAGCAAGGAAAATTCCAGTCAGGTATAGGGTAAAAAATATTGCCATATGAGTAGTTTAAAGACAGGACAACTTGCCCAGAAATGTTGTGCAATCTCCAGCCTTGGAGTATGGCAAGATGTGACTGAACAAATTCCTAGCAAAGTGAGCTGGCTTTGAAATCAGACCTCCTTGAAGCAAGAGGCTGAGCCAGATGACCTGCAGAGTTTATTCCACTCTCAGCTATCCTGTGGCCCCACATTCTTCCCACAGCATCACCTTTCAGCACAGCTGGCATGCCAGGCTACATCCCAGAGCAAATCCTGGGAACAAGCTTATCATGTGACACAGTGCAATTCACATCACAAGAATTTTACTATAACTCAGGCTAAACACTTCCTACCTTTATTTCATCCTGACACTTCATGGTAAATTTTCATGCGATGGTTACAATTCAATTAAAAAATGAGCTTTACAACTTTTAAATATGCAAAGTATTCCCTTTTGTTATCTTTATAGTAAATAATTTGTATCTAAAGCATAATCTTCCTCTTAAATCACATCTAAGTCCCAAAATAATTTTCCATTGTCCTATATTATTTGGCTACTGTCCAAAAGCAGATGGTAAAGGTAAAATCTTGACCCTTTGCACCCAATGGAACATTTTAAAATTGGTTTTCATTATGGAAGATTTTCATAGAATCATCATAGAATAGTGGATTGGCAGAGACCTTAAAAATCATCTTGTTCCAACCTGTCCTGCCAAGTAGACCTGGTTGCCCAGAACTCCATTCAACCTGGCCTTGAACACTTTTAGGAATGGGGCTTCCACAGGTTCTCTGGGCAACAGGTCCCAGTGTCTCACCACTCTCTGAGTAAATTATTTTCTCCTAAATCTCCTAAATTTTCAGTCTAAATCTCTCCTCTTTTAGTTTTATACTGTTCCCTGTTGCCCTAACACTATTTTCCCACAAAAAAATCAGTCTCTGTCTTTTCTATAAGCCATCTTCAAATACTGGAAGATTGCTATCATGTCTCAACAGAGCTTTCTCTTTTCCAGGCTGAACAACCCCAGCTCTCTCAGTCTGTCCACCCAGGAGAGGTGCTTCAGCCCTCTGATCATCTTGTTTGCCATCTCTGAACTCACTCCAACAGGTCCATGTCCTTCCTGTGCAGGAGCCTCAGAGCTGGACACAGCACTGCAGGTGGGATCTCAGAGGGGCAGAATCCCCTCCCTTGCTCTGCTGCCCACACAGCTTTGGATACAGCCCAGGACAGGTTTGGCTTTCTGGGCTGTGAGTGCACATGGCTGGACCATGTCCAGCCTCTCACCCACCAGCACCCCCAGGTCCTTCCCAGCAGAGCTGCTCTCAGTGAGATTATCACCCAGTCTGTAATCATGTCTGGGATTGCCCCAGCCCAGGTGCAACATTACACTCACACTTGATGAATCTCCTGAGGTTCTCTTGGGCCCATTGCCCAAGTTGTCCAGGTCCCTCTGGATGGCTTCCTTTCCTTCAGTGTCAACTGCACTGCTTTGCTTTGCATCATCTGCAAACTTGCTCAATTCCTCAATCTGTGTCACTGATAAAGTTTTTGAATAGCACCAGTTCCAGGACAGAGCCCTGAGTGACACCACCCTTCACAGGCCTCCACCTGGACCTAGAGCCATTAGTCACATCTCTCTGGCTGAGTCCATCGTCCCAGTTCCTTATCCACAAAACAGTTCACCCTTCAAACCCATGTCTATCCAATTTGGAGATAAGGATGCCATGTGGGACCTTGATGAAAACCATATAGAAAACTAGGTAGATAATATCTATATCTGGGATTATTTTTTCCCTCAGGTGTTTCACTTAAAATTTCCTGAAACTACCTTGACTTATTATTATTTAGATTGCAAACAGATAGCATTTCTATATATCTGTATGCATATCTGATTCTGATTTTTCAGTGCAATTTTGTTCACAGTTCTATTTATTTTTCTCTCCAGAAACTCTTGGTAAGATGTCCTTGACCTCTGCATATCTATTAACTGAGACTCAGCTCATCCCCATCTCCAGAATCCAGTTCTAGTTTTACCTATGTTCTGTGCCTGGGGCCCCAGTTATATGACCTGTTGTACGACTATTTACAGATCAGGTCAGTTAATTACTTCGCAAAAGTTCTGTATGTCCTTAATTGTGACTCTTCTTCATTCTTTCTGTTCTGACAGTATGTGACTTCCCAAAAGGAAAACAAGCCACAGGGCCAGTCTGAATTCCTTGGTGATCTGCTTTTACCACATCTGACTTTCTTTTATTAGATATATGCAAAATTAGAACTGTAATTATGACTCCTATTATCCCATCCTTACTAATTTAGTGAGAGATGCTCCCTCTGGCATTTGGTAGTTCTTAGATACAAGATAAGACAGGTAAATTAAGGATGGTAAGATATTAACTTGGATTATCAACACACCATTGTCCAATGACAAGCAGAAAGGCTAGGTGATCTGTAGCAGTGGAAAAGGAAATTGTTAAAGCCATAGACACGGAGATTCTAGCAGGGATGAAACAGTACATGTGAGTGCGTTTATGGAAAACCAGATGAGAGCTGCTGGATGGGTGGAGGCATATGCTCAGCAACATTATTCAGAAAAATAAAATTGGTCACCAAAAAAAAGAAAAAAAGCTTACACTTGCAGAGAAAAGAATGGGATGTAGAAATGGAATTTGGTTCTTCACATCAACTAGCTTATTTTATCAGGGTTTTTTCCTCCTTCCTAGATTTCTTTGAATCTTACTTAACAACAGTTGTTTTGAAGATAATGTGTTTGAGATTGCCCCCTAAAACCACATTCTATATTCAATGTGGGAAGTTCAGGTCATTCAGTGGAGCATATTAATGGACTCCAAAAAAAGTGATACAAAACTGCAGAAAACTCAGAGGAAAACATCTCAAAGGAGACTCTCTTAATATGAAATTATTCTAGAAAGTGTGAAAACAGGGCTGTACATCTAAGAATAGTCTGAGGCAGCAAAGAAGCAAGCAGGGAAGCAGTATGCATGCGGTCTCCTACTTGCCCCTAGCAATCACAGTAAGGCAAGCTCTCATACATCAGTTCTGCATATTGAAGATGAAGTGCTGGTTCCAGTGTAAGAGGAGAAGAAGCAGGGATGAGACAAAGGAGAAGAAGCAGGGATGAGACAAAGTATTACAAATATTTTTTTCCAGTTATCACAATCCATAGAAACTGAAGTAATTAATAAAGATTAATTTTTAATTAATTAATTAAAACCCTCTGTGCCAGAGTGTGTTTCTGACTAGACTAAGGAAGATTTTTACAGGCTCATCAAACTGACACCCAGGCCAAACTTCAAGCTTAGGATCCTTCAATGCTGGGGCAAACAATACAGCTCTTTCACCTCACCTTTAAAAAAATACCAGTCACTAGCCCCCTGCAGAAGTAAAATGTATTGACACTCTAGTCTTGGGTAAAATAATAGGATTTGGGAAGGCTTTGAGCAGAGACACTGCTGCAGAGCTGCTGGTCCCATCTGTGCTGTTTTTTGAGCTTTCTCTCCTGCTCCATCCCGTGGCCTCTCTCCCTTCCATACAAAGGTCCCTAGCGCATACGCACAGAATATGAGCCACACAGGTTTCCCATTTCTGTCCCACAAGTGACTAGGGCTTGTTGCTAGCTTCTCATAGCAAAAAAAAAAACAAAAAAAAAACCCACCAAAAAAAAAAACCAAAAAAAAACCCAAAAAAAACCCCACCACAGCAGCAAGAAAAAAAACAAACAAAAAATTGCCCCTTCCAATAAACAAAACCAAAACCAAACAAACAAACAAAAAACAAAACAAAAGTAGAATATGAGAGTGCAAAAACAAGGAAAGGGAATGTGAGTCAAACATGTGTTCTCCAAGCTGTCAGCCTTTCATTCTTTCATTCCCATGGCTGCTCTCAGACAGCAGCAGTACTTGTTTGTGCCCATACCTGGCATCCCACACTGGTCTGGAAGGCTGGCATCTTGTCCTGAGGATATGTACATGTCCGTGCTTATGTGCACATGTGTGTATGTATAGATGTCAATGTGGAAGGCTGATTTTAGGCAGAAGGTTCCTGCCTGGGTGCTGAGTCAGGGAGCAAGCCTCTCATTGTCAGGTAAAGCTCACTTCATCCCCAACAGGAGGCAAAATGTGTCACTGCCCTCCAGGACAGCTCATGTTCAATTTCCCCACTTGCAGAGGCCATTGGATGAGAAGAGGCACCCAATCCAGCCTCTCCACAGTGCCCACACTCTCACAGCCATGCAGAGGCCCACCAGACCAGCAAGGTCTTGCCTCGAGTCCTGTGCTCCTGCATGCTCTGGAGCTGGCACCTGGTGAAAATCTAGGTCCAAATGTCTGTAATGGAGATAGTAATGGAAGAGGAGCAGGGTTTAAAAAGCTGCTTACTTAAAAATTTTGCTGGACACCTCCAAATGAACGTGTGCTGGAACTGGCAGTATTTTGCCCAAGGAAACTCAGTCCCCTCAAAAAGCCACTTGTCATTGTGTCCCTTCAGATCAGCCTCCAGATCAAACTGAAAGTTCAGCCTGGGAGATCCATGCACATGATCTAGAAAGAAAAAGGCTGCATAGCTGCCACAGGGAAAATCTGGTGAAAAAAGAACAACATGATGAATGGCACTCTAATTTCCATGTGGCAGTTATGCCTTCTTGCAGCCACCACTTTCACCTGTCCAGTGTTCCCATGCCAAGGCTCCTGGACCAGCATACAAAAAAGCCACTGAGAGACTTAGTTCCAGAGATAATCCAGGTGTATCTGGGTAGGATCTTTCCCAAATGCAGCTCTGGGTCTAACTCTGATGAGCTCCTATGTCCTCTGAATCCAGTTGTTTCCAAGAAAAAGGGACAGAGCCCTCACCTTCTCCAGTAGGGTGAAGAACCAAATAAGAGCAAACATTAAGCATCTTGTGACAAAGTGGTCTGGGTGGAAGCCTCTGGTCGTGGCCTGATGACCTGGGGTGGCTGCTTGAGCTTGGGAAGGGTGCAGACTATGGCGTGGTTGCTGCTTGCAGAGCCAGTAGTTGACTATGCAGCTGAGTCCTCCAGGGCTTGCAAAAACTCAGTCTGCAACAGACCAGCTTAGAGAGAACTGCGCAGGAAAATGGAACTGGTATGCACCATAGAAGCAGGGGTGAGGAAGGGTTTGTGTCCATGTTTGATTTTCATTTTGAGGCGCAGAAGCATTTTTTTAAGGGAAGGCCATTGTGATGCCATCACCTCCCCACCATGATTGAAGACCTGTCAGGCTGACCACCTTGACAAGCTGAAGCAGCACAGGTTTCATGCTCCTGGGCTGTTCCACCCCTCCAGTGAGCAACAGGGAGTGAAAGGGTGCCCAAGGGAAGGCCTTGCAGGGATGACAAGGTCTGTGTGTCCTGAAGGATGTTGGAAGTTCTTGACAAAACCAGTGGAGTCTGGCTTTCCACCACATGCAGTGATGCCTGTTCTTGTGCAACAGCTTTTGCTCCCAGCTGCTGTGGCAGGGTCTGCCCCCCACCGCTGCTCAGCACAGCACAGGCAGATGGGTGGGATGCTGGATGGCTCTGGGGCAGCAGCTCTGGCAGTGACAGCAGCTGGAGGGAGAAAATAGGGTGCCATGAGCATCATGTAGCCAGCAGTGGCTGCTTGTGGCTGCTGTGAATAGCCTGTGCTGCACAACTGGCAGCAGAGCAAAGTATCCTTGTCACAACAGCATGCATGAACTCTGCTTCTGCGTTCAATGGAGACTTCAAGGAGATCACAGACATACCACCATACACATAAAGTCTGTGTTGACCTGTTGTGTTGGATGTGTCTGTAAATTGTAGTCACTCTGATATAGCTTTTCCCAGGTGTGATGCTCAGGGGACTCCATAAGCTTGGAGGTTTCTGCTCAGAGTTGCACTTCAGTGTTTCCCTGAAGTATCCTGGGTGTGATTCAAGTCTTCACAAAGCTGACAGATATAGTTGTGAAGCTGTGGTAAAGCATTCAGGGCCTCATTTTCTCTATAGTGACCTTAGGACATTTCATTTCTTTTGCTTCAGATTCTCAGCTATAAAAGAAAAAAAATACACCTTTTGTCTCAAGGGTACTCGTAAGTAATGCCTGTTAATTAGTATAACACATACAGTTATCAGGGTAAATGAGGCTTTATAAACAGATAAGAAACACTGCTGTGTTGAAGCAGAGGAAAATGTCGTTAAATTATTGTCAATAGAGACTGTAAATATACTGGTTTCTTCACAAAGAGATGTCTCCATTGCTTTGATATAAGTAAGTATGTCTCATAGTAACTCAGTCCACATTGCATGGAAATAAACCTTTTTTGCAAGCATATATTTATACGCTATAATGTAGGCAAATGTGAGCTTTCTCCTCCCACTCCAAGCTATAAAACCCATGAGGGTCTATTGGTGCAGATAACACTGTGATAAGTGCCACAGGTAAGCTCCAAGAGTGAACTATGTCTGCCTGAGAAACTGATGACTGAACCATTCTTGTGGCCCTCATTGCCATAGTATGACAGCTTTCTGCAGAAAGCCCCTGCATTCTCCTTTACCCTTATGCAACAACAGCCAATCTGGGGAAAGCAGTTTGAAGCAGCAAAAAAAGAAGCAAGTGAAAGGAGGGAAGCGCAGTTCTGCTATGCCTGTGATGAATATTTGCTGACTCCCGTTCATCAGAATATTGAAGCAGTTTTCACTGAAATCAGAGGAAGTCAGCTTTGAAAGAACTAAATAATGTTTAAAGAAAGGATGTTTGCCTCTCCACCAGGCTGATTTTCTATAGTCCATTTCTGTGTATCTGAAGGCAGGCATTGATAGCAGGAGCCCTGGCAGAGAGCTCCTCTCTCTAGTGAGCAGCACCGGCAGCTGCTGCTGTCGACTCCACAAACAGAGAGCGAATCCTGCAGTCTCTGTGCAGCCAGAGCTCCATTGCTACAAACCACCAGATTCGTCCTAACTCACTTTTTCATTTTCCTCCAATGTTTCAAAGTTCCAAATACTTCTTAAAACATTTATATGTATGAAAAAATTGTAACTAATTGACCATCAGTAGCTGATAAGGTGTATTTCTAAATGAACTGCTGGCATTTGTTCAAGAAGAAATAGGATCCAATGTAAGTGCCTAAGAAGGTTCTTTAACAACATTTTTTTCTCTTCCAAAATCTCCACTGCCTGTTCATTTTATAAGAGAAGGAATTTTTTACTTTCATTAAAGAAAGTCCTACATTTAGGCCTCCCCTTTTAGGAGATTTCTGACATAAGAACATCAAGTTTCTTCATGTTTAATACGTTAATAAAATATGCTGTTGACAGATACTTTGCCAGTAGTGATTTCCCCTGGGAAAATGAAGTAGTATAGACTTCCTTCCTCATCTGAGAAAAAAAAAATAAAACATTCAAATGTGTTTTTCCAGGCAGCTGGTCAAGGAAGCAGGTGTCAGGCTCACAAGAAAGTCTGCAAGTTCTGCATCACAGCCCCCTTCTTCCCCTGCCCAGCTGATGGCAACACCCGACACACACTGTTCCTTGTGTTAGTAAGAAAATACTTCCTTGTTGCCCTGAGGCGCATTTAGCCTATACTATATATAATTTGACAGTAATTTTTGCTGCAAGTTGTACAAACAACTTCCAGTTCACATTGTCTTTATTTCCTGCCACAGCTATCTGTCGTTTGTGGAAGCTAATATCTCTATGCAATTTGTCCAGCTGCTTAGTTTGGATACTTGGCAGGCTTGGCTATACTTTCTAGTTTCATAAATCTCCTTTCCAGCCTTCTATCTCTCCTGTCACCCCTACAGCATTTATGTCTCTCCCTTATCCCTACAACTAACCCAGTAATCTCACCAATTCATTTCCAAATCAGTATCAAAATCGCCATCCCTCTGTGCATTTAAACCTTCTAAAGACTTTCTTCCCTTACACACTGAGCTCCGTTATGCTCTCTCCCTCACCCTGCTCCTCCTGCTCTAGCAGTACCAGCCTGCTCTCTACACCCAAGCACAATCTCCCCTTGTTTAAGCAGCCACTGCTGGCTCGCCTGCCCGAGCCATCTGGACCTGCAGCCCTCCACTTCAATGAATCCCGTGGCTCTAGGAACTTATCTGCATGCCCTTCCCCTGACAATTAATTTATTTCCTCTATCCACTGTTTTTCAGGCTGTAAATCAAGGATTACCCTTTCTCTCTGTGAAGCATATTAGGAAGCAAGCTGGATTAGGCACTCTACAGATTGAGGTGAGATCATGTTGTATTTTATTGTCTTAAGAAGCCTTTGACAGGCAGGTACTATATTGTGACCCAAGGGAACAGCTGATGGAAGGGTAGATGTTATAAACATACACACAACACACAAGTTCCTTGAAAAGTTGGTACTTACAAGGGTTAATTCACACTGCTATGTAAGACATCATTATTTATATCCTTATATTATTTCCTTATCTTATGTAC
Organism: Entomyzon cyanotis; assembly: GCA_024500445.1. Lineage (NCBI taxonomy): Eukaryota > Metazoa > Chordata > Aves > Passeriformes > Meliphagidae > Entomyzon > Entomyzon cyanotis. Next base: position 30,488,460 of record JAKEPQ010001021.1, on the reverse strand, counting down.
TCAAGATTTGCAAAGACAAAATAAAAAATGGCAGTTCCTCAGTTTTGAGTAAATCTTGGCAAAATTCCTGTTTCTAAAGGTGATTCTTGTATGCTGGTGGTTTCCTACAATAGAGGGTCATAGTGCCCTTTGTTTTTCTATGGGTAGTGCCAAGCTAATTCCTTACAATACAAGAAAAGGAAATAAAGATGAAGGGAGAAGATAAAAACAAGTGGCACACAGACACAGAGAAACAGATTTATCATCATAAACAAAGCACTAAAATCCTGTTAGCAGCCTTGAAAGGTGACAACAATAAAATTAGAGCTCAGCTTGTCATTTTGCCATTCATTGTTTGTTTCTTTTTTTTTTTAAAGTGCATTACACAAAAAGCTACTTTAACCTGCTTTCCTGTAGGTCTGTGGTTTTGTCCCCTATATCTTCCATCTACTACCAAAGCAAACCAGCTCCCCCCAGATTGGCATGCATCCTCATCAGTTTAGAGAACATGCAGCACTTAGTCCAAGCTGGCCCTTGCACAGGTTGGTGCCCACCAGCCAGAGTGGTGCTGGAACCTCACTGCTCTGCTAACCAGCTACTGCCAACTGCTCAAGGGCATTCCTTGTGTTTTAATTCCTTGGTGAATCACTAATTTTGTTCCCTATTCTACCTGGATACTTGCTTTCAGAAAAATTATAAGAATTTATCTTTAGTATTTCCACTCCTCTTCCACATAAGTCTGCAACTGCACAATGGGCATAAAACTAACGAGGCAGAAGCTGGCAGGAAGATGGACAGAAGGTGTTAACAAGATCCCCAAGGCCTTGTTCTGGCAGGAGGCCATGGTGCCACTTGGATGGCATCGCTGCCTCCTGTTAATTTTAGTTCTCCTCCCTGAGGAGGTCTGATGCCCCTCCCAGTACAGCCAGAGTATGCAGGAGGGAAGGAAAGCAGAGGATATTGGTTTGTGCAGCAGAGCAAGATACTTGAAACCATATCTGGATCTTGGCTGTAGTATTCGATCCAGAAAATTACTTGCATTTTAAAGAAGTTGTAGGAGGACTTTTCTTCCACACTGCAGTCCAGTGCCTGCCTACTCATTTTAAACTGAACAAGATCCCCTCAACCAAGCTGCCATTTGCACAGATGCTGGCAAATGTACCTGAAGGGCATTCCTCAGCCCAGCTGACTTGAGTATCAACAGCTACATTGCAAAACTTCCCAGTTCTGCAATGCCAATGGATGACCCACCCCCATCTCTTTGCAGTACTGGGGTGAGACCTGGTCAGCCCTGAACCCTGCAAGGAGAACCAGAATATATGCCAAGGCTGGGAAATACATTAGTCTTCAGCTAGTTGTCCAGAGCTGGGATTTAAGTCCCTCTCCAGGAATACAGCGTGGCAAAAAACTGGAGACAACTATGTGCTTCCTTAGATTGGCATTTTGACCTCTCTTTCCTCATATCACTCTTTATATATTACAGATGGCAACAACTGTAATATATATTCTGACTTGACATCCCTTTCTCATCCAGAACACAGCAGGGACTGTCTCTAAGCCTGTGTTTTGGCTATACATTGACATAGCTTCAGACTTTCACATGCTACATAAATAAAAAAAGCATAGTAGGTTTTTTTTAAAATATATATATATATATATATATATATATATATAAAATAATATAATAATATGATGCTAGTGACAGAAAAGCATCTGCATGGTGAGTAGTGACTCAAAACTCAATTCCAGCTTTGACACCCAATGGTGTAGTTGCGCCATGAGCAATTTCTAAGCAGCATCACTTTTCTGGCATTGACGAGGAGAAGAGGTTGCTTGCCAAAGTCAGATGGCAAAGTGGGCTAAACCGTGATGAAAGGCCAGACAGACACTCTGCTGATCCCTTTTGGTTACAGTCAAGGAAATCCACTGAGCTAGGTAAATCGCCAGCAAAAAGGACATTTGCTCCTTTGGTCTTTCCCAAGAACCAGTTCATACATGTGACAAAGCACATTTATGTGACAGTGATATTCTCCTGCCACACAGGAGTCAGCACAACATGTGTCCAACCTGCTTACCACTTTTTTGCAGCTTGTGTACATATAGCATTATAGTTGCTGTGTACTTGATCTTCTTCCCAGACCATTTACACAGCAACAGAATTAGATCTCCAGTGAGCTTAAGATGCCAGCTTCAGCAGTTATTTTCTGCTGGAGTTTATATCCAAGACAAATCCTGCCAGTAACCTGGACAGACGTACAGCATGTCAAGTAAGTGATTTGCACAGCACCTGCACAAAAGCCAAGAATGGGTTTCTCATTTACTCAGAGGGAAAGTCCATGAAATGTTCCATTTCCTATTAGTACTACCTTTACAGGCGATTTTCAATTACAGTCTCACGCTCCTTGTTAGGCTGTTAGTTAGTGTGTAACAAGCCTTGAAGAGCTTAGAGCATTCATTTGAAGCCACTGCTGTGGGGTTGAGTGAGAGCTAACAGCCTGATAGGGACACAGGGATCTCTCACATATCCTTATGTTATTTTCCTTGAAATTAAAATAAAGAGTCATCCCATTTGAGTCAAACTTTCCTTTAGCCGCGACGAAAGAACACTACCACTAATAAGCTACTTATATAAGCTCCACTGAAACCCTGGAAATTACAGCTGAAATAAGAAGCAACCCTTATCTGAGTGCAGCTGTATTTTGCTTTCCTGCAATGTAAATGCATTTTTTACAAGTATGTTCCTGTATAATCCAAGTTTTACTTGTAAGGACTTCCTTCTGAAGTAATCAAACTTACATTCAAGGCAGATTTAAAAGGCTCCCAGAACACAAGCTAGGAAAATTCAAGCAAGACTAAAGCAGAAAGTATATGCATCATCTAAAATGATTTAAGGAAATGAAATGAGCTGTGCTACAAAAACTACAAGTAAGCAAGCTTTGTCTTCTAAGAATGTTTATGTGTCGCTCCATAACCTCCGCCTCAAACAGTTTCACTGAAATAAACCCAGCTCCCTCCCTACCCCTCATGTACCTAGTCCTTCACACCATGAAGGGCAGCAGGTGCTGTCACCCAGACAGCCAATGCCAAAAGTAACACTGGATTTCTGCCCATCATGCCCTCCATGGAGCACTTCTTTGATACTCTCTCTACTATCCAGGACCTGATTTTCAGAAACCGTGCAGAACTGCCCTCACTTTTCAGATGTCTCCTTCTGTACTGCTCTTTCTTACAATGTGCAAACAGTTATTGGAATGGAAGAAATGCCAATAAAAATAGACAGGCAGGCATAGAATCGGTGAGAGTGGAAATATCTTCTTCCATTCATTCTGGTTAAAACTGAGCAGAAGATTGGTTATTTATCAGACAGGACAGTGTAGGCTCTCCCTGAGGTAAGAGAGGTGTTCTCAGACCACATGGACAACAAGATCAGTGTTGCTGCTTAGCTTATTATTTTATGGGCTGTATGCTGATGCCCCTTGTTTTCCTTTCCTTGACCTGGAAAACTGGGATGATCATTATAGGCTCATTTAACGACTTTGAATGTAATGTAGGTTTTGAGGTCAGTGGGGAAGGAAGCAGGGTTATTTCCATGTCTTGTACAGCTTGCTGCTGGTAGATTTTCATTCATATGCCTAGTCATCTTAGAACCAATTTCTTATATGTATGTGCAGTCTTACGAGCAACTTGCAGCTGTTGCTGCAAGTCTTACTCTAAAGATCGGCCAGAAGTATTGCATTCCTGAGAAATAGCCCCTGTGATATTTATCAGTCAGGGTAGCTGTGTTGCCGGGCATGCTCCACAGTGAAGTGATAGGCATATAACAAGCTGCTTTTCTGGCTGTTACATACCACAGATTAGTTGTCATGCCTCGGTCAAAACAACAAAATATAAAATGCTTCTCTCTCCCTGCTGAAAGCACAGCACATCATAATAAAAGGCAGGTTCCTCTCCACTCTTACATTAGCAACCTCCATTATGTGGTTTTCTTAACTATCTGATCAAAGAAACCATTTATGCAGTATCTAATGTCCATAAATTCTTTTGAGTTGCATGAATTAAGGATATCACTTATGTCTCTTCCATTGTGATAAAAATTACTGCAGATGAATGCTACCCATTCACTTTTATAGATTTCATGGCTAAGAGAGTTTTGTCAATGTCACTGCAGGCTGTAATTTGCATTTGGGTATATTTCAGCTGAAATAGGGCTAAAATCACAAGTAACTAGGCAACTCCTCTTTGTGTTCTGGGGGTCTGTCTATTTCAGTAAGCATATAGAGAATGATGGGCTTCTGAATAATGCTAGTAGGCATACAACTGTAACAGAAAGATAGCTACCCTCTTTTTGGATTCTATGAATGTGGCATAGCCTAATTCAGCCTCAGAAACACACAATATTCAGCTCCTTCCACCCAGAATTTTAGAAAATTTTATTAGATGTGTAACCAATATGTGGGCAGAATTCTCAAAGGTCGTTTTGAGATGCTTGCCTGGAAACAAAAATCTACAGTACTAAAAAGACTATTTTCATTAGCTCTTAAAAAAACTTTCTCTTAAACTCATAGAAACACAGGCATTTTTGCCTGTGGTTTTTTCCTCTTTTGGAACATTGCACCTGAATTGTAAGATCAGTTAAAGGATTGTAATCAGTTAAAAATCGTAAGAAAAGTTAAATAACTCTTTCACAAGCAAACAAAAAACCAAAACAAAATCAACAACAAAATCCAGAGGGCACTTTAAAGTTCACTGAATCCATTCTGTATATAATTTGTGAGCCACTTTTTTACTAAACCTGGCATAAAAGGCTTTAAAAATTTTTAGGTCATTATTGTGACACAGTTTTCATGTGTATTCTCCTGTTCACTTACTGTGCAAATGTACCATAAATACTTTTGTTATATCACTTGAACAATACAATTGCTACAGCTGGAGAAAACTTGACAGAGCTTGCAAAGCCCATATCCTTCAGGTCAGAAACTTTAGGAACAAAATTAAAATCTAAATTCTGATCAAGTATAAGGAAGACGATGCCTAGTGAGTAGCAAAGGTTAATATTCTCACTGGTCTAACTCTCACACTTGATGGAGGTAAAAAGGAGCAGCCTCAAGACTAGGAATAACTTCCCAACTCTGGTTCCTGTGAGGTCTTTCACCCACACCTTCTTCCTAGTACTAGCTCTTTGAATTCAGTGGACACCCACTAGTTCAGTCTAAAGCTGATTTAATATCTGAGCCTGACAGTAGCCTCATCTACCCATTTTCCAGCTGAAGTGCATCTTCTTGTTAAAATTGGATTGCCATGTAATGTATCTTTTTTATTAGGCTTTGTTTCGAACAGGCAAGGAATTTTTGTTACATAGAGAACAGTGAGCATGCACCACAACCACCACTCAGAAATCACAAACTATTTTAAATGGCAAATGTGCATCATAAAGTTACTGCATGTGTGGAAATTTTGGAGGTTGGTTTGAAAAGAGGATTACATATGAAAAGAAAAAGAAAGCACAGTGTGAAGAAAGGCTGATGGTACAAATTTAGGTAATACGAAAGAAAAAGCAGACTTCTCTGTAGTTTCCTTTCATTCTGCCATTCCATGGCCTTAGCTGTCTTGTCTTTTATGTTTATGACAATAATCTGCTGCATGTTTCAATGGTCTTTGTATTTTTGTGATCCATGGACTCATGTAATACCAAATGCTCTTCAGACACAGGTAGGGAACTGTGAGCTAGGAAGGCTTAGAAGCCTGAGCTTGTGTCCTGGGTGTGGGACATCCCAGGGCAAAGCTGCAAGAGTCACCACACCTTTATGCAACTGGCTTTTGCAAGAAGGACAATGAACATGAAATTATTTTCAGAACAAAACACAAAACTTGAGTTCAGCTTGACTTTTCCCACACTCAAAGCTGAACTACACAACTACTTGTGTAAAGAGAGACCTCAAATCTCCCAAACAGAAGTGCACTCACCGTCCCTCTGCCACCTAACCAAACTGTTCTTCAAGAGTTGGGAAGGTGACCAGAGGAGTGACATAAAGAAGTGTTGGGGTGAGATGCAGCCCCTCAGATTTCTGTGCCAGTTTTCATGCTATCTGGGGTCTCCAAAATGGGGATGAAGCATTTAATTTCTCCCAGCTCCACTGGCTCTTTTTTTTTATTATTTTTGATTGGGTTTGGGGTTGTTTTTATGTGCTTGGTTTTGTTTTGGTTTGGGTTTTTATTCTTTTATTTTCATCAGAAATACACAGACTGGAGAGTGTAGAAAACCCTCAAAACATGCCCAAGCATTCAGATTAGTTTTACTCAATGACGAGAAATGTTTGACCCAAGGACAAGAGTGTTTGCTCAAGCACAATCAGATCCACTATTGTGGTTCTTAGCTCCTTTTGCGGTGGTATAGCAGACCTTACCAGAGAGCATCTCTGCCCAGCCTGGGTCAGCACCTCAGTGCACCAAACCCTCTGTCCCAGGGCCGGACACTGCACTCTCACTGGCCAGGGAGCTGAAGGCTAGCTCTGGTTTTGTCTGCTCTTCACAATGCAGCAATGGTAAAGGAGGCAAGAAGGGTCTATGCATGATGACCACGGGAGTTGTTTCCTCACATGGTCACCAGATGGTCACAGAGGCAGAAGACCTCAGATGCAAAGACATCCCTGGTGCAAAGACATCATCATGGTGAAAGGTCAGAGGTTTTCTATAGAGACAGAGGGGCAGGGACAGCACACTGGCCCAGTGATCTCTGGGCACAGGGGCAGTACATGGGCAGAGTTAGGGCACAGGAACCAATAGGGAAAACCCGAGGGAGTGGCCAGAGCCAGGGGCAGGGAAGGCAGCACAACATGAGAAGGGTAGGCATATAAGGAAGAGAAGGGTGGGGAAATACAGCTTGGATCACAGCAATCCACCACTCCATGGAAATGAAAACAGCCAGCGCTGGATTATGCTTCAGCAAAATAAAATCTCAGTGAAAGAATATCTTTCCCCCTTAGCATATATTTACCAGCTCCTTTGTTTTTGTTTCTGCTGATGATGCAACGATGGAATGCACATAAAACCCAAGCAAAACTGCTTCTTCAAAGCTTCCTGTAGTGATGGCATAAAATTATTCCTGGATTGTATGATGAAACTGGAATATGTTAATGCTGTAGCTAAAAGAAAAAGAAGCATAAATTCCAGATAATGTCGAAATAAGACGATGAAATATTTAGCTCCAAAATGAAAAGTTTCAGACTAAGAGAGACAATTACTAAAAGATTGATGACAGTTCAGTTCTTAAAAGAAAGAAAAATCTGATATTTTGTAAATGATACTCAAGCCCATCTCTAGCCCAAAATATCTGTCGTGTACACTATAAGATCACAGCAAATGCATTTGAATAGTATTTGTGTTGGTTCAAGTCTTTGAAAGGGCAACCTTACCTGTGAACAGTTACATTCTTCTTCCATTCCATGGGGTTTGAGTAATCTATGGCAGTGCTTTGGGAAGAATTCCTGAGGGGCAGTGCAAAGGGTATAACGTTCTCCCATGTAAGAGGTACTTGTAGCATGATTAGAAAGACATTCTCCACGTACTTGGTTTTCAGTTCACTAAGAACAGCAAAAAAGAGAGAAGCTGCTGCCCTGTATTAAGCAGTGAGGGCTGGAAAGTGAGGAATTTCAGGAGCATAATTTGATGATGTAAAATTTCACAGCAGGCACAGATCCAATTTAAAAGTGATCATCCACTGGGATGAAACAAAATCAATTTGACATTTACCAGCTGCACCGTAAAATTGACGGTTACTGGGACAGTTCACTTTAACAAAGTTAACCAGCAACAGATTCCTATATCTAAAGACCCTGGTGTACAGACAGTAATGTTCTTGTGTTGTACTTTTTCACCTGAAATTTAAAGTAGTATAATAAATATGTGTTTTGAATAAATGTTAATGCAGACAACAGTGGATGACTTCTTTTTCATTAAAAACTATGTTACCCTTAAACATGATGTTTAATTGAATTCTGATGGTTTCTCCTCTTAAAAATAAGTGTAACTAAAACCTAGTGTGAAATTATGGTAACCTACATTCAAGCTTACCTATATTGTGGCTTAAAAACATACTTGACAGTAATATTCAGACAGTGAGTAGTTTTAAAGAACGTAGAAAAAAAAAAGAAACAAATAAACAAAGAAAAAGTCACTGGAGTTATAACCAGTTTGCTGGCGATAATCTGACTTTGAGGATTCAGCCTCCTCAGAAAGTGCAGAAGTTCTGAGACTTCTTTGCAACCCCAAAAGGTAGGGTTTTTAATTTTATTTTTTCAGCATGTGTCATGTCAATGAGGTATTCTCTCAAACCTGAGAAACTGCAAGTTAAAAGAAAACTGCTTGGTGTGGGAGTCAGGAATGTATTAATTCCACCATCTGAAAGAATATGGGTTCTATGCTACCAAATGTCCGCAGCAACAAACTATTTATGGCTTCTAGAAAGAAGTTAGAAACCTGAAGAGGAGTTAAAAGCTGAGTAATTAATTCCGTTCTATAATGTTTCCTCTATTTACAAAATTGTTCTGCTTTAAATGCAGAAACAAAGTAACATTTAAAATGATACCTTAATGTGCAAAGAAATGTTGAATGGCTCAGATGACAGTGCATTAGAAAACCAATACTGAGGAATTCATCCTGGGAAAATGAGGGGGCCACTGTTTTAAAATCCTGGATGGAGCATTAACACATTTGCCCCCAATAAAGATGTGTTTCGAAAAAGAACAGGGATAAATTTATTAAGATGAAAGGCAGAAGGGCAGGAGGAAAAGCAAAGACAAAGTGAAAGGATTTACTCCTCAGATATAACGATTTGAGATGATACAGGAAGATACGTTTGGTGGCAAGGCTGCATAGCTATGCAGAGACCTGCCAAGACACATGGTTAACATTAAAGAGACAATGTTCCTTCTTAATATTGCAGCTGAGAATGACCTTCTTTTAGACTTCTCCCTAAATTTGTCCCGTCTGAGAAGTAAAAATCTGTGTGACAGCATACTGTAATTTTGATGCAGAGCAGTCTGACACATAAATGTAAGACCCACAGGACAGGTTATGATTCAAAACCTTTGGAGACAGGAGTAGGTCAGCTGTGATCAAAGTTGTCCTGAACCATTTTCTCTTAGGGTGGACTTCAGCCTTGCATCTCTCAAACAATGTTAATTTGACTTGCCTTATGTACTTTACATCAGAGATTAGGTTGCACATTCTATGCCCCAGGCTATGAGTCTGAGCATATTATGCCCGTCACCCTTAACTAGTTAGTTAATTAATTACCCCACCCATCAGAAGAGGAAAGAGATGCAGAGTGGGATGAAGCTAATTGGTGCTCGTTTGGCAATAGTTACAATTTTGCATCTCTAAATATTCAGCTAACATGATGATGAATGAAGGAAAAGATTTTATGAATATTACACATTTTACAACTTAAAAAAAATACATACAGTGTAATATTGTTTCTACTATAGACATTGTCAAAATGGATGAACAATTCCTAAGCGTCCAGTGTCAACATGACATAGGTAAACAAAGTTGCCAGCAAATACAAGTATGGCTTGCATCAGAAAGGATTCAGTGTCATTTATTTGCTTTAGTAAAATTAGCAAAAGATTTAATCAAACAGATTTTAAAACTAAACAGATCACAAATGTGCAGCTTCTGTTCCTTGTTAAGCTGAATGTATTTTCATCGCTACATTGAGATGACATGCAGCTTTGATTTTCCCCTGATAAGCAAATGGCCATCTCTTGGAAAAAACACAGTTTGAAAGATTAATAGCTCATACACATATCTAATCTACTTAGAACTGATTCTGTGTGGCTTCTTCAAAGCAAATTTAAAGCTGAGACAATATTAAGGTGACCTAATTGTACAAGCCAGAGGTAATTTTGATCAGCAAAGTCTCAGCAAGGTAAGAGATGTTAAATGAAATGCTTTGAGCCTCTCCAGTCTATTTTGAAGGAGTGAAATAAATCACACTGATAGAAGCAGAGTATTTTCAGCACTGTTGAAACAGAATTGATTGAACATCTCTGTGTTTTGAATGTGGGTGGAGTTTTCCTCAATCTGTATTTAACTTTAATGCATTAAGATGAGCTCTCTCATTCATACTCATCAAGAAAGAATGTAGCTGTCAATCAGAAATCCCCAGAACAACAGGGAGAAAGCTGATCAAAACCAGACATTTCCCTTGAAACAGAGTAAGGAACAATGGCAGCACACTCAGAATGGCTCTGAAAGGATTGGGCTTCTGAGGCATACATCAAAAATCCGAATTTTGTTCCTTGTAAACAGCACTTCATGCCATGTGAATTCTAAGTTTTATTAAGCAGTGACTTAGTACAAATCAAACTGATCTGTGGAGAGTTACGTAAACATCCTACTACAATTAGCCATCACCATTTTCCATTATAAATGTTTGTATGAATAGCCATTCTTACCATACTGGCTAGAGGCCAATTACCAAAGCTATACAAATGCATTCAAGACAAGGAAATGCTAAACTATTTTTCCTTGGTAGTGCCTATTCCTACAGAACTTGACGACACCAGGACTTTGGCTTCTAGCAATGAGGACATTACGTACCATTCCCTAACAGCCTTCATTTTACTTAAAAACGGCTGCTTCCTGCATCTTTCCTAGCAGTATAGCACAGGGTTAGTACATCAAGACAATTTGGACTTTGCAAATGGTCTATAAGCTAAATTTTAGTTACAGGCAAACACTAAATGTTGATTAGGAGAAAAAAAGAGAGCCCATTTTTTCCAGACTGTTTTCCTCAGATATTCTCCATCCCTTCAACCTAGTTGTAGAAACATGTTCTATACTCTTTCCTGTGTTCACTTTGCTGAGCAGGTGCAGAGATCTATGTCCTGACCAACCTGCAAGGATATCCAGGTACTACCAACTCTACCATATTTAAGTTCAGGAAATTATTTCCTGTGTGATCGATTTAAAACAGATTTAAGCAGCACAGACTTGTCCATTACTGACAGCCTCTCCTTTCTCTTGGCCACCACTGCTGCCAGTTCCCCTCCCAGATTATTTTCTACCCTTAATCTGCCTCTGTTATTCTATATATCTTCCAGATAAAGCAAATTTGTTTTCGGTCTTTCTTCTCTTGCATTTTCCTCCTTAAGCATGTACCAGTGCTGTCACGATTCCATTTCCCACGCCACTGAATACCTTCTTTAATTTCTTCAGGGGCTTTTTTTTCTCTTTTCTATATGTTTTAAGCATCCTCTCCACCTGCACTCTTCTCTGTCTCTTCACGTCCTATTTCCCTTTATGGTTAGTAGAATGTTTTATCTGTTACAAAGCACCACAAACACTCAAGCTGCCATATAAATTACACAAAGCGCCAATGAAAATAAAGGAAAGAAAATACTGCAGGCTAAATACTCACTGCTCAGCTGCCAGAGCTTTCCTTGTTCTCTTAGAGCTGCTGCAAATGCTGACTCCCATTTATACCCACTTGATTGACCTGCTGGCACTGTCAAAATGGTCTAATGTGGTTTAGACAAAAATCTGAGTCAGGCCCCAGTTCTGCAGTGCAATGCTCTCTCTGAACAGAGTCCTATTCAATGGGCTTGAAGCACGTGGGATCAGTGAGAGGGTTATCCACCGAAAGAGTAGGGCTGCACCTCCCTGTTGCAGCTGCAGATGCATGGATGGGATGGCTGTGTCTGGTCTGGGCCAGGAGCTGTTCCCCTGCATGTTCTCAGAAGCTCTGCTCTTTGTCTTGGTCATGGCAAAATTGTATTTCACCCACTTACAGCCACATATGGCAGTACCAACCACAGCTCCTCAAACAGATGGATTTTTTTGTTTTATAACTTACAGCTCACTACCATAGATAATCATCCCGTGTCCCTGCCTCCCCATCTCAACCCCTAATATTCATCAAGCAAAAGACCTCATGCCTCCATCCTTCCAGTGTCCAGCAGCAACACTTTCTCACACTGCAGCACATTAAAACACACTTGTGCAGGATAAAAGACTTCAGTGGATAGAGCCACTACCACCTCAAAACATGGCCAACAGGACACCAGCTAAACAGCACATGGCTCATGTGCTTGTGATTTCTATCCTCTTTGAAATGTATCCAACAAACTCTCAAAAGAAAACACACTGTACAAAAATAGTACACATTTTGCTATGCAAAAATGGTATGCTCTACTTCCTATTTTAATGCTATTGGAAATCATCCCAGCTCAACAACTCATCTCACAGGGCAGAGATAGTGGGAAGAAATCTTTGCCATGAGATTCCTTGTGAGGCCAGCTTTGTAGGCTGCAGGAAAAGATTTCATGTTTGAATGTGAAATAAGGGTCTCCACAGCTGAGATGTACAGTACTCTATCTCTAAAAGTCCCAGGGATGGAATATTTCTCTGGGCATTGTGCTTGGTCTGCCCCTTCTGATTTGGCATGCAATGCCATGCTTTAACCTTTCCTAATTAAAGCTCCTTTCCCGCCTGGGGAAGATCACAATATGAGCCACTTACTATCTACCTGAATCTGAGTCTCATTTACTTAGTTCTACAATAAAATGTATCCATGGTATCTTAAAGTGTGTCCCATCATAACACAGAGGGAGAATTATCATGGTTTTACTATAGCTACAAAATTCTTACTTTGCAAGAAACAGGGGGAGTTTGTTGTTGTGGGGTTTTCTTGTTTGTTTTTTGTTTGGTTGGTTTGATTTGGTTTGATTTGGTTTGATTTGGTTTGGTTTTGGTTTTTTGGTTGTTTTTATTTTCTTGTTGCACAAAACTGTATTTTTATTCCTTTCAATGACCATTAGGAGCATGCATATTTCTGGAATATGCATCATGTATTTTTTACTTCTTGAGAGACACCTAAAAACCTCTTAAAGTCTCCATAATTATTAAAAACTAGAGGTCATATAGCCCATCATTCTGAAAACATATCTCTTTCACACCTACTGTTTTCTTGTCCATTTCGGATCACTTTGTGAATCCTAAAAATAGCCACAAACAAAGGTCACAAGAATAAAGGTTTAGGGAATCTATCTGTTGGTGCAGTAAAGCTTGCTGCCAGTATTTGGCTGTAATTTGACCCTGCATTTTACTATCATATCCGCACCATTACATCTGATCTCTAAAAAATTATTCTAAATAATCCTTACAGCAACTGCACAAACTCCAGAGTATATCCAGTCATTCTTGTGAAGCTGTAATTGCTGAGATTTGCCCTGTAGCAGTAACTTTTCCTCTGGAACAGGCACTGCCCTTGCAGTTTTACCAGAACTGGCTGGATGTGGACCATTGCTTGAACCCTAAGCTGCTAGTTACCACTGCTCAGCTGAAACAGTGAGCAGGAATGTTTCTTTCCCTTTTCAGTCTGAAGTCAAAGAGATTAGTTAACCCACACTAGGGAGGACGTATGAATTAATCTGAGTACCTTGCCCCCAAATGGAGGAGGGTCACTCACAAGATCAACTGTAGAGACTAGGCAGTGTATTAAGATGGTCTCTCCCCTTCTGCTCTGCCTTTTAGCTGTTAGACAACTCATCTTAGCTTGTATTTCCATGTGATTTGCATAGACCCCATCTGTTGTCTAGACAGCACCCAGGAACTCAGAACTGCCCAGCAGAGTGGTCTCTCTCCTAGCTCTTGACTTCAAGAAAATCTCAGGAATTGGACAGGTTGAGTGTCAAAGAAGTGTCAAAGCCATGCAAGGCTGAGGAATTAGAAATCTAGGTTGGTTGTAAGCTGTGCTAAGAAGGTGAATAAACTTTGTAGAGAATATTGTCACAAATTCACACTGAGCTCTATATAACCTCATAAAATCTCTGCAAGACGACTTTCCCATAAGACCATAAAAATGCCTAAATTCCACATTCATCAAATAGTAAGTTAAGACTTCCAGAGGGTTCCCAGTACTTGACAAGGAGCATTGCAGTGTTTGAAACTAATAGCACCTCAACTCTAAGCTACATACAAACATAGCAGGACCATCATTTTCACCCATATTTCAGTCAAAGGAGACACTAATATCTAGGCGCCTGTCTATGCCACACAGTGGAACACAGTGCAGATATTTTCAAAGCAACTTCTGACATAATAACTGCAAAGAGAGACCTGTAGTCACTTCAGCACCTTGGGTTAAGAGCAGAAAATACCTTGTGTCCAGAACTGCTTTTGGTAACTGAATTGGTATTATTTTCTCAGCTCTGAACTGCTTGCAGTTTCCATTATATTGGGTAGACTACAAGTATCTCTTGTGGTCATGAACTGCTGCTGACTGTAGATATTTTTAGGAAGACTGATGTGCCCCCTCCTTTCAAGAGTGTGCTCCCATAGCAGGCACATCATCAGCAACACAAATTCTGTGAGACACTAGATGTGCTGTAGCAGTCTCCACTGTCACAAGCCTGTCCTCCATGATACTCCCCTGGTGATACCACACTCTGGCTTATTGCTGTCCTTCTGGGTGACATAGATTTCATTCACTCCAATGGATCCAGACTTAGATTTGTGCTGAACCAACCCAAATTCCTGAGTTCTGAATTTCCATCTGCCACTGCCAAAATGGAGGATTCTTGATGGAATCAAAAGCAGGACATCTATTGCTCTTACCAAGATTTGCTTACCTGATGCTCTTACCAGAGTTTGCTTACCTGATGGAACCAGAGAACAAGTAGATCACAGTTATTCAAGAGCTATACTGTCTTGCAAAGAGATTAGATGCCCCTTTGAATTATCCCATCTGGATACTGAAAGATACTCTGCACCCTGCTGATGTCAGCATCATTAAATCCATCCTAGTATTCAGTCTAGTGGGAATGCAACAAGTTACATGGTGATATTGTCAGTGAAGTAACATAAATAATGCAAGGATTTTAGCTGGAACCACCACATCTTAACTACCACAATGTGGATAATTCCCTCAGTTTTATAGACTTCAATTTTTACTAAGGATCAGCCCTCTAGGAAAGATAAATCTCTGAATCTCCTTCTGTGCTTGAGGAAGTATAGTGACCAGTCCGTCAATCTGTTACTGAGGAACTGTTAGCAGGACTACAGGCCCTGCTGCTGTTCAGGTAGAAGAGCCTGGCAACATCTGGTGTTAAGGAAGGGATTGTTTCTCTCTTCAAGGAAAAATCCTTGCCTCATTGCTCATGAGTAAGTACCATCTGTCCTTTCCCCATTCTAATGCCATAGCTTCGTGCTGTGTCAAATAAAGCACTGCTCACTTGCCTCTTCACAGCAAGAACATCAATATCATTAAAAGGCCTGCAACAGCCTTTTAAGCTCAACACCAGACTCACAAACTATACCCTGGATTAAAAACACACACAGACTTCAACATATGTCAACAGGTGGAAGATTTTATTGTTTCCAGACCTTCCTCATGGTGGAGAGTAATTATTAGGATTACATGTCAGAGATACAGCAGCAAGGAGACACACTATATCTGTGAGTCACTCACAGCAGCAGAGTTCACAGAGGAACAGCCAGGATAATGGGATTAGCACAGCAAGGCAGATACATGCCTTGGGAGTTCACACACGTGTTGTGTGCTCATTAGATGTCAAAATAGATAATTAGGGATTACATTGTATTAAGAAGATCAAGTAGGACTTAGGGAGCATTCATGTCAGCTGCACTGGTAAATTGATCACATCACCTACAAAGTACTTTCTTCTCTCCCTCACAACATGCATTTTTGCTGTTGTTTAGTTAACTGAAAAGTCACAATGTCAAGGAGAGCAGCTTAGGCAAAAGAATTTATCTTGGTATATTTCTAGATGTCACGGAAGTATTCAAGACTATTGGAGTGTATAAATACAGAAATATATTAGGACAGTGCTGCACATTTCTTACCTTCCATTTCCTAAAAGCTGGCATGATAAAACTTTCCTTTCTTCTTTTCTTCTGTCCTGGACAAGTTTTTTTCCTATTAATAATTGTATTCCCAAATGGAGAGGGAATCAATGTGACTGAGGGGTCAGGAGTCCCTCATGGCAACAGCAGACTGGAATCACTAACCATGAAAAGTAAATTCCTGAGAGAGGGAGTCGAATATGCATCGGAGTGCTTACTTTTTTGACATATGCACCACATGGCAGCTATGACAGGGCACTCAAAAATCTTTGTTCTCTGTTTTATTTTTGCTATTCTTTCAGTATGGCTGTGAATTTCACAGACTGCATGTTGGAACTAAACAACAATTCCCTGAAGGTTTTTCTCCAGTTCTGTTTTATAAAAGTCTCATTTATTTTAACTGTGCTCTTGCATCATCTTTGTTATACCTTCCTCTTGCAAGTAGAAGCAAAGTGATACAACCAAGTCTATCTCCATGATTATATTAATATCACACAAATAAATTGCTGTATTGTGGTAAAACCAAATATTTGTAAATTGTTTGCATCTCCCTAATTTCAGTGTATTTTCTATCCATTACATATCCTACTGCTACATTCAGCTGTAGTTCAGTGGTCATATAGTGAAAGCAGCAATGGTCAGAGACCTTGTCTGTGTGGAGAATGAAATCAAATTAAACCAGCATACAGTAACAGTCTGCACCAAATCTCAGAGCACAATTCTTTCTGCTTTCTCCTAACAGTTTTAAAAATGCATGATAGTGTTATTTGTCACATAAAATGTATGTTCTCAGCTAACACCTATAGAGCTTTCATGTCATGCATTTCTTATGTGCTCAGTCTTCAACTGAGGAGCATGTGGTGTCCGTACCAGTTGGGAGTATATGATTGTTGGTGCCTCTAGCTCAAAGCAATCTCATTAACTTTTCATCTCATCAGGAGCTGTTCTGCACCCGCATATCTTCGCTAACATGAACAACTCCTGCAGTTCTGATTCTAATGAGAAATATAACAAGAAGAGACAAGCTTTTTTTCTCCTAAAGCAGGAGGTGAGCAAATGCATCCTCTCAAGAGCCTGTGGGGATGTACAAGAAATTTGCTCCTCCTCTGTGGACAACCTTATGCCCAACACAGTGTGGAATCTGTGAAATTAATTCAGGGCTTGTGCTATCTTTCACACACAGAGATAAAAACCGGGAATGACTCCAACGGAGAATTGCCGTTACAACATTGTAATTAAGAGGAGAGCCATTCCCGGGTCTCCACACTGACCTGTACCCTCAGTAGGAGAGACTGCTGGGCTGTACTGTTATGCCAAACAGAATGCCAACGTGCCTGGTGGCAGCAGGGTTTTTGCTGTCTGCCAGAGGCAGAGGCTGCATGGTGGGGTATCTTGCACTGTACACCATCACCACCACCACCTTGTTCAGAGAAGGGGGAGGAAGACAACGACAATGACAAGAAGCAGGAGAAAGAGAAGATGAGAAGGGGAGAAGGAAGGGGAGGGGGAGAGAGGGGAGGCCCTTTGCACACAACCTTTCTAAAATGTCACTGAGTAGGTTTCAACTGAATAGCACAAAAATAATCTAATTTCACTCCCACTCTAAGGGGCCAGCATATATTATTCTCTCTCTTCATCTATTTCCCTTGAAAGCTTTCTGCACCCAATTGCATTAATGAACGCTGAACCGATGATGACGCAGATCAGATCAATATGGATGTATGTAGAATTAGGTCATTCTGATGGAGAGCAGGCCCAGATGCTCCAAAAGCACTCTGCCAGATGAGAGGCAGCAAGCCGAGCCCTTGTCGTTCACTTTCACTAATAAGAATTATTTTGAAGCGACAAACTTGGTCTGAACCTAAGCTTAAAACATGAGCACCTGGTACACCAAGGTGTCAATTCTTGGCTCCTATCTTTAGTTTTAAGACTTCCAGCATCTAGGTAGAGGCTGCTCCTTACAAACAAGGAAGAGGTGCAATTTGGGGAGAGGAAATATCTGTTCATAACACTGGGTGGGGAAGTAGCAAGTCTTCAAGACTGGGAGAAAAGCAAGAGTGAAGCTAAAGGCATCTGTCCCTAGACAGATTGACTGTTGCATCCTGTCTCCTGACCTCAGTGGGGTGGATGCAAGGGCGTTTCAAAGGCTCAGCTATTGTAGAAAAAGATCTTGTAAACAGAGCCATCTTAGAGCAGAGCCATGGGGAACAAGCAGGGGTTGAAGAGCAGGGCTGAGGTGAAACTTATTGCTTCATGATATTTCCATGCTAGTATCTCAGCCTCCCAGCAGCCCAAGTTTTGATATTAAAGGCTATTAGCTTTATTTCTGAGCAAGCTGGAAAAGGCATGTTCCTGGACTTTACCTCCAAGAATCACACTAAAAGCTTGAGTAAGATATCTTGCACTGAGTGTATGATATACTTCATTAATAATAAAAAATATATAAAGTGTAAAACCGTTACCCAGCAACACTGCAAATGTGTCAGGCATTATGGCATGTAAAGCTACTGTTAATCTGGTACAGCCACCTCCTCATGCCTTACAGTGGCAGTAACTGAGAAGAAGCATATAGTTCCTTGGAGCACTACAGGCCCCCATAACCTAAGGGACCTAGGAGTTAGTGGCAGTAACTCTATTGCTCTGAGCACAGCCCCACCATAAACTGCATAACCTGTGAATGAAGGGCACGCAAGAAGGATCGCCCTGGGAACTACAGGCCTGTCAGTCTCACCTCAGTGCCTGGTGAAGGTGTGGAGAAGATTATTCTGGGAGATATTGAATAACACCTGAAAGACAACACAGTCTTTGGTCACTAGCACACCCTCATGAGAGGAAAGTCCTGCTTATCAAACCTGAATTCCTTTTATGACATGGTAACCCCCCTAGCTGATCAGGGGAAGCTGGTTGACGTGATCTTTTTGGATTTCATTAAAGCTTTTGACACTGTCTCTCACAGCATCATTCTGGAGAAAATGTCCAGCACACAGCTGGATAAACAGATCATGTGGTGGGTGAGCAACTGGCTTGTAGGTCAGGCACAAGGGCTTACAGTGACTGGGGTGACATCAGGCTGGTGACTGTCACTGGTGGGGTTCCACAGGCCTCCATCCTCAGCCCTGAGCTCTTCAACATCTTCATAAGTGACTTGGGTGCACGACAGGAAGGGATACTAAACAAGTTCACAGATGATACAAAACTGGGAGGAGCTGTTGACTCCCTCCAGGGCAGGGTGGCTCTGCAGAGACACCTTGACAAATTAGAGGGCTGGGCAATCACCAACTGTGTGAAGTTCAACAGCAAGGGAAAGTGCTGGTTAAACACCTGGGATGGGCAATCCTGGATGTATGGACAGACTGGGAATGAGGCTGGAGAGCAGCACCATGGAAAGGGCCCTGGGGATCCTGGTTGATGGTGAGTTGGACATGAGTCAGCAGTGCCCTGGCAGCCAGGAGAGCCAACCCTGTCCTGGGGGACATCAGGCACAGCATGGCCAGCCTGGAAGGGAGGGGATTGTCCTGCTCTGCTCTGCACTGGGGCAACCTCACCTCGAGGGCTGAGGACAGTTTTAGGTGCCACAGTACAAGAAGGACAATATTAGAGAATATCCAAAGGAAGATGAAGATGGTGAAGATGGTGAAGATGGTGAAGGGCCTTGAGGGGAAGCCTTATGAGGAATGGCTGAGGTCACTTGGTCTGCTCAGCCTGGAGGAGACTGATTGAAGATGTCATTGCAGTTACAACTTCCTAGGGAAGAGGAGGGACAGACACTGCTCTTCTCTCTGGTGACCAGTGACAGGAATGAAGGAATGGCCTGTATTTTTGTCGGGGAGGTTTAGGTTGGATGTTAGGAAAAGGCTCTTCACCAAAAGGGTGGCAAGGCACTGGAAGAGGCTCCCCAGGGAAGTAGTCACAGCATCAGCCTGACAGAGCTCAAGGAGTGTTTGCACAATGCTCTCAGACACATTCTTGGGGATGGTCCTAATCAGTCAGGACCTGGACTTGACAATCCTTCCAGCTGAACATGTTCTGTGATTCTGTGAGTATTTGGAATCTCTACCCCATCTAAACCCTCAGCAATGAAGACCAAAGGGGAAAAAGATACCATCAACAAGGGCTACCAGGTGAACACCTATTCAGGCCATGAATTATGTTTTTAAAAAACTAAAACAATTTTAGTCTTGCCTTCTCTGATGGAATATTAATTATCATACTATTTCACTTCCCTTATCGTCTACTATTTAAACAAACCCAGACAGAGCTTTCCTGATATGAAGAATGAGAATGTGAACTGCACAGTGGTGTTGAATGAATAGATGCTCGCAGCAGAGGCATGCATGATGGCATGATGGCTTTAGAGACAAACAGCAAAACATTCCTGCCTGTCTGGAGTGAGGAACACAGCTTATGAAGTGGTCAGTACAAGACTAAAATTTGGTTCTAAAAATGCCTATGCTAAGGAAGAATGAGGGGGCTGGGATTTTTCATTCTTAAATAGACCTTTTCCCCATTTGTAGGTTGATCTCATTTTGCAGCAGCTATATTTTGCACCAACATGTGGTAGACCAAAGATTAAGTCTCAAATTCCCAGACACTGGGTTAGAAGAGGCCAAGAATGTCACAGAAGTGACAAGCTTAGTGTCAGGAGATGAGGATTTGGTTGCCATACTTTTCAGCACCTCTTGTTACTTGAACCTTCTAAGAACATTGACATTTGTACGAGCAGCTAATTCCTACCTCTCTTTTCCATAGCAATCAACCCCCAGTGAGAGGCTCAGCTAAAAAGAGCCATGTCTTTTTTTTCAAATGGTTGTGGCTTACACCCTCCTGCTGGCAACATTAATGTCGTCATTTGCTTTTTATGAAGTGGTCAGGACTTCATCAGAATGCCAGACTTTGAAGCAGGAAACTATCAAATTAAATGCTACAGTTATCAGACAGAGTTCAAATATGTGCCAGGTAGTCATTCAAGTGCTTTATGAAATGAATGCATTGTTTTAAAATCACTTGTAACATATGTGTCTGAACTCGTTCTGACTGCAGAGAAAATGTCTATGTACATTTTTAAGGCCAAAATCTTGCTCGAAGTTAGCAAATACAGAGTAGTTGCATAAAAATATAAGATCAAAGAGATATAGCTACACTGCTGTGTGAAGGGCATTTCAAGGACATCATGCATCCCATATACCCTCTCCAGACAGCCG
The DNA here is from genome assembly GCA_024500445.1 of Entomyzon cyanotis. Classification (NCBI taxonomy): domain Eukaryota; kingdom Metazoa; phylum Chordata; class Aves; order Passeriformes; family Meliphagidae; genus Entomyzon; species Entomyzon cyanotis. The sequence continues at coordinate 30,467,413 of JAKEPQ010001021.1, read as the reverse complement.
ATCAGAATCACAGCCTGCAGTATGGGCGAAGACTGCTCTCAAAGGGATGTGGCTCAGCCACGACTGCTCTCAAAGGGATATGGTTCAGCAGGTACCTAAGCTCATCTAGTGACTTACTACATTACAACTACTGTTTTAGGTGCTTGCAAAAAATTTCTGTTGCCTGCAAGAAAACAAAATGTACAGGACACACATGGATGTGGAGATCACACTGTTCTACTGCATGTTCCTGGGATCACTCCATAACTGCAGGGAAGGCACAGACCTCCAGACTGTTTGGGGTACTTTTTAACATATCATTAAAACAACAGTCTATTTCTCAATATCAGTCTTGCTCTTTAGTCCACATACTTCAATCTTAGCTCAAAAATTCTAAGCTTCAGCTTTTTTCTGTTTGTATCATAATCAGGAAACTCCAAACTCACCCAGTTTTATCTCCCAGTGTCCCAGGGTGGAATGTTATCTCTAGGTCAGTTCAGGGGTTTTTGATTATGTGCTTTGTGCTCAGAAACAAAGGTCTGAGATATGTATTGGCCAAGAGACTACTTCAAACCACTTTGGCAGAAAACCAAGTTTAGTTCTGGAAAAGGAATGTAAGATCCTTTTCAAATATGTTTTTCCTGGATTGACATACTCTAGAATGTCTGGAGAACAAAAAGTCAGCTTTAGATCTCATGGGAAATGCCAGAGGAAGGAACATCTTAGTCTTCGCCAAGATTACGTACATTTTACTTTTACAATTTAAATGTAACAGCAGAAAATACCACCTAATTCCACTCACATCTCTGAATGGGAATTTAGATTTCATTTTAAAAAATGCTCATCTTTACCCCAATGAGTGATCAACAGTGCCTTGGAAACCCAAACTTAACCAAAGTCACAATAAACCCCATCCACTTTTCAGGTCTGTGAATTTTTTCCAAGACATTAACCAGACCAAATACTGATGCATCAGCCTTTACTTCTTATACCCAGTGGTGGTCTCTCCCAGCTGCAACAGCCACTCCAGTCCACACCATTTAATCTATGGTTCAGATATCACTTCTGTGCTCATTAGCACACTGTGCTGCTGGTTTCCAGCCAGGGTCTTGCTACTGCAATTATTTCAGGCCACTGTCAACATCACATTTGCAGAGTTTGTCTTATCCCACCATTAGGGAGGCTTTGATGTTTACTGAAGGCTTCAGAAAGCAAAAGTGCAGCTCAGAGAAAGTGCTCTGATTGTCACTGTAAAAAGTCATGGCACAGCAATGGTTAGATATGAACCTCTGTTTCAAAGAATGGTTGACAGTGAAAATTAAATTTGCTAGCTGCTTCTGCTGCTACCTTAAGGCCTAGTCTGAAGATCAGTAAAGGTAATGGAAAACTTCTTACTGATGTTAGCATTCCTACAAATTAAGGAACCACTGCCCATAACTACCTGTCTCTGTACTAGTGTTGACTATGCATGGGCTGTCATAAAAGTGACCTCACACTGCAGCACCTCACACGCTGTGTTTGTATTTCATATGTGAATTGTCTGTGAACAAACTAAAACTTCCCCAGATTCATTCTCCCTTTAGCATTCTTCTTTGGTATTGTACCTGTTGTGTTAGCCTATAGATATATGTTGTTTACATATTTGTATGACAGTTGCCATTAAAATCTCAGGCTCCTTTGATTTTAACACGTAGGTCATGATCATTGATGTAATAATGCCATCTAACTTATTTAGGGAATAAGATTATCTTTAACTTTTTAAATGAATCACTAATATAAATTACGAGTTGTGAGTAGCAAGAAAATATAAAAATAACAAAGGCATGAACATAAAGGAAATATAAAAATGACAATTTATTTTGAATCATATGTGATTTCCCATTCTAATAATATTTACTTTTTCCCACTCCAAGATCACAATTAACTTTTGAACATAAGGAGAAGCAGATGTATTAGATGTATCCTGGGGTTTACTAAAAAAAAGGGAAAAGAAATTTTGCAGTCCTGCATGCTTTAACAATGTTGATGTGGACAGAGATGTAATCTAGTTTAATAGCTTTAACTAAAACCTAAACATCATAGTTCTTTTTGTGTTCTATGCTCACTTGTCCTTCTGCATAGTTTTACTGAAGTTGCACTAAGTTTTGCATTTCAGCATGTTTCCACTGCGTATTAAAAAAGTGGAGAAGCACTACGGGAGGATATCATATGCAGAGCTGGAAAAAACTTTTTTGGCCACAATGTTTTTCCTGAATAATAGTGATTCAATTATGTCCATTTTTTTTTGGTGAGCTGCTTAAGGGAAACAAGTCTTAAAACTGGAAAAATGTCAGCATTTCAGTTTTAAGATTTTATTTTTAGTTCACAGCATTTGGAAATCAACTTCAGTTTTATGAAAGAATGAACAAAGAAACAAGTAATCCCTCCCAAAACCTAAAACTTGCTGTCAATCAAAAAATATTATTTTTCCTACTTTTCCTTTGGCTGTACACTCCATTCCAGGTTGATGCAAAATGAATTCTTGTAGATCTGCCCGTAAACCCTGAAAATCAATTAGTTCCCCAGATCTAGATACAAAATTCTAGTTTTAGGAGCATTTCTTTGGCAAAAACACTGGTTGTAGTTTTCGTGTGAGCATCACACTCCTAGGTCATTTTCAGGTAGAGTAATGGTATTGTTCCAAACACTCTCTCAGTCTGTTTGTGCTTAGCATGCATCAGGAATTTTCTTTCACATTGAAAATACACATTAATTCAACTTGTGGTCATGAAATTCTGCAAGAATGATGCTGATACGAGGCCAGAAAAGGAATAAATGGTATTGAATCTACAGCAATGAAAATCTGAAGGTCTTGGTGGCTAAAAAGTGTGGCCAGAATCTTCTATTTTGCTACTTCAAACCCTGAATCCGGCTCCTCATACAATAAAGGGTCAATGGAAGAATTTGCAAATAAAATTTGTTGGGATTAACGTAATAACATTGGTTGGAATAAAAATCATAATTAGGTGTCTGAGACAAGATATGTACTAATGTCTTTGTTTCATAAAATTCTTTTTTTCCTCTAAGATGGCAGCAGGAAGTATGAATGCTCCCCTCCTCTGAAAAAAAGGACAAATCCTTGCTCAAATATAATGACACACTGTAGGTCTATGCAAAGCCCTTTTGCTTTTCCAGGGCAGCATGGAGTTCATGAACAGTGAAGGGGAAATACCTATCTATACAGGCCACAAGGTCAGCGTCTTTGAGAAGAAAGTCACTTTGTGAAGGTGAGAAATCATAAGCGTTTGTGAGAGTTGAGAAGAGTCTGGACAATTTCCAAAGTCACCTTTTCATGAAAAACTGTTGTCAGTGCTTGAGCATTACTCTCAGTGCAGAAGATGGAAAAGTCTGCTCTGATATTAGGGGTGAAAAGAAAAAGAAGCTTAGGTGGAGGTTCTGGTATTCAGAGCAATGAAGGCAAAAATCCAGTCCTACTGCATTCATACCCAAATTATTTTCCCATTGCATTTTTGGTCCCATTTCTCCAAGGTTCATGTCTCTAGTAAAAAGAAAACAAACAAACAAACACCCTCCCCCCAAAAAAACAGAAAAAGCAAGCCACCAAACAAGATATTTCCAATTTTTACTTTATAATTCTATGTTTTGGTGTGCATGAAATAAAATTAGGAGGATACCAACTCATACATGAAAGGCAAATAACCTGGAACTGAAATGTCAGATGCCATTTGAGTAGTTTCCTATGCGCTCCCCATTATGGTAAGCTCACAGCTATGTAATTTATCGCTGTGCCAGAAAAGAACCAGAATAAGGGAGGTAATTCAAAGACAGGCACAGGTAAAAGAGTGGCAAAAAAGATTATATAAATCATAGAATCATAGAATGATTTGTGTTGGAAAGGACCTTAAAGTTCTTCTACTTCTGTCCCCCCTATCATGGACAGGGCCATCTCCCACTAGACCAGGTTGCTCAGAGCTCCACCCAACCTGGTCTTGAACACTTCAAGGTATGGGGCATTCACACCTTCTCTGGGCACCCTGATCCAGTGTTTCATACCCCACATGCCAGTGAAGAATTTCTTCCTAATATGTAATCTAAATATACCCACTTTCAGTTTGAAACTATTCTCACCTGTCCTATCACTACATGCTCTTGTATAAATGTCCTCTCTGGCTTTCTTTTAGGCCCCCCTTAGGTACCACAAGACATGCAAGATGAGTTGAGAACTAGTGGATGCAGATATGTCGAATAAATGACAGAAAAGTGCCTCAAGGGACTGTAGGTTGGAGCAGCCCATGCTTTGCAGGGGAAAGGGTAAAGCCTGTGCTGGCTGATTCCTTCCAATTTTGTGACTGGATGAGTCAGAACTGTGAGCTCAGAGCTCTCCTTGCTTTTGCACCATTTAAACAGTGGTATTACCAGCAATTTCTGCCCAGTGGCCAGGGAAGGGATCCTCACTCTCTGCACAATCCTAAGCAGAATAACACAAACGCTCATGTACCAGCCACACAGACCCTACACCACAATATGCAAGCAGGGTCATTTTTCTGTTAGAGGACTTTGAGCAACTGAACGATGATTCTTCTTTTCCCTCTCTTCATTCTTTTTTATGTTTGGTTTTCTTTTCTGTGAATTAATGCTAGATTTATTGCCTTGGGTGAGTTTTTCAAAGCACTCACAGTTGGCCTAATCCTGTTGCTGTTGAAGCCACTGGGAGTTTTGCCAATGCTTTTAACAAGAACAGAGTTAGGCCAGCGCTGTCAGCTTTGAAGCCCCCGCTTTGTGTGTACTCATGTGAAGGTGGGGAACAGGGAACAGATAAAATGAGAACCAGTCTAAACCTGGATCCAGCAAGGAAAAATAATGCAAACAAAACCTTTCCTGTGGTTCAAAGGAATCTCTACATCCATTTCTTGCATCAGTCCCAAAAAGCATCAAACTGACTTTGTAACCAGTACCTGAATTGTGGGAATGTTTCACTGTGTGGGGTTATAGCTTGTTTTAGGCTGATTTAATTTACCTTTTGTGGGTAACTGTACTTCACTGGAAAAGTGCACAGAATGTGCCTCTTTTTCTTCAAGTGCACCTATGAATAGTCTGCTAGAAATCCATATATAGTCAGGAATTTTAAAACCAGAAGGAATCATCATATAATTACACTGTCAGCATAAAACAGTTTATAAAGGTACAGTCAACAATTTCAATATTCAACCACAGCTTCTGTTTGAGTTATAGTAACTTACAGAATATTTAAGTGTGTGTGTTTTCAGAGCTATAAATAGAGAAATATACGCATAGTCTACCTGGACTGGGTGTGCCACAAAGAGAGAAAGCACTACCCAGATTGAATCAGGAAAATTATTGTGAAAGAAAAACTAAAATGAAACAGGAATTCTTTTGGTTTTGTTTTATTTATGAACTTCAATAATGTATTCTTGTTGCCCTTAAATATAGATATATATTTTAAAAGTATTGATTTGATCTGTTAAGATAGCTAGATTGAACAAAGATTATACTCATCAACACAAAATGTTTTCATAAGTTTAACTTCTTCATCTGCATCCAAGAGTAATAGTAAGAACAGAATTTCTCCAGATAGTTTATTACATTGCCCTGATTTAGGCAGTGCCAAGAGAGATGATAAACAGGCTTCAACTTGCTTGAAACACTCTTGCCAGCATTAACATTTCATGCAAGAAAGCAATGACAGTTTTTACAAATTAAAAAAAAGAAAAAGAAAAAGAAAAAAGCAAGGTAAAAAGACCCTAAAAAAATAGTATTTTTCATGAGCTATCAAATGCAGCTGGTTATAAGATATTCTTTTTAAAAGCCCTCAAACCCTCAAGAATCTTTGGTAAAATAAAAAATAGCAGGAAAAGCACAAGGCTGGAATAAGAAACCTCTGAACCCTGGTCCTATGGTCAGATGCTCTGTGTCCTTCTCAGTATATTTCCAAGTCTCATGACAGTTTGGTTATCTTTCTAAAGCCTTTGCTGCTAAACTCAAATGACTGCTTAAGAAACACATTTTTTAGGTCAGCAAAATGAAAAACCTGTGGCCTTCCTGGCAGTGGAGTATATCTTCAAAATGAGCTCTTGCATTGAGCAAGCAGTTACAAAGTTGTTGGGGGTTTTTCTGGTTTTTTTCAATCTTTCCCAAATACCAGCAAGGGTGTAAAGTAGGACTGGGGTATAATTTACATGCAGTTAGGCAAATCAAAGTTCATGCTCAGTTTCTTGTGATCATAGACAAGTTTTCTTGTTGTAGAAACTATTAAACAGAAGTAAACAATCTCTACCTCAGAAAATTCCTGAGGACAAAGTAATAGGGCAAAAGAAGTATCATTCCCTGATTGCTTTGCATGTTCTTATGTCCCCGATTTTATATTCTTAGCCAAACAAACGGTGTGCAAATAGTTCTGGTGGACACTGCCTTGTGGCCCTTCCGCTGGCTCAGATGGTCTGTCGGTGCAACTAAACACAGGCAGCCTGGGACTGTGTGAAGTGATGTAAAGAATGTGCTATGCCAGAGTGGATTTTTATGCGCTGAAACTCAGGGCAATGTATGCATGCCCCTGAGTGTAGAAAGGAGGTTTGAAAGGATATAAGGGGATGCAAAGCCTGACAGGATTGCTTTGGAGGACTCTGTACTGCAGAGGGAGTGAACTCTGATGCAGCACCTACACTGTGGTTTGGTGGGAATGTTCCCTGAAGATACCTGTCCCTAGAATGAAGGGTAGCTTCATCTTGGACAAGGTCAGTCAAGCAGGGCAAAAAAAAAAAAAAAAAAAAAAAACAAACCAAAAAAAGTTTCTAAAAATCTTTTTTAGAATCACTTTCATAATGTCTGATTGTATTAGTGTCAAGACCGCTCACAGCTCTAACACAGATATCTTCTCTAACATCATTCAAGAGCCTTCAAGGGTGTCTCTTTGGAATGTGTTTCCTAGTCTATTTTAAACCACATTTTCACTTCTGCTTTAAATTTAGTTTTGACTGTGTTTCTTTAAAGGTTTTTTATATACTCTTCCTGTTAAGGGCTTTGAATGTGCCTCTGAAAACCACTAAACAACAAAGTTGTTGTTGTTGCCATTGCTGCTTGATCTTTCTGGGAGGCCAGTCCCACACAAACCTCCTTCTCTCCCAGAACGCTGCATATTGTAAATACAACAACAACTTTCAGTTTAGTCAGAGGAGAAAAATGCAGTAGCTTTCTCTTCTTTCAGATCGTGAATTAATTTTTTGTTTCATGTACACCAGTTTCAATAGCTGCACAGTCATTTACATTAACCAAAAGACTTCAGATGTAACAAAAAACATGCGGCATGTGGTGAGATGGCTTTTAAAATTCGCCATTCTGGCATTGAACAGAGCATTATATTTATATGTGTTCCCAGATTTTCATTCCTTTTTATACTTTTTGAGCTCTACATGTGCTGTAATCACAGATATCGAGTTGAGAAATCACATTAAAGGATATTTCCATCATGTAGCAGGAAGATGTATGTTTTCTGTCTGAGTCAGTGAATTCTGACACTTCACACTGTAATAAGTCTAGCTCTATTCATGTGATTGAAAAGAAACTCAGGGAAAGACAAACTAAAGGAAGAGGAAAGAACAATATCATTAGTATTATATCCACTTTCCAAATCTAAATAGAAAATTATCCTTCCATTCAATAGGAGTTTTTGAGATATTGCAACATTTTTTCCCATGATCAAATGCAAGGAAGAATAGAAGGGTAGGAAAATATAAAAAACTAGCAGCTAAAAATTAATCCAAATCTGGAAAAAGAAGAGGGAAGGCAATTCTAGTTGTATCTCATCTTGCAGTCTGATTTTACTGCTTGTGTCTGCTCAGCTAATTGTTGCCAGCTGTCTTAACATACGCTTAGAAGGTAGCAATGTTTTAGCACAAAAGATATCTAATAGAGCTATTGGTGATGTTATTTCAGTTTCTTTAGCTCCAACTCAACTAGGTAATAAGTCTAGGGATGGGGCATTCACAACTTCTCTTGACAACCTGTTCCAGTGCCTTGCACTCTCACAATGAAGAATTTCTTCTTGCCATTGTCACAATGAAGAATTTCTTCCTAATATCCAATCTAAACCTGCCTTCTTTCAATTTAAAGCCATTAACCCTTATATTCTCATTACAGTCCCTTTTTAAAAGTCCCTCCAGCTTCCTTGCTGGCCTCCTTTAGAAAGGCTGCTGAAAGGTGTCCCCAAACTCTTCTCCAGCCTGAACAAGTACAAATCTCTCAGTCTGTCTTCAGAGGAGAGATCTCGAGCCTTCTGATTATCTTCATTCCCTCCTCTGGCCTTGCTTCAATGAGTCCATTTCCTTTGTATGTTGACGGCCTGTTGCGTGAGGATTAAGAAATTTGGCCAAAGAATAAACCCCCTTGCATTCCATCTGGTCCTCAGGGGTGATGAGTGTGGCCAAGCTTATTGTCTGATTATAACCCATTTGGCACTAGAAGTCTCATCATGTTCAAGAAGATTCACAAATGGTGCGATTAACTGATCTGACACTTCAGGTCCAGTTGCATTCAGTAAGAGCTTTGCTATCACACGTCACAAATAGTGTGGTTTATTGAAGCAAAATTGAAGCAATACAGATTGAGCATTGTCATTGCTGAAAGCACCAGTAGCAAGAGAGCTCTAATAACAATAATACTATGCTAACCTAAGTAACAATAACAACCATCCTACTCAGAAGCTTACCAAGAAGGTGTTCCTGCTTGGGAGGTGGGAGAGGAAAGTTTCCAGTCAGCTGTCTGCAAGGTGATTCTGGGTCTTTCTCCTAATTTAGGTGAAATTCCTACCTTCCTTATATACAAACAATATTATCCCAATCTTATCCCCTCCTTCTGTTATGTATAATTTGAGCTAAGCAGACAGTTTGAATGATATGGCCACATACATGGTAGTATGTACTTCATCCTACATCTTAGTATATGCAGGACATGTGCTTTAATATGTAAATGACCCTTAATCAGGACAAGAGAAAATGGCTTCAAGCTGCACCACAGGAAGTCCAGGTTGGACATCAAGAAGAATTTCTTCACTGAAAGGGTGGTCAAGCACTGGAACAAACTGTCCATGAAAGTGCTGGAGTCACCATCCCTGGAAGTATTCAAGAAAGCTGGATGTGGCACTTAGGGCTATGGTTTAGTTGGCATAGTGATGATCAGTCAAAGGTGGGTCTGGACGATCCTGGAGGTCTTTTCCAGCCTTAGTCATTCTATGACTATGATTCTAAAAGTTATATTTTTGGCTATGGTGCCCTTCAAATTTCTAGTCACACTACCTTGCAGCTTTCTGTGCTGTTCAGAGCCATTGCCCATCCTATTTCCACAGGACCTTCTTCTTCAGCCAACTCATCCTTTCTTGATGTGCACTGTGCATCTCTCCATCTGCAAAGATAGCATAGCAGGTACACAGTGTAGGCCATAGGTGGCAAGCCTTGGTCCTTGCTGGATCTTTGGTCATCATCGCACAGGACTCCAGTCCTGGGTGCAGCGCTCCAGGTGGGGTCTCACAAGTGACAAGAAAAGGGATCTGACTGCAACAGTATTCCATTTCTGATGGTGCTACTTCTAATACATGCTAGTATCGTGTTTGCCTTTATTTCTGACTGCATCACGTTGCAAGCTCTTCTTTACTCAACTTCATACTAAGATTTAATTACTCACAAGTCATTTTCAATGGATTTTTTTGTTATGAGTCACTACAGGGTCAAATTCTTCATAATCCAAGTACAAAAAAAATATTTTTCTTCTAGAAATGTGGAGTAGCTTTATCACAGCATTTCTGATGGCATGAGGTGCTAAAAAATTTTAGCTTGGACTGATTTACTGTGTTCTGAAAAGTACTCTGTGGCTTTTCCACACACAGAAAATCCTGAACAGTTGTGCCAATAAAAAGTCTATTGCAGATCACATAATTTGTATTACTAGCTGCATATCATTCCTTTGGATCTTTTTACATCTGAGTCAGCACCAAAAATATGAAGGACATTCTGAAAAATATCCAATTTAAACTAATAATGAATGAAAGGAATTTCAGAAGGCTCTCTTAAAGTTTAACTCCCTAAATGTGAAAACCTTACAGTAAATTCACAAAAATTTGGTTTGCCCTTACCATTGATTCTTCATCCTTATCTTATTCTTTCTGATAATTGACGTGAGACTTGCTAAAAACTGCATAGAATTGCCTTGGGCATAAGTTTTGCAAAACTCTTAAGTGTAAAATAGAGAAAATTGGGGTGTATTACTCCTTCCACACCAAGGAACAACCTCTACAATTGCATTTTTAAAACCACAGCACTAAGAGGTCACTTTGCCAAAGGAAAATGACTGCAGTATTTGTCTAGGTTTCAGAATTGACCACAGTTAAACAATCTTACTTTAAACTAAAAGTCGCATGCCAAGAAGAATGGTAGTACCTGACATTAGGCACATAAGAACACTGCAAACACAGATGTATTTTGTAAACAGAAAATGAAATTTACACGTTGAAACTTTTTGCATTTCTCTTTGAAATTAGAACTGGTCTTATTTTAAGTATGTCTGATAACTTCTGTTTCAGAAATAGTATATATCCCCACACATTTACTTACCAAAATCCATCTGTACTCATCAGCTTCTGTCTGTCCACTAAATATAAAACAAAAATAATGAATTTTAGGCAGTAAAATGGAAACAGTTCCAGAAACATGCTTACGTGCAAGTGATGTGGGCATTTAGATCTCACTAATGGATGACTGATGATGATTTTTCACTGATAAAACTAGAGAGCTAGAATGCCTTTAGAATTTCTTCTCATGGAGTTTGCACTGCTGAGGGCACGCCTGGAGTACTGTGTCCAGCTCTGGGCCCCTCACTACAAGGACATTGAGGTGTTGGAGCTGTTGAAGGGTCTGGAGTACAAATTTTAAGAGAAGAGGCTGCGGGAACCTGGAGAAAAGGAGGCTCAGGAGTGACCTTATCACTCCCTACAACTGCCTGGATGGAAATTGTAGCCAGCAGGGTCAGCTCTTCTCCCAGGCAACAAATGACAGGACAAGAGGACATCACCTCAAGCTGCACCAGAGGAGGTTCAGGTTGAACTTCAGTAAGAATTCCTTCATGGAAAGGGTTGTTAAACATTGGAACAGACTGTTATGCAAATGGCAGCGTCACTATACCTGGAGGAGAACAAGAAAGAACCGACTTGATACGGTGCTTAGTGCCATGGTTTAGTTAAGAAGGTGGTTGCTTTAAAGGTGGGACTTGATGATCTCAGAGGTCTTTTACAACCTGAATGATTCTGGGTTCTGTGATTCTGTTGCCAACCTCGAGTGATCAAAAAAAGAAGAAAAAGGAAAAAAAAAGGAAAAAAAATCCCAATCACAAAAAGCTGAAGGTGTTGGTAAAAACAATGACATTTAAATAAAAATGTATGTTGAAGACTGTTTATTTACCTAAAGATGTTTGAATTTGCAGTGTTCCTCTTTCATGTTTTGTTCAGTAGTAGGCCAGTTTGTGGAGTGTTATTTATTTATGTATGTATTTTTTTTAGTGAAAGATGAGATTATGATGTAGTCATTAGCTCCTTGAGAGACATGTTAAATGGTGAGAACTGTCAAAATGCGGTGTAATTATCATTGACTTGAGAATATTTTATCCAATTTTGAGGAAGTTCTGACATTTAGAGTAGATTTTCCAAAGTACAGTAACAATTGCCTCTGAAACTTGTAGTGCCAGAATTAGAAAGACATGTACGCAAATATACCCATAAAGTAGAGCACTGACATTGCTGCAGAATGTAATGTGGAACTAGAAATTATGTACTTAGTGGCTCAGTGTGATGCCAGGCTTTTTCCCCTAATAGCTGTAAGGTCGTCATGGGTATGGGCAACTGACTGGGTGTTAGAAAAATTACCTCAGATACTGACACAGAAAATTATTTTTGGAAATTAAAAAGCATGGTATGGAAGAAAGCAGAGTTTATAAAACAAGCAGAATGGTCCAACAAAATCCAGAGAGTCATACTATGACAAAACCATAGTATAGTTTTTTTTTAGTTTTAGTTCACCTTCTACATCTCCATGGTTTGATAATTACAAGATATATTTCAAGTCATTCAGAAGCACACAAACAAATGAGAACTACCGCCTTCCTGAATAATTACTATTCATTCTTGAATACAGTTCATAAAATCATAGAAAATGGAAGTGTTAAATACGTTTTATTCACACCCAACTTCATAGAACAGGGCCACTACAGATTTAATAATCAGTTTTCTGGCAAGAACCAACTAGAAATATCAGCACAGTCTTCTCAGAGACAAGCTACTGATTAGCACTGAGTCCCAGATATTTAAATTATACTGGGTACTGGCACTTTGCCAATAGAATAACTATGTCAGTTGCAACACATATGTTTCCTGTGTTGTATATAGGCAATTGGACAGGTGGTTGTATTAGTCTCACATGAAAAATACTTAGATGTAAAGACAATTCACTGCATGTGTTTCCCTGAATTCTGCCTGAGGGACAGAACGAGGAGTGCCACACAGGCAAGCCTTTTTCAGCCCTCACCCTCAAGCTCATTGACACTAATCAAGGAAGGGCAGCAAGGAGACAGATGATGAAAGATGTTCCCAGGCTCCTTCAAACTGATTTGGTTTAGAAACCACTTCAAAGGATGTGGTCAGAAGTGCAGCTCTTGGTTTTACATCTGTGGAGCTGCATCCATTAAGGCTCTCCTCCTCCACTCCACTCCACTCCTCCATTCTGTCCTGGGCTGTCTGGTGGATGTTGAACTTGGCTGCATGGTTTTCACATGCGTGTCTTTTACAGAAAAGGCACAATTACACCCTTTTTCCTTTTTTCTAGGTACCATTGGAAGAATATTCTACCTGCCTTTAAAAACAGCACTCAAAACACAGAGCCAGCCACTCTACAGCAAATAATTTAGAACTCGTAGTACTAGAACTTCAAAGGGAATTCCCATCCATTACAACTAATGAATGGGAACCACACGCTTTTGATAGCTCAGTGGGCTATATCTGGTTTTACTTCATAACCTTCCAATTATATGTAGGCTTCTCCTTGTTCACATCTATCTTCTTCATTTGGAATAAAGACCCAAGTATGAATCTTTGCAACATGTGAGACAGACTAAATCTCCTGTAGCAACTTTGCTCTGCAGGGTCTGTGTCACATACCCTCTTTGGATTTTCACAGCCTCTGAAAGACCTGGATGCTTAGGGGTTGCAACTATTTCAAGTTCAGATGGAGCCTGATATAGCTCTTCAGTTAAATGCTAAACATTTTTGTCGGTCTATGGGAAGGACTGGTCTGAGAAAATCGACAGAGAGGGAAAAGAATAAACTGAGATTCATTTATAGAATTCTATTTTGATAAAAGGCTACAGGGATTCTGTATTTCACCTTGCTTACCCTAGTTAATTTCTAGGATATGGAGATCAAAAAGTAAGGCCCTTGAGCACAGGATCGTGCTCCACCTTCAGCTGCTGACAGTTTTGCCTGAGCAAGAGCAGCATGGCATGGTGCGCAGTAACAGCAGATATGTCTGTGAGAGCTGGTCAGATTTCTGCATGCACAAACACTAACCAGAACTGTAGACACAGGGTGTTTAGATGTCGCTTTGCTGCATGGTAACAGCTGATACCTCTCAGCCCTTCCCCTCTGCTCTTTGGAAATTTCCCTCGAGTGCACAGAGTCTAATGCAATGGCCAAATACAGATCAACTGTGTTGAACTCTGGTGTGGGTTAGCGACAATAATATTCAGGATATAAATATCCTAATTCTGGCTTAACCTTGGGCCACCAGACTGCATGACAAGTATGCAGAGGACCAAATATGTGCTTGGAGGACTATAACTTATAGCTGCCACAGTTGACAGGCATTCCCATTCAGAAGGTGCCTAGAGATTCACACATAACTATCTCACCACCCTCTGATATATTGCTGGCAAGGACTTATTTAATTTTAAGACCCCTGATCTTTTTCAGGACAGTTGCACATCTGTTGGGTTTTTCCCCACCAGTACTTGCCCTTTCTATTGCATGGTGCTTTAAACTGTCAGTATTGACAGTCCTTTAAAAGTCACCTATAATTTGCAGCAGAACACAGGAGCTTTGCACAGGATTAATGACTTGAAAACTGTTAATGAATCTCATTAATAATTAGCTGGAAAGTAACCCTGATATCATTGCTTGACTCCAGAAGAAAAGAGGAATCATACTTTGCTTTTTAGTGAGGAAGCCAGAAAGAACTGGTGAGAAAATTACTTGACTCCACAACTATCTACAGTCTCATCTGAGAAGAAGTATCAGAAGTACATAGATATTTATGAAAAAGCCTATGGACTGTCAGAACAGGACCTGGACTTAGAAAATTGATCAGTTCTTTTACATTACCCATTTTAGGCACACTAATAGCTCGTTCGCTCTCACTACAACTGCAGCTGAAAAGCTGCAGCAAGGAGGAATATTCTGCAAGTGCTGGGAAGCAGGAACTGTTTTAGCTCTAGAAAAAGCAGCAGATGAGATGCACTGCATGAGTATGGCCAACATATGCAAACCAAACATTACAAATCAGACCAAATATAAATAGTGCTTAAAAAACGGCACACACAGGGACTCTTCACAAGCATTTCTCTAATTCTGAAAACCCCACAAGGACTTGCACAAAAACCATACACAATGATTATTAGGAAAAATTAATCTGTCAATGGATTTATTTGCAAATATCATGTTTCATTGTCTTTCTTACAAATCTACACATTACTTCATCCCAATAACATCATTATAAGATTGTATGGTCTTGGCCAAAGTTAAATAGCATTGACTGTATTTCAATCTACAACTGAAGACAATCAACATGCCTTGATATCACTCCTCCAAATTCTTGATAGAACTGAATAATAAAAAAGAGGTAAATCAAACCTAACTACTTTAGCTCCAGCCAGTCTGTCTCCACTCAAAGCATCCATTCAGCTGGGAAGTACATCAAAATTTATAGCACAGACATTTACCGTGAAAGGCTTTCACACTACAAGGAATCCTATACTCGTGTCTTGAAAGCCAATGATATGACACAGAGCCTATATTTGCACTGTCCTGCAGGAGTGCTCAGTAGCTGACTACAACAGCAAGCAAAAGCATTTATTAGGCTGTGAATGTTATTTCATCTATGTACACTGATGCTAGATTTGTTTTCCTTGAAGCTGAAAATGACAAAAGATTAGAAATGGTAACACCTCCAGCCTTTTTTTTCTACCTCCAACTGAGAGGTACCTCCTTCTGTACTGAGAGTACAGAATCCCATAGTAGTTCTCCATCAGAAAGTTGGGCAACACATTCCTGTTTCCAATATCATAACTGAGTGACACAGAGCAGAAAAATTCTTGCAGAGGTAATATACAGCAAATATATATTCCTAGACAGTGAGAGTTCATGAAAATAATCAAGATTGCAAACATTTTTATTCCTGGCAACTTCATGTTTTAATTCCCAACATTACCAGTGATAATATGGAAGAGATGAGAATCTGAGTTACTCTCTTAACATAGAACAATAATCACCTTGTTTGGACACACTCTCACAGCTTCTTAGAAAGGCCCTCCAGTGGATCAGAGACAGCAGAAGTATACCTCTGTTTCCACTTTCAACCAAAAGTCTAATTACATTGCATATTCCTCACCAGAAATATATGTGGCTAAAGCAACGCATAGGACATCTATGTTCCAATGTGTTTTCTTTTATGTTTGGACAAGTGGAAATCAGGTGAATTGTTCCCACATTATTTTTCCAGATTGGGGTCCAGATTGAAGAGAAGTAGAAGGCAATTGCACAATTGTTGGAGTGAGTCCCCTTTGCAATATCAGTATTGCAAAGGGGATATTTATATAACAATCTGGATGACAAAGCCTGAAAGTTAGTAAGAGGGGTATCTATCCAAGACTCTCCATCACCAAAGCATATGGAAACAGGTTAACAATTTTACATTAATGTAGCAGGAATCCTCATGCATTCATGAGTAATCAGCTGTCCTCATTGTTAAACCACAACATCAACACATAGCATGTTACAATACGGATTGTATGATTTCACCACACACCACACATACAATAGTTTTCAAAGGTTTCTGCTATCCTAAATAGGATATTATGACTGGTTGTATGACATTTTAAGGGGAAGAAGTTCCATTTGTAATTGAGTTTACTTAGCATTTCACTTGCTTTTCTTCTTTATTTAAAGGTGAGAAACTTCTTTTATGAGAAACTTTTCTTGTTTTGTCAAGGCCTTTTTTATAACTAATCTGTTAATAATATTCATCCCTTTCCTTTACCCATCAGAACAGTCAGCAGTTCAAAGTCTGCTTTCCTTTTCCCATCAGAACAGTCAGCAGTTCAAAATCTGCTTGCCTTTTTCTCTCTAAGTTTACTTCAGCAAATCTACAAAAGAAAGTTGTGCTTAGAACTTAAGAAATGTACCAGCTGGTAATGGACAGAAAGTTTCAGCTTGAGAAACCAGATTTTCAAAAGCAACTTCTCTTTCTGGCCTATATTTACTCTGAATAATTCACATTTTCCCCACTCTGGTGCTTTTGTCTTCTCTTGTGTTTGATAATTGCTGGCCAATGTCTATGCGTTCACTTTTCAGGAGGGCTTTTAATCTGACATGACTAATGCATGTTAAGAAAAAAACAAGTGAAAAGCGGAAACACAACACCATAAGGCAAGCTATGTGAACCCAAGCATGGCCTGAGTTGTTAACCCTGACAAGTTTATCTTTTGATACAACTCCATTTCTTTGCTGCAGCAAGTGACTGTTTGTCATTCTGTTATAAACCTGCTAGAGCTGAGAAAAGTAAGAATTTCTTCTCCATCAGGTATAACAAAATTGGAAGAGAATGATATTGCATGTTGTCCCAGAATGTCTTCAGAAGTTTCAATGCTTCTTTGGAAAGGGAAAATTCCTACCACATTTCATTTTGAAATGAGATTTCATTTCAGATATTTCAAATCAAACTCCCAACAACAACACAAGTAACCACAGCTCTCAAGTGCTACTCTACTGGAATTAGCAAAGCTGAAAAACCACTGGAACTGCTGATTTCTGGGGCAACACACAAGATAGGAGCTTCCAGGAGTGGCAACCCATTAAATCTTAGATCAGAAACCTAAGGCTGCATTATAGGTGTATGTCAAGCATACAGCTAAGCAAACTGTAAATCTCTGATAGAAATTTTTCTGGTAATCACTCTTTGCAGCTCTCCTTGCAGGGAGTGTTTCCAGTCTGGCCCCAGATTTCCAGGTTAGTAATTTCCTGTGAGCTGATTTCATGCTAATTAGTACACTTTTTTTAATAGAAAAAGATCAATTTTAGACATTTCTGAGCAGTTCTAGTAAAATTTGTTACATGATATCAGGCATTGTTCCCATTTCTTGGTATCTCAGATTCTCCTGATTTTGTTTTGGGTGAATTAATTTTCATTGTAGACAATCTATTAGACCCTATTATCTGTCATGTCCTTTCGTTCACAGCTCTAACTGAGCTTGAGTTGAGTCACATCCTTCATGTCGCAGCCGCTTGCTCGATCTTTCCTGGCCAATGCTCTTGCTCCTAACTAATCTTACAGACTAATTCTGCTGCTTCTTGAACGCACTAACCTCCCTTCCTGTTATGAAGAAGTTTTTATATTTTCTAAGAAAGGGTGATTCACATGCAGTGGCTTGTTAGACCAGCTACTTTTACACACACATCATTCAAACAATGCTAAAAAATATTAAGAGATGCCTAATTAATTAACATGTAGCAGAAGTTGACTGCTGTGCACTGTGCTGTGTTGGACCATGCTCTGAACTGATTAGCATTAATAAAAGGCTGATTAATAAATTAATAAAAGGCTATTTAATAAAATAAACTATTTTTGGTTATCCACAGGTTGGTAGCAACTAACGATGGTGTGTCCTGTTTTTCTACATTAATGCAGGTTTTCTAGAAACCCTCACATTATATCAGCAATCTCACCACACTGAGTCAAATTTTCCAACATGCCTCATACTGAACACATGTGAAATAGCAAACATGGATTGCTGTCAGGTTTGCAGTTTTTTCATATGCACATTTGGGATGAAAATTTGACCTTATTCTTGTTCAAACTCCTTCCTACCCTGACATATATAGAAGACCTTATGTGCATCCCTCCTATCATTTGTCACAGATGACCTCTGAAAGGCAGTGAGATTTGCTCAAACATATGCTTCATCAGAGGGTGCGCCACATGTATCACTTCTGTTTTCTGAAAATATTACCTTGAGATATTTTCAAGACTATGTGTTATTCCAGATTTTGCATTTTGAAGAAATGTGTCAGCCTTCACTCTCTGTGAAAGAAGCTGGCTGGCCATATGTATTCATAACACGTATACAGAGCTCAAACACCTGCAACTCAGATACTTAAGGTTTCTGGGTAATCCCTCAGTGAATCTGATTCCATAGGGTAAAGCTGAGCTACATTTAGTCCAACTTCCACATGCTGTCTGACAACACTGCTTCAAGAGAAACTCTTCTCACATGTCTTAGATCAACACTGAGAAGCAGCTCCACAGGAATCTGTAAAATCAGAAGAATAATTTGGTGTCACCTTGAGAGCTGTCAAGCACAAAGGATGACCAAAATAGATACAGCTCTCTTCCAGTACACTATGGTTACCATATGTGATTTATATGGAAGTATATCATAATATCCAATGGCAATATCTTCCAAATCAACAGGAACCTTTCCCACCAATATTTTATTACAATTCATTAACTAATTTCTCAGCTGTAATTGCAACCTTTGCATGTTCTTACTCTGTGGATAATCATGCTCTTGCCTATAAAAATACAGATATTAATTAAAGGTGGTTCTATAGTTCATTTGCTATTGGTGCTGGTTTTAATGCTGTTGTCTAGTAATGGGATTTCAAATACAGTATAGGGATGATGAATTAACTGCATGTGGAAATGTCTATTGCCAGGTCACAACCAGGGTGAAAGGTTTTGGGGCGAAAGGCTGGAGAGACATAGGTCAGCCAGCAAAGGTCATGGTCCCTCCCAGCTCATTAGCCTCCAAGAAAGCAGCCTGCAGCAGCAGAAAAAGAGAAAAAGGGGAAGGGAGTTCCTAGTGAAATTCAAAGGGTGAGATTTGATCTTACACTGTAATAAAGGGTTTCTACAAATCCTTTATTTGTTTATTTCCTACTATTCTTAAAAAAAAGGAAAAAGTTTAAACTGTATTCCTATCTTGCTGTGGCTTTCTAAGAACTTAGTGGTAAAAACCATAGAGAACTATGTTTCCGTATAGATAGGAAAATATATAGGATGTTACAGGTTTCAGATGATTACTCTGCAATTTCAGTCTTCCCAAATTGGATATTTACAGTTAGGATTAAAAAGATAGAGGAGGTATTTTACGGCACTCATACCTTAAAGTTTGTTACAGAGGAGATTCTGCTTTTCAAAGAAGCAGACTTCATTGGTACCAAGACCAAAGGCATTAGTGGATTGCAACTAGATTTTTCTTGTAGGCTGAGTTTCAGAGGGTGATTTCTTCAGATGAGAATGGTTTGAGACATTTCCTAAGAAGAGCAGATGAAGGAACTTGCAGAGATTGTAATTCCCTGAGAGAATCTGATTAATTAGCAGCAGCTTTCTTTCAGTTAGTGTGGAGCACAGATCTGTAGTAAGTCACATCATGCTATCATTGCAAGCAGGAGTCTGATAAACTCTGTAGCATGATGATTATAATACATCCAGCATCTTGGGAGCCTGCTTCAGCTAACTTTGCACCCGGCTGGAGGATATGCGTATCACACTTGTCATTCAACCATGCTGCACCACCAAGTAAATTACAAGGGAACACTTAACTTTGATAAATGCTAGAGTCTGGCATCTACCAGAAGCACAGCATGAAGTACGTTGTAAGAACTGGAAGAGGAAAGAAATGGAGCTGTCCTCTCCAGGTAATTGACATGGAATTAAAACAGGTAGAGAGAGGCACGAATTGAAAACTATTCCCAACCTTGTTGGTACAGACACAGTTGTAGAAAATATCTGCAACTATAATTTTGTTGGGAATATGATTTTACTGCAATTATGCCTGGAATTAGTGTGCAAGCTTATGAAAGACAAAGCACATCACATATATCGTCTGCACCCACTTAACAAATACAGATCCTTCTTACTCACTCCCTTTGAAACTCAGGCTGTTTTTCTGGTTTTAAATTACTCATTGCTCAGCAAAGACTTGAGCAAAAATTTCAGTGACCATCTCAAGTCATTTGGACATGCTTCTATAGACACATGAAACAAGATCAGAGCCTATTTACACACCAGAATGGGGGACATATATGAAAGATAAAAAGTAGAAACTAAAAAGTTTTGTTATCTTGCTGGGAGACAAGGAAAGACTGTGAATTATGTGGGGCCTGGCTTACAGCCCTCAGCCTGTAGCAGAGAAAATATAATTTTCTGTCTGCAAACTGTGATCCTGGACAGAAGCATAGTACAGAAAGATTCACACAATTTATGTGAAACCAAAAATGAAAGACAAATTTTAGTCAGGCAAGAAAACCTGAACTCTGTGCTTAACTTCAAAGGCATTAAGGGCTTCTAATTTAAAGATCAGACTGTTTGGGAAACTAATTACTGATCCTTACAGGACAAACTGAGAGAGATGTATTCAATCCTACAGAAAGCTTTCAAGGAACAAAAACAGCTGAAGAAAAGGATAAAGGAATAACCCTGGTTTGTATGGAACAAGAGCAAAGGTAAGCAGCGGAAGAAGGAAACAGCAGGAAATAAAGAAAGCAGGATGGAGATGTGATGATCCACAGTGTCTGGAGGAAAAAAATCACCTTGCCCTGTGGCACAGGAAAAAAGAAGCAGGATCTGCAGTGTCTGTCAGCTCTTAACTGCCATATTCATGATTATAACACTTGATCAGCGAACCATTTGATTGCAGCTGGATTGGGAAACCAGCTGCCGTTGCTGCTGAGATAAGCAGCAGTATTCGTGTGGTGACATGTGGCTGACTACTGGCGAGGTGTGTTCGGAGGCCAGTGGGCAACTGCTAGCTCTTGATAGGAAACCCACAAAATAAGAAGTGTTGCTGCTCAGATATCATCATAGCTGGCACATAGGGAGTTTCCTTCTGTGCTGAGCAGCAGCACAGTGTGGACCATGATCACAGCAGAACACCAAAACGTCATGGGGAGTATTGCTTTAGGTTCTGAGTAGTATGCTGTCAAATAGAAAACAAAATTTTAGAGGAAATTTTTCAATCCACTATTGGCTTAGCTTTGGGGGATACACCTGAGACTAGTTCCAGCAGCAGTTCCAGCTCTGTAGAGGTTTTCATCTTACACATCCAAGCACCTGATGAAGGCACTTTTTGTAATTTATATTCTTGAATTACATGAAGACTGATTCCTGGATTTCTAAGTCCCATCTCAAACTGTCTGCTTAACTAAATTGCATGCAATTAGCATTATCACCTCCACAGCAGCAGAGAAAATTCCAGGTCAAGTAAGGTACTGATCTTAACAAACCACTGAACTGAGCACGGAACACAGTTGCTAGTACAGGACAGAAGTACTGACAGTGCAATGGCAAATGGCAAATGGTTTTTACACTCTATTTTGCAAGTTCTACTGGGTACACTGCCAGCTTGAAGGGCTTTACCCTACAGCAGGTATCTGCGCAACTACATGGATCAGTCACTCAGATGACTGAAATAATTGACAGCCAGTACTAGGTTAACACTTGCCCACATACAGGATGCCAAGAGGTAATGATGCATGTGCTACCAGTGCTTATCACAAGTGTCTGCTGGTGGAGAAATAGTGATATGCCTTTCCCATTAGGGTTGGGGGGTTTTTGGTGTCTTTTTTGTTTGGTTATTTTTTTGTTTGTTTGGTTGGTTGGTTGGTTGGCTTTTTTTGAGGAGGTGGGCAGAAGGAGAAGGGAGCAGGACAGAGTCACTTATGATTTAGATGAAAGTTCATGATTAGGGCATGGTTTTTACTTCCTGAATTGCATCCTGAGTTGGTTACTGGAATCAACAATACAGAAGAGATTGGAGAACTCAGGTCATTCTTTGAATCAAGGAACTTTATCGTACTTGCAATCTTGTACAAACAATCCCTCCATTTTGTCAGCTAAGTCCCTTACTGTAGATTGCATAAAAAAGGAAAGCATTAGAAAAAATATGACTCTTCATGCATTAACAGGAGATGACTGAGAGGGAGAGAAATTTATAGGAATGTTAATAATTTATACACAACATGAAGTGAGGAAGAACACTTTGTATTCCACCCATTTCTGCCTGAACAAGTCTCAGACTGTCGTCCTGCTCCCTGCTAAAAGGAATTCCTGCTAAAAGGAAAGCAATGACCAATGAACTTCATCCCATTGCTCAGAGCATTTTTGAAATCCAGTTTTTTGATACATCAAGAAGTTAACCTGTATCTCTTTCCCAGGCTAAAAACCCCTCCAATGGTTTTCACCAAAAGACAACTCAAAATCCTGTTTAACTACTGTTACCACAATGAAAACAAAGCTAAGGAATTTAAGTAGCTAATGAATTATATTAATAAGTAACCAAGAGATTATAATGTTATGACTGGCTGATGTGATGCATCATTCATGCTGTTTCTGCAATTCTGCATTAAAAATGACATGGCAGCCAAGGAATGGTAAAAACCTGACAGTACTGAGCTACTAAAGTTTTATTAACTTTCTCAACAGAAAAAAAGAATTAAATATTTGGGAGAATGAATAGAAAGATCAGTGTTTGTATAGAGGTATGATAAGCAAGTGGTATTTTGATGATGGTCTTATTTTATGATTGAAGATCAATTTAAAAAGTCATAGCATTGAAAAAAAAACCCAAAGAACTTAAAAGTTTCAAGTCTAATTTCTTATAGCTACCTTTCAAAGCTTTTTTGTGGTTGGGCAAATTATATGTCAAAATACCTCTTTAATAAGAGATAGTATGAAAAGCAGGTGGAAACCACATGAATAAAAAATTTTAAACTAGGTCCTCTCTTGGTAAAGGTATCTGTGGACCTTGAACACTTAAGACCTTCTTCTTTTTTAGGCAATGAATATGTTTGGCTGACGGTTCTATTGAATGATCTGAAAGTGTTTCAAAGAACTTTGAATCTGAGTATTGCAGAATTTAAAAGTACTTCAGCTCAAGCCACTTACAGCTGCAGCTCAAAATGCCCAAGAATGCACAAATGTCTGCACTAGGGTAAATGTGGTAATTACAAAGAAACTAGATAAGGGCTCTATACCTGAGTTTCAATGCTTAATTAGCATTGCCTCTGTCCATGGACAGACTAGTTGATGTGGATTTGTCTTGTGTCAACAAAGTAATTCACATTATGCTGGAAGATGGATTCAATTATGTCCATGCAGTTTATAAAGGGTGTCTCTTTTGACTTCAGTCAGGAGAAAGAAGATGCGCAAATACTGAAGTCAGTTGTACTAAGGGTGGAGGTGTAATAAGGCTCCACCTTATGTGGAAGTGGAAGTGTAATAAGGCTCTGTGCCTTAGCTACATATGCAAGGTTTGCTGCAACTCCCAGTTTAGAGAACTTAGGTCCAGATGTCCAGAACTGGAAGTGCTTCACACTCTTAGAGGCGACAAGACTTTATATAAGCATCTGCAATCCATGTTTTTTGTCAAGGTGCATAGCCAGACTCATCCACTTAGCCACGTAGGTCTTGTAGATTCAATCCCCAAGTTGTTCATGGTGACTAAATTTGATGTAGCAGTTCTTTAATTATCTATGGATAGGGAGGAAGATCAAGCTAATTTTGGACATTACCTCAAAACTGACTAAGCCAGGTCTCAAGCCATTCATTGTTACTCATTCATTTGGGAAAGTTAAATCCAATACAAAGTGTGCTAGATGGTGTCTTTTTGTACTCTCTCCAACGGCAATGGGATATATGCCAATGACTTCAGTGGGTGGGGAGTGCACCCTGAATCCCCGTTCTCCAATTCCGATTTCTGCAATTGCATTTATGAGCTTTACCTAGAAATGAGAAACCAGGTTTTCATTGGCAGCTCTTTTTTTCCAAACAATGGAGACAATATATTTTCTATCCACCATTTTCAGCTTAATTTGCAAAGGGAGGATAAACATATCACACTTTGCAGATAATGGGAGTTGTCTTGCCTTTTACAAACAGGATTCCAGCCACTGGAAGCATCCACAACTACAAAGAGATATTTGCTGTAGAACAGCTTAACTGTTCTTGGAGCAATTGTTTCTGACAGCTGATGACATATAGGACAACTATGCTGCTACAAAAATCATTGCATTTGGGAGGCCAAGGTACCAACAATACCACCAGACTTCTTAGTATTGCCAAGGGAACATCATGCCTTCTGCATAAACTTGCTGTTCTGTTAGTGATATCAGTAAGAGCTCAATGGTGGAAGACCTTTCAAAAGCCTAGAGAGATTGACTTTCAAAAGTGATTTCAGCTAAAGCAGAAATCAATTTATTAAATGAAGTGAAAGAACTTGTTTTGGAGCTTGCTGATTCAAAGGTTTCCAAGTAGTCTGAACCAGAAAAAAGGAGATATGTTAAATAGGAGGTCACATTTGTACTTTCTGGCTTTTAGAGTACATAAGACAAAAATGATTGCTAGTACAGTGACATCAGAAGTGAAACTTCCTCACTGACTTATGTTGTGTCAAAACATGCTAATTTAACTAAAGCAAAATACTTTATTGGGACTTCATTGTGATTCTGGAGTTTTCTACTGTAACAACTGGATTTTGTGCTAAGCATCCTATTTTCTATTTATGAAATAAAAATCCAAATTATAATGAAGCATTGTAACAACACTAAAATTAACACAGTGATAGAAGCAACCCTCTGGGATTTAAGACTTCATTCCACAAGAAATTTAATGTGTTTTATCTTATTTCATTCTACAGTCTGATTCCCACCTCTCATGATGAGCTGTGCTTCTGGCCTCTGGCCATCATTTTTTCACTGGGGATGTTTCCAAACTCACTTAGAGTCAGCACTTAAAAAACCATCTTCTAGTTGATTGCTTAGTACATCTTGTTTTGTCATATGTTTCTGTAGTGAATAAAACTCCATAATCTTACAGTTACCCTGTTGCAGAAGGGAACAGGCAAAAGTCCATTTTGATTTGAAATTGTAATTCTACATTAATTTTATTTTTTAGTGCCAATAAATCATAGACATTTCTGAAACAAACTTTTTAAACAGGAGCTGCTTATTTTATAAGTAGTATTTATAGCATCTCTTGAAACCTATTGAAGTCTCATTCTTCCATCTGACAAGCTCAACATTCAATGTATTCTGAAAACTGAACATATTTTGTAGCAGCCTTCTCGTACCGACTGAAAATGGAAACTCTTGATGATGGGATCAAAGCCAAATGAAAAAAGTCTAAATGGAAAAGTATCTACTTAAAAAGCAGTAGTAAATCTGAGGCAGAAATACAGCCAGCAGTGGACTGAGATGTACAGTGCTCTGCAGTGGGAGCTGAGATTCGGTGTCCTTCCGTTGTGGCAGAAACATAGCCTTATCTTTGAAGGTGGGATAAGATGTTTTGAACAATCCGGGTGAGAGCCAACATCTACTCCTTATAAAGATCCACCCCTCTATGCACAAATCCTGAGTGAACATTCCTGGGATTTTACATTCTTCTCTATGCCCTGAAACCTGCCTAGCATGCTCACCTATGCAGTGGGGCACATGTACAGTTCACCATGCTTCCAGATCCAGAGGCTTCATTCTGCCTTACCTAATGCTCTCAACAGGAGCACAAAGATCTGATAAAATAGAAATTATAATCATGTTTAGAAAAACAAATCAAGTTGTGTAGACTGATAATTTGACATTTCTGACTTAAAACAGACAAAATGCAACCAAGCAAAAAACCCAAACCCAGCCTTGGCAAAAATTTGGTGCCAAAAAAAGTCTTCTATGAGAGGAAGAGAGGCTCTTTCTTTGTTCAACATCTGTGCATTAAAAACACCTGTTTATCACTCAGTGATTATTGTATCTGCAATTTGACGTCTTTTTCCCCCCCCTCTATTTCCAAAGCCATAAACTGGCTTATAAGATACAGTAGTGGTGGGATAGGAATTAGGAAATGAGGTATATAAGACTCCTTAAATGACTGTTCCTGTCCCATTGTTGAAAGATCTGCACGTATTTAATTGTAGATGCTTGACTGGGATTGGATAAATGAATTTCTTTCTGTTCTCTTTTACTGAAATACTCTTACAACTGGACAGAGGGCAGGGAAAGTTACATATGACTCCCTACCTGAAAGTTTGTCAAATTCTTTCAAGAAGTTAAAGTATATTGTAGGAATTTTCTTGCTTACGTGGCTCTAAGAGCATTGGACAAAGGGATTCCAAATGGTATTTGCTAAAATGCAGAGCAATGCATGCTGTGAACAGAGAAAGTGCTTTACATATGTATATGAGTGGGTGGATGAACTGTTTAAAGTCAACAAGAGATTATAAGAAAGGGTATATATCTGGGCATGCCTACAGTTAATGTTCACAAATACCCTTCTAAGTGTTTCTGATGAGAGTACTCTAATTTATTTATAAACCTCATGTACTCTGGAATTTTATTAGTCTGCATTCCACTCCCAGGAACAAGTTCCAAAGAGCTCCAGGAGTACAGAAAAACATGAAGCAGACTGCTGGTTTGGACTGACTATAGAGGCTCTGAAGTCATGCCACTGAATACGTGTGTTACCCTCTGAAAGAGGATACGGTGTCAAGTACAGGAGAGAACTGTTCGCTTTGCAGTTAGAGGCACAATGCAGAAAAATGTGTATGATAGAAAGGTGAAGGACCAAACAGTTGTTAAAATTAGGGTCTGAATAAGAGAGATACAAAAGTCAGGTAGTGAAAGTGAATGCTAAAAAAATTACAAACTGGCATTTGTGGCCTTGTAGTATGGAGTGAGCCCCATCCCAGTAAGAACCTAAGCATTCTGGTGGTTGCATGAAAGAAATCCACAGTGCAAGGACAAAGCAGATAATTTTTCATGTACCTTCTAGACCTAGTCGAAATATAAAAATTCTAAAAACCAAATAAACAAACAAACAAAACAAAACAAAAATCTCCCTTCTGCCACATCTCCATGCCTGATTTTTTCTCTGAGACAACTGTAAAATTTCTAAAGCTGCACTTATTTCTCTGTATACAGTCAAAGGAGTACAGTGGTAGAATTCCTTAGCCAACAGAGAAAAAATAACTGTTATTCTTTTTGTTTACTCAAATTCTCAAGCCACAGCATTATTTTCTGTATTATATTTGAAGAGCAGTAATGTTTAAAAGAATAGTCTATAGACCCATACCTACCATTCTTTGGGAACTATTTTTTCTCAAAATATCATTCTTCTTTATCTAATTACAAATGTTTCATTCGGAAACTGTCCTTAAGCCATTAATAGCCACCTGGGAGTCAAAGAACTTGAGTTCAAGAAGTCTGGATGGTAACTACTGATCTAGGATACCTGCCATTTCAAGAACTCTCTGTAAGAAATCTGGCACTCAGCATGTGGAAAGGCTATGGACATTGAAATGCAGCTGAGACTTCAGTGTCCCTATAACTACTATATGGAGCAACAGCACTGCAAAATAGACTCTGCTTTTTAAGATCATGTCTGGTTTTTGGTTATCACATCTATAAGGCATCCAGAAAATTTAGCATGATTTATGTCAACTTCTCTCGTCATTTGGTGACTTCAAAGTGAATTCATATTAGTTTGTTGTCCATTCTGGATAGCTGTCAGTTCTTGGATAGAGTTCCATTTTTTGCAGATGCTTCACGGGGGAATATCTACAAATCATGAGCAAAAGGTACAATAATGAAGTGAAATGAGTCTTCTATCTTAAAAATTATATGCCCAGCACAGAATTCAGATCTGCTGCACAGTCCAATGTTATTAGTAAAAACTGGTCTTGAATTTACTTAGCTGCAGACATATCAAATTTCAATTCATCAGTCATCTATTACTGGCAAGGAGTACAAATCCTGAACCAGGATTTGCACTGAGGAAAGAAGAAAGTGCATCTCCACATAAAGGAATTACCCTGTTGGCAACAGAGTGACATTGATCCAAGACGAGACAGGGACCATTTTCTTTCCAACTGCATTTTACTTTCTGAGTAACGAATTTCTGACTGAAAAATAGATAGTACTTTAATTTTAATTGATCATGTTTTTGTTTTTTCATCAAAGAAAACTGTACGATCACAGGGAAGTTGCCGCCAACAATATCATCGATGAAAAGGAAATAGGAAAGGGATGTCAAGAGATTATGTAGTCTAATACTTTGCTTCAAAGTAGGAGAAACGTGCTTTCATTGTTCATGACAGATGTTTGTCTTTCATATTGAGTAAAATGCATGGTGGGACTTAAGTGAGTATAGCAGAAAGAAAAGTTTTTCTCAGATGTTGTCTAAGAACTGAATTATGTGATGGACTCCACTACAAATTCCTGTCTTTGGAGATAACTATATAGTAAAACATGAATGTCATGTCTTAACACTAATTGTCCTGCCATGCTTCTTCGGTCGATTTCTTTCCCATTCAAAGTTTTTCATTACTGAAGATGTGACCCAGTTTCTCTACTTCTTTGCACTTTTATTAGCAAAGTTTATGTCATATTCACCATACAGATGGCTACAGTAATTGACAGACAGAAAAAACAATTTAAGTTCAAAGGGGAAGAAAAAAGTCACAAGGTCCTTTTTTCTGAATATATTTGTGGAGAGAACAGGAAGGAAATATTAATATTATGTAGCTATTGCTACATCCAGCTTGACATCTTGCTTTATTGGTGGTGTGTTACTACCTCTAGGAAAACTTCACTCACTGTCCATTATTTTGGGTCTTCTGGTCCTTCTCCCTGGACTCAGATGACATAGATTTCCTCCAGTGTTTTCTGCACCCTATATTGTTCTAGCACTGTGAGTTCATCAATACGCAAAAAAACCCCAAACAATCACCATGACTTCTGAAAGCCTTTTGAAACCTTCTTAAGTTAGCTACACACATGCAAAGATCTAAAACCAGTTTAAAAATTGTGTTGCCTCTAGTCAGAAAGCTAATACTCACCCGAGCTGTGCTCCCAACAGAATCCAAGCAAAAGATGAACTAGATTATTTTTCTTCATGGGTGATTATATAAGTCCTTAATTGTTTATAGGTCTGAAAGCCCACAAATATAGTTCTGGCTTACTATCCAAAATGCAGTACTGTAGCAGTCAAATAATTCCCCTCATATGAAAAGTTTACCTCTAACAATAAAACCAAGCATGTCATGATAAGCCCCCTTTGTCATATGATCAGATCAGCAGGGAACTTGCTAAGCTGTCTGTTTTTTGGAAATACAATACTTCCCATGAACTTTATTTCACCTTTGTTAACATTACTGACGTCAAATAGTTAACAAATGAGCTAATAAGGCACAGTTTACTGAGTTCCTTAAAAAATACCAAGCAAAGCTAACAATAAAGATCTACAAAAGATTAAAATTATATGTTCCACTGCCCTTTTCTTCAGAAAGAAGGCGTGGAAAGAATTGTGTTTAAACAAGGAAAACATTTGTGATGTTTTCCTTTGAAATATAAATACTAATTAAATCGCTCAGACAAATGTTGCACATTTAAAGTAACACCATCTGAAAAACTGCTCCTACTCCCAGTAAGAGTGAAACTGCACTACTTCTCTAGCATTCAGTGAAGCAGTGATAAAACTTTCAATGTGATATATGATGCATGTCCATCTATCACATTTGTGTTAGCACATCTTTACATAGCACTTCAACACTATTTCAAATTACTGTGAGTCTCAATGAAGCTGTTTATTTTCAGTCTATGACTAAATAATTGGTACAGAAGTCAATAGAATCAGCTTAGATTTGATGAGAGCCTGGCCCAAAACTAAGAAGTCTTAGCTATTCTGGTAAAAAAATCTATTCTCACAAATAAATAGACTGAAAAAAACCCGCTTTACACAAGGCTAAATTTAATCAGAAGCATAAATAATGTGGCTTGGCTTCTCAGCCAAACATGCATCATTAATGACATAATTAATGACAGATTAAAGACAAGGATATCACAAAATGTTTTTAAATAATCCAATTGCCTAATATTGACCCAGCATTTTTCTTTCTGCCAATTTTTGTGCAGAGATAAGTAATTATTGACAGCCCAAGCCAATATTAATTTAAAAAATTCTCTTCCTTTCTGCAGCACATAGCCTCACAAAATGGTATCAGACCTTTGGAAAACAGAGTAATAAGTGCATACTAAGAGGATGAAAAACTTATCTTCACAAAATTGTGTAGGAGTAACTGCTTACCTCAGTAACTGTATGTTGCTGGGAGTAGACAAACCAAGGGACCACCTTTCTAAGGAAATTTTTAGCTTGCCTTTCTTTGAATAAATGTGATTCACACTGTATCTGTCCATCTGTAGGAGAATGCCCAAAGATGATCGGTGTTTGATGTGCAAATGCTGGGTCTATCATTTGCAAGCACAAGTGATATGCAGGGACCCATTTGCACTTACATATGTAGAAGATGACATTTGAAAAACTGGCTTCTAGAATCATTCCTTCTGTGAATGTTATGCAGCCATCTGTACAGAAGTAACAACCAAATACTTTGCCATCAGCAGAGTATTAGCCTTTCAGAGATGACTAGCTGAGAGGGGTTTTTTTGTGCAAACTTCATTTCAACAGAAAATTGCTTTTTCAACTAATACAATTGTTAAACACAATGTTAGTATGCTGTTGATTTTCAACTGAATCCTTTTTACTCTCACCATTGCCAAATTTGATCAATCTGATATATGCTAATGTTGATATCCTGTGATTTCAGTTTTCTCCGTAGTACTATGATCAGGGATTCTTGTAATACATCCTAGCAGCTCAGTGCCGGAAGTGAGAATACCTGAGGGACTGTAGCTTACATCAGGACCTACTACCTCCGTAACATCTTGGGAAAAAAGCCCCACCAAGCATCAAAAAGCATCAAAAAACTCAACAAGAAAAAAGTTTTCTCTCTAGTCCATCCAGTGAATCTGAAAATCCAAACTTGCCGCAAAATGGTGCATCATTCTTCCAGGCAGGAAGTGTCCCAGCACAAAGGTCTTCTTCAGAGAAAGTTGTTATGACAAATTGTCAAAAAGATTTCTTTTTGTTAAGATCAATGTTAATTTAGTTGCTCAAACCAGGTGCAAACTGGTCAGCACTGTTTTCAGTGAAGAACATCGCCACTTGATCAATGGAGTGGATGGACAAAGTACACAATGAGAGAGGCATTAAGGGCAAGACCTCAGATGATGAGAAGCACATGTGGAATCCATGGGTCATGCACTATACAAAATGCTCAGTAGGTTAAATCTATCAGGGGCTACACTGTTGAGATGCTACAGTATACCCAGCTACAGACGTGAAAATGCACATGCTGCATGTCAGATTACATCTGACTCAAATAACCTAAACACAGGTGACAGCCAATGGGAGAACCCATAAAAGAGTAATGAAAACAAGCATGGGGCAATTTTCCAAAATCTGCTGAAATCGCACACATGCCAGGACATGTGTTCTGCCTTCACACATTGTGCCAGAGAAGTTAATTAAAAAAGTGGAAGTGACTTGTATTTGTCATATTACTCTGTGTAAGTACTCATTCCATGTTATGCTTCCTCAGCATTTTATATGAGACTAAGATCATGTGTGTACATATATATACACAGTTCAGAGACATGGATAGGATTTTTTCAATGAAATCTTTTAATCTTTTTCTGGGAATAAGAAAAGGC
Organism: Entomyzon cyanotis; assembly: GCA_024500445.1. Lineage (NCBI taxonomy): Eukaryota > Metazoa > Chordata > Aves > Passeriformes > Meliphagidae > Entomyzon > Entomyzon cyanotis. The sequence goes on along the minus strand of JAKEPQ010001021.1, from coordinate 30,435,519 downwards.
TTTTATGTTTTCACTATATATTTAGGAACAATTCTGCTCTCAGTTGTAAGTACTGCTATCTATTGAACCAACCAGAATTTTTAGCCATGAATCAGGAAAAAACAAACAAACAAACAAAAAAAAACTATCACAAATTTATTCATAAGGAGATGTTCCTGCAAACCGACACCTTTCAGAGAGAAATGTTGCATTAGACTTTATTTGCAAAACCTCTACAGAGAGCCAAGGTGCCTGAAAATGCCTATGCTCCCTTTAAGAGGAGATATTTGAAATTTGCCAGTTTTTGTCCCTTCTTTCCTTCACATCTTGCCCAGTTCTTTACAAAGAACAATGAAGCAATCTTACCCCATTTTGGTAATGCTTTATTCACCTGTCCTACTTTCATAGCATTTCACACACTCCGATCCAGTGAATTATTGCATTCTATGCATTACAATAACAAATCAGGATCAAGAAGCCAGTGGACCTGGGATTTGCTTCTGTATATACTTGAAAAATGTATTTTGTTTTATTTGGTCCTCAACTAGCAGTGCTAGAAACTAGTCAGCAGTGCTTTGGTTTTGCTATCATAAAACTTTCTAAGTCAGATTTTAGTGATAAAAGACACCAGGTAAGGTTCAGCTTCTATGAAGGATATGTTTAAAATCATTCCCGCCTCTCCAGGCTGGCATCCATTTCCATAGAAACAGAGATGGAAATGTACCATTAACATCAAGGAGTCAAATTAAACTACTAGTGGTCAGATTCCATGACTGGAAAAAAAAAAACAAAACCACCAAACCAAAAGGAGGTTGAATTAGTGAAAATGAGTATTTTAAAATTACCTTTAAAAACAGTCTTTTAATGTATTCTTCTGCTCTTGTCACACTGGGTCTTTGTGGAATGTGGTCACAAATCATTCAGAGCCAGCAGGGAAGCAAAGGAGGAGGAGAACTCCAGATCACATGCAACAGCTGGAAGCAAAAAGCAAAACAAAACACAGATGAAACTTTGGAGTTCTAAAGACCCCAAAATTAGAATGCTTATTTAAAATTGCTTTTTTTTTTAACAGAGACTTTTTAATACCTTTTTTTGAAAACAAAATTCTCAAGTCCTTTTAAAAACTGCAAAGATACTCTTCAGGAATTCACTTTTCTTGGAGAGAAGCAGCTATCTAGGTCATAAGGATATTTAGTTACTAATCATATATTCTGTAATATCTTGTTTTACCAGTGCAGATTGCCCCCAAAGGCATGAAATAAGGAACTCCAAAGTATCTTTTGCTATGTAATTGCAGAATGCTGAGCTGTAAAAATGCGAGACTTGAGGTCTCTTGGGATTACTCTTTAACAGCATGGTACAGATATTGAACCTCACATTTCTTTTATTGTGGTGAAGCTTCTTTTCCATCAATGACATTGGTCCAGCTTTCTAAGCATGAGAAGCTTCCTTTGTGGGAAATCAGGGCAATCAAAACCAGTTTTTCAGTGGCTGCTTTCAAGCCTAAGTGTGTATGTGCTATGCTTTATTCGCACATTGCATGAACCACAATATTCAAGAATTATTTTTTGCCCTTCTGTCTTTATGTGTACTGAAAAATCTATCTGCCTGTTCTTTCTAGAGTTCATATCCACTCCACAAGGCTTTAAAGGCAACGTCTAGGAAGGAGTCTGTGCTGCAAAATCATCCTTCTATTTGAAGATAAAGCAGCAGCATTTCTTCACAGCAGTTTGAAAGCCTAGGGCTCAGTAGCTTCTCCTCTCATTGGACGAGCTTCACTCCCCTCACAGATGGTTAAAGGATGAAAATTACATGCTTAGTAATTTTTTTTCAGGAATTCTGCCCAATTTCTACAGTGCATTGATATAAAGGTCAAATTCCATTAGCTTCTGCCAGTGAATTCTCTGAATTTTGTTCTTTTCTTTCCAGAACACCCAATTAAGCAGTACACTTGCCTTAAATATGTTTCATCTTTTGGGGGTTTTGTTAGTTTATTTCCTTCCAAAAGAAATGTTACCTCTGTAAGCCTTTTGTTGATTTCTTTATTTAGCTCCATTATTTCAGCATTTAGTCTTCAGCAATGGGTTGAGTCCTTTCTTTCATTCTCCAAAGCTCTCAGGAGTGAAAAAGAACATCATGTTCCTGTGGACTGCCCAGGACACATGCTGCACAGCTGTGCCAAATTTGCAGCTGACCAATTGGCCTATGCTGCAAGAAGAGTCATTTTCAAAATTTACAATCGTTTATTTTAATGCTTGCCAGACAGGCCAATTCACTGTGAGAATTCTTTGATTTTATTGACGTTTAGAGACTCATCCAGTTCCCAGTGAAGTCAATGGGTGTCCTTCCAGTCCTTATAGCAGGACTTGGATGAATATCTAAGCAGGCAGAACTGTTTCCTGTTACCTACTTTGTTCACTGAGACATACAAAGATCACCAACCCCCATTCTGTGCCATCCTATAATGGCATTTATCCTGGAATTTGAAGGAATTGCATGATCTTTAAAGATAGCTGGCAAACGAAACGGGATAGCTGATTTAAACTAACAAATTCCCCAATGATAAGCCTTTCTTGGAAAGAATAAAAATGGTATTATTTTATTTGGGTTTTTTTCCAGAAATAATGTACTTTCGGAGTCCTAAGCCCTGCTCAACTGAACATGATGGCTTGTCTGGATAAACAAAGAAATGTTAGGCATTTAATCTAAAATACAATTATGTGATTTCACTACCAGAGTTTTTAAAAGAGTGGAAGCAGGCACAACTCATCCATAGAATGTTTTGATTAGCATTTTATGTCTGAAACTATTTCAGACTGAATATTTCAGTTTACAGTGCATATAAACAGACTTATGAAAACTAGCATTTACAGAGATGAAATCATAATCTGGAAGACTCCAAACCCAGATGACATTTGAGTATGAAGCCAACAATAGCATGTACTCTGCAGTGTAAAATCAACAGGGCAGCAGCAATGCTCATATACATACTTGTATGTTAGTTTACAAGCATAAAACCCATATACTGTATATGTATATGCACGTGCTCTGATGCCGTTTTGTGGTGCATGTAAAAAGAAAGAACAACTGGACTGTTCAGGGCTTTTTGCACGAAATCAGAAAGTTATTGGAATAAGACTCCTGAAAACAAAAAGAGAGAAAGTTGCCTATTGTAAGCACAAAGGTATGTGACTTGACAGAAGTGTATCTAAATTAATGTGACATATCGAGAAAAGTGTTTAGCGGGGATGTCTACGGGAATGTAAATGCCACCCTTAATAGAAGAGTGGGAGAACCACTTACAATGATGTTACTCAAGGCACTTGAGAACATGATTTTGTTATGAAAAGCATCAACTAGAAATATAATGGGGCACTTCCATCCCCACATTCACTACAATCCAACATAATCAAAAGTGCATTGTTTGAAAAAGGTACAGAACTTTTTTATACATTTCTGTAAAAGAAGTGAAATTCTATGAAATCAGTAAAGGGAAACACTAAATTTAAAGCCAAACAATTACTGAAGTAGCCATGCTAGACTGCAAGGAAGAACAGACTTTCCTCCAAAAAACCAAGAAAAGGAAGAATAAAAATCCATGTCACTGCAAATGCAAAATCTGACAGTTTTCTTACTAAAATGGTTTTAATTTTCAGTTGTATTCTTTTCCAAAGAAAAAACAAAGTCAGTCATAGAGAGCTGACAAGATGATGTATGACAGATTGACCCTGGCTGAATGCCAAGTGCCACTCTATTATTCCTCTCCACAACTGGACAGTAGAGAGAAAATATAACAAAAGGCTCCTGAGATAACAACTAGGAGAGATCATAAACAGATTACTGTCACAGGCAAAACAGGCTCGACTTGGGGAAATCAGCTGAATTTATTACCAATAAAAATCAGAGCAGGATGATGAAAAATAAATCTTAAAACAACCTTTCTCCCACCCCTTCTACTTCCTGGGATCTACCTCCTCCCTGGGATCTACCTCCTCCCCTCCAGCAGTGCAGGGAGAGGGAGAATGGGGGTTATGATCAGTTTATCACAGGTTGTTTCTGATGCTTCTCCGGGAGAGGAGTCCTTCCCCCGCTCCAGTGTGGGGTCCTACCACAGGAGACAGTTCTCCACAAACTTCTCCAGTATGAGTCATTCCCATGGGCTGCAGGTCTTCATGAGGGTACAGTCCTTCAAGAACAGCCTTCTCCAATGTTTGTGCCCCAAAGGGCCACAGTCCTACCAGCAAACCTGCTCCAGCATGGGTTCCGCTATCCACAGGTCCTGCCTGGAGCCTGTTACAGCACAGGCCTCCCACAGGGTCACAGCCGTCTTTTGGGCATCCATGTGCTCCAGTGTGGAGATCTCCATGGGCTGCAGGTGGATCTCTGCATCCCCAGGGACCTCTATGGGCTCAGGGGCACAGCTGCCTCACCATGGGTCGCAGGGGAACCTCAGCTCCAGTGCCTGGAGCACCTCCTGTCCCTCCTTCTGCACTGACCTTGGTGTCTGCAGGGCTGTTCCTCTCACATATTTTCACTCTGCTCTTCTCTGTGCCAAATTACATCTGCATGATAACTTCTTTTCTGCTTCTTAAGTATGTTATCACAAAGGCATTACAGCCTCCTCTGATTGGCTTGGCCTTGGCCAGTGGTGGGTCCATCACACTCCTCTCTATTCCTGCTCTTACCACACTTCAAACAAAAGACAACTGTTATGAGAAGGACCAAGAAATTACTTTTCATGAGTCACTGTATCTGGGGATCTACAAAGTCTGGGTTTTGTCACTATATGAGAGATGCAAAGATATGAAAATAATGGAAATCTGCCTCAGCTAGTGGAGTTAGTGCAGTGGCTAGCTAAGATAGCACTCATCACTTATTCATATTATAACATCATTAAGAAGGTTTGAGTGGACAGAAGTTTTGTAATCCTAGGTGCTATGTAAGCACAAAGAAAGGCATCCTCTTCTTGGGACAGGAAGTGTAAGGTAATAGAGTGTCTTGAGGATGTGGTAATCAGTGAGGTGAAAGACAAGAAATGGGACACAACAGCTAGAGCACATACACCAAAGAAAGATGCTGATAAACAGGTCTTAAGTCACTGTTTCTGCCTAAGACAATAATGACCGCTTTTCTTAGACTGTCCATGGGCTTGGCAGCACATTTAGTTATTTCAGTTCTTGTCTGAACAAAAGAGCGGGGAATAATCTGTACAGAAGAATCTTGTACAGGGGAAGAATCTGATAGAGAAAATGGCAGCGTGTGAAAGTGATGTAGTTACCATGGGTGAGTATGCATGTGTGTAAGGGGCAAGTCATGTCCCTTTATCATCTTTTGCTAGGAAGATTACTATTCCCTGCATTTCTTTACTGACCACTGTATCATCAACAGTAACGCCAAAAGACTTTGAGGGACAGTGCTTCAAATTAATTATCCTCTGTATGCTGTGATTCACTGAGTGAGATAAGTAGCAAATACAGTATAAATAACTTAATTGTTTCTTGGAAGTACACATATAAAAGAGTGGTTCTGGAATACACATCTGGCAAACACAGAGCTGAGACTGCTGGAGCTGCCCAGGGCTTCATTCTTTATTCTGCCTACCAGCTACGCTGATGAAAAGGGAGGCTGCATCCTTAGGGCATTGCACCAAGAAGTGCTAGTGGTGAGGGCCAGAACACTGATTTTCTCCTACAGTCACCAGATCAGATTTTCAATCACGTTGGTGAACTCTAAACAGAAGCATGAAACTAACAGTAGGACACAGGAAAATGGCCCCAGAATACAAGAAGACAACTATGTCCTCTGAAATCCTAACTAAAGTAGCAATGATTATATTGGTCATTATACCACCTTTTTGGGAATATGTATTAAAAATGAGCCAAATTGTTCTCTTTGTTTGTAACAATGGACTTTTGAGCTGAGTCCTATAAGAGAAGTAACTAATATTCAATTAAAAAATTAACGGTTTGGGTCTGAAATAATACTCTGGTTCATATAACAATTTGCTTAGAAAGTGCTTGATAAAGATCTTAGAAGAGGAAATTGTTACTAGATCCTTGTTCAATTATTTTTACTTTCAACGCTGCCTCAATAGTATTCATAGACTGCCCACTGAAGAATTCCAACTCTTCTTCTCAGAGATAAGCATACCAACAGCCAAGATGTTCTCATAAAAGATTAAAATTCCTTCCCATATCTACAAAAAATTAGTCATTCATTTTCACATACTTGTACACTGGAATCAGAAAAATATAAATTATTAGCTATTCTTATATTCCATTTACAAGAGCAACTATTTTAGTTAATTGCTTATTTGAGCATGGCTCATAAACAATTGAGAAAATGCACTGTAAATTTTAGTACTCAAAAATATTAAGAGGATTCTATCAGGAACAATGTTAGCACTTAGCAGGGACGTTTGGGCATAATTCTTCATAGGAATAACTCTTAATAAAAAAAAAATTTGCTGAAGACTTCTTTTTCCTACATAGTAGTATAAAAATGGATCAAAGTGTTTAGTATATTATTTCTGTGTTATGTATTGCTTATAACTCTGTATTTTCTTACCTCCTATAGTGGAGAGTACTTTTATTTGCAGATACAGGAATACGCTTACATGCATTTGTGATTACTTAATGACCTGTGTGATAATTTAATAATAAAATCTAGTGAAAGCTTGCCTATGGATTAGATAAATAATTATGTCAAGAATATTTAACACTTTAAATCATAACTATAGGGTTTGATCCCTTTGTGGGACAAGATTTGACAGTGGCTTTCTAAGGAGCAAAATAACTTTTCACACAGGTAGATTCTGAAAATATAAGGAATTTTCCATGGAATGTATTCCATCCAGAATTATCATACAAGGTAGTGGACACATGTAAATGAAGAATCAGTCAGCAATTTTCTGGCGTGACAGAGGATAGCACTTGCCACTTAAGGCTTCAGATCTGTGAATTAAAAATTGTATTGAAACATTAAAGTCAGAGAATGTTGTTTTTTGTTTCTTTTACACTAAACAAGGTACTACCAGACTGAGTTAGTGATCCATCACAGCACACCTCCAGGATCTTGTTCACATCTTCTGCAGATGAGAAGGCTCTAGCACATAAGATGTAGCCAGGGGAGCTGGAAATGATGGATTGCAAGCACAGAACTTTAAGATTTCTGCTCAGATTATAGAAAAAATAAAGGCTGTTGAGACATCAGGACTGTTGAATTGGTAAAGCTGTCAACCTGCCAACTGAGGCCTAAGTTCCGTGAGCACATATGGGAAGAAGGAATTTGCACACTTACTCTATTGCTAAAGACCAGGGACAAGATAAAGTTTATACACAAAGTGTGAACTCACTGGCCAAACACCAGGCTCTGCAGAATCCTAGCAGGTTTCTCAGCATTGCATTGCGCTTCTCCATTGGATCTGTATATTTCTTGATACATTACAGGACAGAAGTAACTGCCCCTAGCTGGAATTTGACTGCACAGAAAGCGCTGAGACTCAGCCTTTTCGTTCTGGAAGTCCTCAGCTTGAACTTAAGCTTGACTCTCCAGTCCTAGAAACAACCCTGAGGGATACCATGCCCTGCCACAGAGCAACACTGAATCAATGTCAAGATGCACAAGTGAACAGCAGTTTTCATGGAGAATAAAGCCACCAAGAGAAGCGGCACTGCAACAGTACTGAGCACAGAAGGAGGCATGGGTTGATCTAAGTCCTTTACCTACCTCTCACCATACAGCTCTCTAGGGTGGACCTCTTTTTGCAATGCCTGTTCAAAGACAAGCATAGTTGAGGCTTGAATCCCACTCATACATCTAACCTCAGGATATGAGACAACAAAAATTGAGAGCTATGGATCACATATATTTCTGTGAAGACACCCCTGCAGCAAAGGTACTAAAGAGCTATATTTCTTCTTACTTGGATATTGTGCAAGAAAAGTTGGGGTTTTTTTTTCTATAAGCACACTGGCCTCATCAGAGCATAAACTGCCTTAACAAGGTGTCTGTTGACAGAGACAGCCAGGGCAACACACAGAATATCCTGTTCTCTTCGTGGAAGAAGGGTGAACTCTTTGAGCTATGCAGAGCTTTAGAATTAATACTCCCATTGGAAGGGAAGTCTATCTCAAAATACCTCCAAAAATTGCCTCCCCTTCTTGCCAAGGCTCACTAAGATTCCACGGTGTTGCAATAGAACATGAAGTTAGCACTATGCAGAAAACAAAGTCATCAGGCTTAGTGGAATTACCTCATTCCCACTTTAGGGTTTACATTAATGTATGGGACTCTGATACATAGATGAGGCATCTGTTTAGCCTGTCCCTGCTCCCACTGAAAGCAGTGGAAGCAAATTAAGGTTGTATTCTATGATCACAGAGAGATGAAATGCTCTTTTAAAAATTCAGAATACATGATACTGTCCAGCTTGAAATAGAGGAGGACTCCCAGCAGGCAGAAAATACTATCTACAGACTATAAGCCCCTTGACTTTTCTTTTGACTAATGTTTTTTCAGCTCCCTACTCCATCCCTGAAATGCTATTCTAGCATTCTCTGCAAGATTTTGTAAACCATTAGCAACCACACATGACCGCAACACCCACAGAAGAAAATACATAGGGTAAACTTTCAGTGATATAAAACGGAGACATTTGAAGGTGAATTCTACAATGCCCCATATTCCCCTAGCTCTCTTGAAACACTGTAGAGCAGCACATGAAACACTACACACACTGTTCACTCAGACCTCCCTCTGTCTCTGTCTGCTCAGAGAAGAAATGTTCTCCAAGGACAACTGGTTACAACATTTTTTCACAGGTGAATGTACCACACTTGCTCCTGTAACTCAATTTTCCCGTGACCTGTATGACCCATAGTTTTGCTCTCCAGCTTCTCTCATTTTCTTTCAATTTTGAGAGAGAGCTGTGGTTACACTTAGGCACATAATTCAAGCAAGGCACACCACAGGCTCACCCAGCTTGGAGTTTTTCAGTGTGACCTTTTAGCTGTGAATATATTAAGACATCTGTAGTGAGTGAACACTGTCAGAAGACAACTTTGCAGAGATACTGGCCCTCCTTAGACCACCATTTTCTACTTCCTGGCCTTCCAGAAAATATCCAGACTGTAGTCCTCAGGTGCTGCAGCTCAACCTAGACAGGACATTTGCTTCACACAGTCCAGGCCCTTGTCAGTAATTCAGTTCAGATTCATACAAGAATAGCCACAGTTTCAAAACATGTCACACTGTTTTAATAGCACTTCCTCTCATCAGCTTCCAAGAAAATGTTTTGCTGTAGCAGCAATTCTTCTGTCCTGTGTTTAACCATGATGCTTCCTTACAGTCCACCTCACCATATTGTGCTGTTCCCACAGCCCAAACATTTTGCATTGGTTTTCCTAAACTCAAGGCATCAGCATTTCCTTCTTCTTTTAGGACCTTCTGTCAAGGATTCACAAATGTCAGGGGCTTTTTTCTGTGTCACATTTTACGTTGGATACTGTCTCACTCCACTTCTGTACTGAGTTCAGCTAGTTCTTACATCTTCAAGGCTATCACAAGATCCCTTTGAGATCTGACTTATGATATGACACAGCTGATGAACTACAAGTTCCCAAAATTGCTTTACTTTAGAAAGCTGTTTAAGAAAACAGGCTAGACAGCAGTCCTGTCTCTTAAGAGGCTGATGACCCTACCACAAGCCACAGTTGCACCACATCTAGGGAGTTCTTTTCAGCAGAAAGTTGCATGAATAAATTGCTCTTTCTAACATAGCTTCTGCTTCAGGCCGCCAGCACACTCAAACAAGCATGGTGAGAGAGAAAACGTAACTCACTTTCTTCATGATTTGAGGGGGATTATGGTACCTTTGCAAATGTTTTACATGGCAAACAAAAACCAGACACTGATTTTTGTTTGCCATCTAAACCCGTGCTCATTCAAAACCAACCAATCAAACACACCCCCTACACTAGTAACAAATGCTGCTGGAGACTACATTGCTCTATTCAAGGTTCATTTTCCTGTCTTGTAAAGGTTACAGAGAGGCCCTCCTTTTCCAAAATGCATTCTGTTTCCAAAGTCATAGAGAAGTGAAACACTTGTCCTCATATGAAATATACAACAACAATGTACAAATTGGTGGGTAATGGATAGACACTACCATTCTTATCTTAGAATTTCCATTCTTTTTCTTAGACCCCAAAACCTTACTTTAAAATTGTGGTTTGCTCTCCCTCTCCTCAGGCTCCTCCCCCACTTTCTTTGTGGCTTAACAGATAAGTCAGAACAGGAGGGGGTTTCACCACTTTTGCTGTGTGTAAAAACATTAAATAATTCTGTTATTCTGAGGCTCGCTGATAGTATGAAAATGACAACTGAACACCAAGGATAGCATTTTCTTTTTCTACTAGTAACTGAGGGCTTCTCTGGTTGGGTTTTTCAGTTTAGTAAATTCCCGATGCAATTGTCTTGATATGAGCCTTTCAAAAAAAATATTACCTTTTCCCTATTTTTTCAAAGAAAAAAATATTGAAACACCTACTCAGTTTATATTGAAATATATTAGCTCACATGAATTTGTCAAATCCTATTTTAATCTCATTAAAAAGGTTTCCTAGTAGTACATACCAAATAAATATTCTTCTAGAAATGTTACATATAATATATTCATTGTACTACATTCCAAGTTAAAATGAAAGAAATTAAAATTTCATAGAATCACTGACTCACAGAATAAACTAGGTTGGAAAGGATCTCTGGGGGCTATTCAGTCCAGTCTTTGTAATTTTCTCCAAGCATGGCTAGCTTCAAATTTTGATCATGTAAACAGAAAAAGGTTCCAAATGATAATTGTTCTTATAATTGCTTATTTTATAGTGACATTCATTTAATGGCTTTGTAACATTTTTACAGTAAGACATATCTTTTTGTATTACAGCAACTATGTTGTTGCCATAAAATGACACAAACGCCCTGCTCAGATGACAAGCACAAATAATGATCAGTTATATGTGCATATGTGTTGGTATGCATGTGCAATGAGGAGATCCATGATGAATCATCCTGTTCTGTAGCTGAAAGGCAGGACTGAAAGTCTTCTGCTTGCTGTTCCTTAGAGAGAGGAATAGGTAGGAACAATAAAGACAATTTGCTGCCATGCATTTTCCTATGAAAAAGTGAAAGGCAAATGTTCACAGCCTTCTCAGCTACCTGAGATTTAAGGCAGCCTGTCTTTCTAAGGTGCAGCTCACAGCACCTCTATTACCATTTTGAGCTTGCTCAAATGACACCTGTCATGTTGTGTAATAATACTTGCAATAAAAAAGTTGAAGTTTTGGGGCTGCACCCCTAGTTAGCAGTAGAATGCCTTGACACACCTAATTAATTACATTGCAAATTTCTCTCAAAATTAAAAAAAAAAGATAGCTCTGGCATGTCAGTCTAAACACCAAGGATTAATTTATTTATGGCTGCAATAACAAAAAAACAAAACAAAACAAAACCAACCAAATAAACAACAACAACAAAACAACAAAAAAACAAACAAACAAACAAACCCCCTACTTTCCCAGTCCAGGCAGCAAGAGGATACTAAATACACTTTTCTTCTGGCCCTGAACTAGCTTCACAGGATGAGCCCTAATTTTCTATTTGCTTCCTAGTGCTGTAATTGCTGGAGATGTCACTTTAGATGCATTTTATGTAGGAGCAACAGCACATGTTCCTGCCTGGCAGAATCTGGATTATTCATGCCCATATTGCAGTGAGTTTCACAGGCTCTACAAAAACAGATCTAAATTGGCAAGCTTTCTGACACTTGGTCTTGCATCTTACCCACTGTGCAAGAACAGGGAGTGTACCACCTATCAAATATCCATACTGAGACGTACTGTGATGAGTGACTCCTATGAATTATTGATTCAAGGGTCCGGGACATCTCAGACAATTGGTAACAATATGTGACATCTTCCACGCTGATGTTATTGGAAGAAACTACACAACTCTTACCCTATAAAAATTGATACAAAATTACTAAATGGTCTCAACCTAAATTAAACCTCGTCAAATTCTCAGAATGAGTTAATTTCTGCAGCATAAAAATTTCCCTGTGGTCAGTGTCAATACTGAAAACTACAAATGGCATCTTTAGGAAAAGAGTCTTAATAGAAAATGCAGCTACAAATGGCCCTGGATATTATTATTACACATGAAGGTCTTATTACTCCTAGCAGTCTTATTCAAACAGAGCTGAGATGTCAGTATAGATGTCAGTCCACAAATGATACAGTGCCTGAGAAAACTTCCAGAATTTCTGTTCACTCTGCATCACTTGTCTACACAAAAGACATGAGTTTTACATTGCTGTCAAACCTGACTTTTCTGTCATTTAGCATACAAGCACAGAAAGAGCAGAGGAGGAATTACTCATAGATTTCATAAAAAGCAGAATCCTTGTTTATGTAATTTTATATGGCTGAAAGATAAACACAGATGTTGCATTTGCAGGTATTATATTTATAACATTATTTTATCAATTATGCTGTGCTTCAGACATGGAAAAACATTGTATATTTATACTTCTTAATTCTTATGGATTTTTAAAAGTTTATTGACAAAATGTATATTTTCATACATTTAGTTCTAATTATGAGACTAAAGAAAAAAAAAGGTCAACTTTTAGATAACTAAAAGTAGTTTGGGGGTGTTTTTTAAGCAAAATATTTTGAAGACTTTTCATGAACACAAAGTATTTTCCAGATGTGATTAGCACACAAAAATCTCATTTTCCACTACTTTTGTGTTGTAAAAATATGATCCAAAGCAGACTGGAGAAACTCCTTGCTAAGATATCATATTGCAGTAGCAAGGCCCTATGTTTTTACAACTGTAGCGACCTGGCTTTCAGATATCAGGTGGGAGCAGGGGAGTGATTTTGGGCCACTTTGATTCTCATAGGAAAATTTATTTAAGAGAAAGTATAACTTCTCAGAGCTTGTCCCTCCTTCTGATAATTTGCATATATGTCCACTTACAGAACCACAGAAGGCCTTAAGTGGTCACTTATTCCATCTCTTTGGCTGAGTCAGGAGAACTGGTGTCTCTGTCAGGCAGATATTTGACTACCTTCCTAAAATTATTTAATGACGGAGATTCCACCACCTCCTCAGGTGCCTTGTATCGTGAAGAATGGAAAACAGACTTAGATGTCAACCGTGACATGAACATAAACTGGAAATGTCTGTGAAGGCAGACATTTGTCTGATTAGCTGAGATATCCACATTTATTGCTGATGTCAGAGTTTTGGCCAGATAGAAACCATTCTATCCTTCCCACAGAACTGAAATAAATTCAAATCAAATCACGTTGTGATGCCCAGCATGACTGGCATGCTGCTAATCAGCTTCCTTCCAGTTTTAAAATGAAAGTTGTCAGGCTTACTTCTCTGATTCTTAATGAGATAGCAAGTTTTGCTTCTTTCTTTCCCGAATTTCTGTCTTATTTTTAGCTCATTCTTTTCCTTTACATGCTAGAAGGCTTTTAAGCAGTGAAGGAACTTGCTTTTCATGCTACTGATTTGTCTTCTGAAACACACTTAAGGCTACATTTCTGAATAGCAATGTTTCTTTGTCCTGGCTATGACAGGAAAACATCACCATTCACAGTCTTTGATGCTTGTCCTTCTTGTGATCCATTGTATTTATTCAGCATTTAATTCAAGTCTACAATAACTATGGATAGCTTTTCCTGTTGTTTTCCTGACTCCCTATTCCTTTGGGAATTTTACATGAGTCATTTAGCAATGTGTGCTAGTAAAACAGTGTAACTACACTGTATGAAATAACTTCCACCTTTGGAAATAAAAAAGGATGTATGTATTGATACTCTTCCAATTTCTTGCTTCAAATCAGCTGGCTGAAAACCCCACTGCTACAGAATGGTATGATACTATATGACAAATCACAGGACTCTCATCTGAACTTAGTAAATGACAGACGCCATTAGCATTCACCACGCGTAAGGTACATGGCAATAAAACTCCCCTGCAGTCTCTTCCACCTTTTCTATGCTATCCCCAGAGATTAGATCCAGCACTGATAAAGTAATGGAATTATTTAGACTGGAAAAGACCTTTAAGGTCATTAAGTCCAACCATGAACTTAACACTGTCTATTAATCTAGGTATCTTACTTCACAAATGGGTTTGCCTTGACATCTTTTAAGAAACAGAAAGAAATCTTCCTGCTTAAAATGTGCCAGTAAAGAAAAAATACAGAGTTTGTCAGCTGAAGTGGAAGAGATCCTATACTCTGGAAACTCTGCTTTCCTCACAAATTCTCTGATGAGTGCATTTTTTCCTCTCAGTTTCCATACTTTAAAATTTCATTTCTAAGATCAAGCTGAACATTTTTCCTAGAGGAAAGGGAACTTCCAGGGTAGATCCTCTCCAGTGCCACATGACCTTTACCACAGAAGCCTTACCCAGACATAAGATGCAAAGGCTCAAATCATCCAACTGCTACTAGTATTGAAAAAAAAACCTGCTCGCTTTTTTATTGCATTCCCCTAAGTAGCTTCTGGCAGAAATGCTCAAAAGGTCTCATGACAGATGGAGACTAAACATGCCTTAGCAAAAACATGTGTGCATGGCTTGTACCTTGATAATCCTGCACTCTTACCCATATTTTTCCCTTCTGTCTTCTGCTTTCCACTGACTGTTGCCTTGAAAACCCCTCCTGTTTACATGCTGCCTCAATAACATAATCTTTCAATTGGTCAAGAATATCCTTCTCAACAAACTTATTACTAATCAAACACATCTACATGCGTTAAAGCCCACTCTAAATTTAATATGCAAAAGTTTTATGCAGTCCTTAAGAACCCTTGGAAAGTACCTGATAAAAGAAGGAGCTGTTTTCAACGTGTGCATTCTCCTTTTTGTCTCCCAGAGTACTGTTTTGCAACATTCTGAGAGTGAACCTAGAGACATTGGGACACTGAGGGGGTCTGTGGGGAAAGGGGTGTGAAGGAGCTGGAGTGACCTTGAGACTGAAGTCACAACAGGCATGCCAGCAAAGCCAGCAAGTGGAACATCAAAATTATCTGCTACTATTGCCTACTTTCCCTCTTTTGAGTCCCTTTCTTTCCTTGATTGACAGAGAAAGAGGCAGGTGAGATGCTCAAGGCGAAATCAGAAGTCAAGTTCTGGGAAGAAAACTTGTAAAGAAAGCAGAGACCCAGATGCCCAGCTGCTGCAAAAGGGAAGCAAGAAGGAGATCCTGGAACTTCCCTCGGAGACTTTTTCCTCCAGTGACAGATTCCATGCCAGAAAGAAGGGAGCACAGATGTCAACTCTAGTCCTGCATTTCACCTGTGGGACAAGTCTAGTGTCACCAGCTGGGAAACACTACTTGAGAGGTTTTTAGTTCCCCTAAATACCCATGTTAGACCAGTGCCCAGGACTGGCATTCCAACCAGCCAGTCTGTCTAATCCCCTCCAAAATCCATGCTGTTTTTGCCTGCAGCAATAGCAAATGCCAGAGACAGCAGTCTGGACAGAAGAAATGGAACATTCTTTCTTAATTCTGCTTCTGCCTGCATTTTCAATCCCACGAAAAATATATGAGACAAGAGCTGCCATTTCCCTCAAAAATTTACTGTTCACTATTTAAATTATAGAAATGCTTTTGCTTGTGTACAAACAGCAGTCTCTATTCCAAAAGAAGTGTTAATTTAAACAGAATTAAACAGTCATTCTGTGTCTTTAGATCACCAGATAGACTCCTGAAGGCATTTTTACCATCTTCCAGGGTCTGGGTCCTGGAACTTCAAGGATGCAGCCTTGCAGGACTCTTTCACACCCCTGTGGGGTCAGATCTATGCTGTCACCCCACAGGCCTTAGGAGCTGTCATCTTCTCCCATCTGCAGTTCTGAAGCAAACTGGATCTTAATGAATCAATGCAAAAATGATTAATGGGTGCCAGAAAACATCCTTCTAGTGACTCTTGGAGGCTTGAAAAATTAGGAACACAATGGGGAAACAAGTAAAATCCTCTGCAAAGCATATGAGCACAGTGAAGAGCAACTTTTAAAGGAATAAAGCAACTTTTAAAGGACTCCTACATTTTACCCACACTCAGTACAATCAAAATTCTTGTTTTAGAACCTTTTTCCAAATAAATACCTCCAAAAATCAAAGGATTTCAAAACCTGATCTATTGCACATGATAGAAGCTTGTTTTGGTAAAACTGGTCCACTTTTTCTTTCTGGTGTTCATGATCAGGCCATAAGCTAATCCACTGTTTCAGAATGGGAAATTAAAACAAGACGGGCTCTCCCCTCCTGCCCAGACATAATACATACTCTTCTTCAGATTATAAAAATTCAGACTGTCTAACTTTACCAGACACACAGTTTCTCACAAGGTAGTTCAAGGCCTGATCCTCACACTCTGTCTGCAGCAAACACTTTGGATGTTCTGTGCTATCTCTCTTGTGGCTGTACTTGTGCTCCCACCACAGGCCTCCGTGAACCTTTACCTTCCTTCTTGCAAAGCTGCCCTTGCATTCCTTCCTTGCCACCCTGGATTTGTCATATCTTTGCTTAGACCACTGTGTCTTCTTTCACAGCGACAGTCGCGGTTAACACTTGTACACATACTCAGTATCTAAACAGAGATCTGTCCAAAAGCAGTACATACATCTGCAGCATCACCGTCTTGCTGCAACCTCGAGGTATTGTGCCACACCCTCGTGTTGTCAGATCCACTGGAGATGGTGTGCTTCTTGCAGCAGAGAATATGCAATTTTATTCAGAACTGCACGGACCCTTTCAGACTTGGGCACTGGTAATCTATGGTATCAACTGGTGGCCCCCGATGCCGGAGACAGCTGCCCCCTCCACGCAGGCAGGGGTCGCGGCTCTTGGCGGACGGCACTGGGCTGGCAGGGCCATGGGGAGCAGTGTGGCACTGCCCGCCGCTGCCAGGAGGCCCTGGGCGAGCAGTCCCGCAGCGGGCGCGCCAGGCAGCCCATCGAGGGAGGACAGCCGGCTATCCTGCACGGCCCTGCTCCGCACTCAGCCGCGCACTCACGGCCCTCGGTAGCTCGTTTTGTTCTGGACACACTCCACCAATGTGACACACTGCATGGGGGGGGGGGGGGGGGGGAGGGGAAAAAAGAGGAGAAAAATCCCCAACGAGGAACTAGGTAGAAGCACGTGTTCCTCTCGCTGCCGCTCCCCGGCCTGGCCTGGCCTCCCCGGGGCGAGGCGGCGCCCGAGGGTCGCAGGCACCGCTGGGCGCCATTCCCGAGGACAGCGACACCAAGGCCCCGGCCGCG
Source organism: Entomyzon cyanotis (assembly GCA_024500445.1). Taxonomy (NCBI): domain Eukaryota; kingdom Metazoa; phylum Chordata; class Aves; order Passeriformes; family Meliphagidae; genus Entomyzon; species Entomyzon cyanotis. The sequence goes on along the minus strand of JAKEPQ010001021.1, from coordinate 30,418,192 downwards.
GGGGGAGCTGCGAGGATCGCGGGGGCGCCCGGCCCCGCACCGGGCTGTGCCGAGCCCGCGGCGGGGCGGGCCCGGGCGGTGCCGCCGTCAGTCAGCGGGCGCGGCGGGGCGGTGCCAGAGCGGGTTGGCGGAGCCGCCGGGGGCGGGGCGGGGGCAGAGCCGGCGGCGGGCACAGCACCGCCGAGGCACTGGAGCGGCGAGCTCGGCGGGACGGGCGCACGGTGGAGAGCGGGACGTTGCGGCGACAGCTGCTGCCCGGCGGCGGGTGTGGGGCAGTGGCGGCCCTGCCGCTCCTGCCGCTCCTGCCGCTCCTGCCGCTCCTGCTGCAGCTGCTGCTACTACCGCTGCTACCGCTGAGGTAAAGCGAGTCCCGCTGCATCCGCTGCAGCTGGTGCTGCCCCTAGGGCGGCTGCCGGGGCAGGGGAGCGTTGCGGGAAGGGGCGGTGCGGGGCCGTGCGGCCGCCTGGGACCCGGGCACCGGCCGCCCCTGCGGGGTGACAGTCCGAGCGGCAGCGCCGCCCCGTGCAACTTTTTCACCGTGCGGAGCGGGCTGCGGCGCCGCCGAGCCCTCCGGCGCGGCAGGCCCGGGCGGGCCGCCCGCTGCAGCCGAGGCCGAGCCCCGGGGACGGTGCAGCCTCTCCTGCCGCGGCCGGGGGCGGCACGGCACGGTGCTTCCTGGACGAACAGGGCAAGCGGCGCGCCGCGGCCACCGCGGGCTGCCGGGGAGCCCTGGCCCCGGGAGGCGTGGGGAGCCGGGCTGGTGCCCGCGCCGGCATAACGCCCCCGAGGCGGCGGAAGGGGTGTCCGCAGGGATCGCTGGGGCAGGAGCGGGCGGTGCGGCGTCCTGCCCGCCTGTGCCCGGGGCTCCGCCATCGTCCCCGCGCCGCCGGCGAGCGCCGGCTCGGCGCAGCCCTGCCCCAGCCGTGGAGAGGCTGCACCCCCGAGCACCGGCCCCCAGTGAGCGGCTGCTCTGCGGCGGACACTGCATGTTGGTTCAGGGCTCCAGAGTGGTTAACCAGCCGGTCTCTTAAACGGGACGGAATTTGACACTGTACTGCCTTTCTAAGTTTTTAAATTATCATTATTCATTTAATAGTTCTGCTGAAGTGGTCTTGATGCTCACCTGCCTTCTTCCAGAGTTTGCAGCCTTTATAAGGTCTTTGAGATGTTTCAGAATGCGATGTGCTGTACATCATTGACAGTACTTAGTGTATAAGTATTTGGACTTGTTCAAAGTCTTGTGATAGAATCTGCACAGGTTCAAAATAATTTCAAATTGGAAACGGCATAAAGGTATCACTTCGTGATACATGACGGACCTTATCTTCTTGCAGAATAGTATTCTGATGTGGTACTTAACTTGGTCGTCTCCACTTGGAGAGCGGTAGCATCATACTTCAGAGAAAGCTGCAGTTTGAGTCACAGGTGTGTAGACACCTAGTGGGGAGAAAAGTCGATCTCCAAGCAAATTTCCCCACTTATCCCTCAATTTTTATTATTTTAGGGCCTCCCTGAATATGTTAGTCAGCTCTTCTGTCTACCAAGCAGTGGAAGGAAAGCTTGTGTTAGGCACTGTTTCTCTAGGGATTTTTGCAATTAGCATTAGAGGGATGGCAATATGAGGAGAAATGGTTATTAAATATTTTAATATAAAGGTGAAGAAAATCTTTGCATCCTGTGTTAGGGATGCTGTACCAATAACACATGCACACCCCTCTGGTTGGGCTAGTATCAACTTGCATGCATATGCAGTGTAGAAGTTTGTATTCTCTGGCACCAAAGCAATGATAGCTTGTGTGGGAGGAAACACTTGGGTACCAGTGAAGCGGGAGCCAGACATCACTTTTAACAAGGGAAGAAGGCAAGGGTGAAAGGGAAGATTTCATGTCCCCTTCCTTTTCCTCCTAAATTTGTAGGAATAGCTTGAGTTTTTCTGTTGAATTTTAAATTTTATAACTACTGAAATGCCCATTGTAAACCATTCTGCTGAGAGGTGGAAATTCTGCCGGAACTCAGGGAATCTTTCAGTGGGATCAAGCTCTTAGACAGTAAACAAAAAACAAATGAACATTGATTCTCTTACAATACTTCTTCCTCCTTTTCCATTTGACCAGCCAAATGGAAATCCAGTAATACTTCATCTCAAATATAACAGTGTTTCTTTCCTGAAGTGTTTGGTTTGGTTGTTTTAATCTATTTAAGATGGTGTCCAAGCTATTTATTTTAGGACTAGTCAGCTTAAGTCAGTTTGAGTCAAAATGCCTGAGTGTAGAGGCCATGTGACTTCACTTGGGGTAAAGGGAATTTGTTTGTACAGGCTCTTAGCAGAGCAGTGTAAGAGGACTTCTTGGATATACCACGGTGTTACTGAGCAGGTGTGGAATACTCGTACTTGTCCCTGTGTTAGGTCTATCTGCAAGGTTCTTGAACTCTTAGTTCACCCCTAAATCTGACACATAGTAACAGCAGAAAAAGGCATAAATCCAAGAATTTCAAAATGGCTCACTCAGAGGACTGTGTCCCGGTGCATGAATCATAGATCAGTCAGGAGGTCAGATGCTGGGGACTCTGTACCTAAGGTGGTGCTGGTAGGTGAGTATGAGCAGGTAATGCAGCTCTGAGCCCCAGTGCAATTGGATCTAGGGAAACTTTGCTACCATAACTGCATTGAGTTTTTCTAATCTGACGCATGTCTTGAGTTTTTAAAATATGCTTTAAAACTGTCATAAGAAGTTTTTCTGTTACTACTACATTTCCGGTTCTGAATTTTCAGAAGATGCATAAGAGACACAAGTACTCATTTTAAATATATGGCCATAAATTTGCTATGATAAATTTGATAATACGAGATCAGAGGCGTAGGTCAAGGCAGTTAAATTATGCAGTTTTGAGAAGACTTCATTGACTGCCAGCATGCCCGTAGGCAATAGGAGTTAAATAAGTAGCTGTAGCAGAGCACTTGTTGAACCTTTCTTAAAAAGAAAATAAATATTTCAGAGTATTTGAAGTAGTGAGAGTGGTAATTTTCTAGCAGGCTTTGCTGTGTGTATAGTTGGTTTTGTTTGGAAACATTTCTATTAGTCTGAACACTTGGATCTAGAGTGTGTAAGTGCATTTTGTTCTCTTGCTACATGAAATTGGAGAAATCCATGCTTTTGTAAAGGCTTCTCTGCTATTTAGTTGATACATTGATACTTCTACTTTTTCCCCAGTTCTTGTCAGTAGACCTGTCTGGTGGAACAGGCAGAATGAAATATTGGTGAAACTATTCATGTTAATTGCAAAGTCTGTGATGTTTGGTAGCATCAGGTAAGCAGCATAGTTTGGTTTTTCAGAAGTGGCTGCAGAAATTTCTAATTAAAATTTTGATGGGAACTGGGTGCCTAATACACGTGGATAGATTTGCAAGTTGTTAAAATAAATACTTGTGTGCAAGCTTTTTGAAATAGGAAGTCTAATTCAGACTCAGATAATTCTTTCCTACAGCAAAAACTGGTTGCAAGGGTTGATAAGGAAGTTCTTCAAGAACTTAAGATTTTCTTCTGTGCTCTGTCACGAGAGATCTTGTGCAACATGCTGCAAGGATCTGATGGACTGAAGAGGAGCCACATAGAAATTAGGGATCAGGTTCATTCACTGGCACAGAAAGCCTGTACGCATTCTTATAAACACTTCTTAGCTTGTCAGTTAGTCATATTTCAAACGACTTGATGACTGAGACATTAGAAAAAATGGTGTGGAAAAGAGCTGTCAGATGTTCCCTGTTCCAGCCCTGTCTACTGGTGTCTCTTTATAATGCAAAAGGGAGTGTTTCACAAAAAAAAGAGCTTTCTGTGCATTGAGTACATAGTACAACAGTCAATATTTTACCTGCTGGTATTACACAGCTCCCTCTTGTCTTTTATTGAGATGTAGTTTAGGAGCTTCAATGCAACTTTGAGTAGTTAGCACTTTCTGGTTTCCAGTATAGCATTTCAAATTGTGATTTGGCTTGTCTTTTTAAGTAGATGAAAATGAGTAACAGATGAAATAGTGTTTAGAAAGCTTTCACTGTTCTATATGTCTTTAAGCAACTGTTCTCTAAATAGATTGGGTTTTAGTAATATTTTTTCTTTTTACTTTATGGTTGGGCAACCTTGAGCCAAAAGTTCAGGCCTGTGTTCTCTTGCCTTTAATGTAATTTAAGCATACACCCTGATACTTGACTCCTGCTAGGACTGCTTAGGTGGTCTGGGTGTGCCTGTTTCAGTTGCTGATTGTTTTTCTAGTATTATACCATAAACACATTAAAAAACATCTGGAAGATGGGGAAGCGGTAAAGCCCCTCTTTAAAAACAAAAAAGGAAATATGGTAGTCATCAAGTAAAAGCACTTTTGAGTCTTTGGTTGTTCTGCAGATTATGAAAAGACACGTTTCTCCCAAAAGGTTTTTGAAATATAGGCCTTGGGGTGGGGATTGTTGCCCATCCTCACCCTTGTCATAAACAGGAGGAGACTGAATACTCCAGTGGTCAATGCTAATTGCAGTAAGCTCCTCCTCTGTCTTGACCGACCTTTTGTGGAGAAGGGCTGTGGCTCTCTGGCTTCAGGGAGATAATATAAAATCTTGATGCCAGGTTAGGTACTGCACTAGAGGGATAGCTCCAGGGCTTAGCCCTCTCACCCTGAGACTTTTCAGTAGCCATAAGTCGTCGAGAAGGAAGCATACCTCATACTGCAGGGGTACAAGTTCGATTCAAGTAATTTGACATATATCCGTATAAAAATGCAAACATTAGCTGGAACATTTTTTTGGTGATGTTGCTTGATTTTATTGTTACATAAGACTCTTTTGTGGGACGTTGTCTTTGCCAGGGTTGCAGAAAGCATAAGTCATAGGTAGAATCCCAAGTTCACGATCATCAAGAGAATGTGAAATGATTTAATCACTTTTCTCTTCTCTTTCCAGGAAAAGCATGTGTGCAGAGTTTGGTGGGAGAATATTTCAGGTACGTGGGCAGTGTGTGGCAAATATATCTGAAGAAAGTGTGACTGGCTGAAGAGTTGGCTGAACTTGGAGATGCAGTAGTGCCGGCAAGCCCAGGAAAAGAACTAATTGGAAGAATATTTCTAGACACAGAAGTGGAACACTTACTTCTGCAACAGATAGTGACTCAGAATAAATACATTGGTAAAAACATCAGCAGTGAAAAGACAGACTTTGGTGTTTTTTCATTCTCTGGTGGATTTCATTACTTAAGAGACATTTTCGTTACCCCTTTTAATACATCTTGAATTTCTCTGTACATAAAACTATAACTGGACAATTGCATTTTGATACTGTTTAATAACACTTTTGAATGTTAAATCATTTGCCAAGATGAGTGCTGAGGGATATCAATACAGAGCTTTATATGACTACAAAAAAGAGCGAGAAGAAGACATTGACTTGCACTTAGGAGATATATTAACTGTGAATAAAGGTACCTTACTAGCACTTGGATTCAGTGAAGGGGAAGAAGCAAAGCCTGAGGAAATTGGTTGGTTGAATGGCTTTAATGAAACCACAGGGGAGAGGGGGATTTCCCAGGAACTTATGTAGAGTACATTGGAAGAAAGAAAATATCTCCCCCCACTCCAAAGCCTCGTCCTCCTCGGCCTCTTCCAGTGGCGCCAAGTGCTGCAAAAGCTGAAGCAGAGAGTGAGCAACAAGGTCAGTACTCAGAAGGTCTGTGTATCCCCCATAGTTTCAGGTATTTTTGTTTCATAGATTTGTTTGACTGTACATTCATGTGTATAGCACCTGCTGGTCAGCTTTTTTAGTCTACGGCTCATTTCAGTCAATTAAGAATTGTTTCTATATCATAATATTTAGCTTGCACACTTTGTAGTTTCATGTGTTTTGTCTCAGGCACAGGGACCAAGGACTTACTGTGAGTTACGTCTCACAGGTTGGAAAGTGTGCTTACAGTATCAACTGTAAAAATTTGAATGGAAAATGAGCTGTTTAACATTTATTTTAGGTTTCTAAGAAACTGATGGCAGGTTTTCCTTTTGTGGTTCATCCAACTCACTATTGAGAAAGTTCATAGTAGTGTGCAGTAGTAGTATGCATTCTAAATAAAACAGCATGTTCTTACCACAAATCTCTTGCTAGGAGCAAAAAATGTGTTCTAGTCATGGGGAGTTACGTGTGGCATTAAAGGTAAGAGCAAATATTTAAAAATGGACAATGACATTATAATAAAGAGGAATTCAGACTTATCATTTTTTGGGGTATGGCATGCAGTAGAAGAAGATAGCACTTATATGAAAAAAGGTTAAACGAAGTATCTTCTTAAGTTGCTTTCTAATGTATATTTGCAACAGTATGTTAGGCAGGACTCAGAATTTGATCAGAACTCTTCCTGTTAAGAGAAGAAAAACGCCTTTTATAATTGGAAAAACTTCGGGGTTAAAAATAAAAACAAACAAAACCAACCTTCCTTCAAGTGATTTTGTCTCCTTTACCTTCCGACATTCAGGTAGTTGGATTTTACATATCGATAAGCCAAGTTCATCTTTGAATAGACTTTTCAGCCTATCTGAGAAGTCTAGAGTGGCTTATATGGCTTCAACTTCTATTACTTCATAAATTCTCTGGGTTTCTAGCTGTAGGAAGTGAGAGTTGTAGTATGTGATCATGATTTTCACAGTGACACCATAGTAATTAATAGTATCATCACATTGCCTACATAGAAATGTTTGCAGCATCACTTGTAAATTTGTGGTATCAGTTTATTAGCTTCCATCCCTCTGTGCATATAAGTTTATGTTTAGCTGCGCTGATAACGAGCAAAGATAAGAGCAGAAATACAGAAAATTATATGTGGCAATGAAGTTAAGCCAGAAGCATTTCTAGGTTGTTGGGGACTTAATGAAGAGTGAATTTGAACTGGTTTATATAGCAATGCTCTGAAGCACTGTAGCAAGCATTGTTTGCAAGCCTGCAGTGCCTAGATGTAAATCATTGTTAGGATGAAGGTGAGAGCAGATGAGAGTGTTTTAGGTTATACTGTCTCTATCTCTTAAGTCCTTGAACTCACAACTGCTAGTCATTAGAGTCTCACATTTTTCTCTTTCATTAGAGTAGTTCATTAGGGTATTTGCTTTAGGAAAGAAAAGCTATTATTGCTTTGGTCATTCATTGTATTGGATATTAATGTGTGCTGCTCAGGTAACACTGACTCTTTTCTTAACCCACCTGTGGAGATAGTTGTCACCATCCTGTGTAACTGCAGAATAAACATGTCTCTTTGCATAGAGGCCTCAATGCTGACAGGTTATTTTGAGCAGCAGAGGATAGAAAAAAAATCCCATTCTTTACGCGCGCATGCTGTGGTGAAGCAACCAGCATGCGTTTAATGGTTTAAAAAGTAGTGCTTTGTAACTTCCTTGGTTTCCGTACGCACGCTTGCTTGATGCTGCTGTTCACAGCTCCACGCTGTGAGCTGGCCACAGCACTGTGCTGGGATGCCCTGGTGTTAATCTTGCTTTCCAAGCCTGCCCCAGGACTGCATTTGTAACAGACATTTATGGGAGTTTTGGCTGCTGGGAGTTACTTTGGGAAATTCTGCTGCAGATATGGGGGGGTTCTGCTTATATGTAACTTCCTATGTGAGGTTTATTGCCTTTAAACAAAGTACTGTTTACATGCAATATATTTATTTTTAATGCCATGGACTGTGGGAATGGGAAACAAGAAAATGTTCTGATTTAACTGGGAATCTTCATCTCAAAGTCTGCACACGTAATCATGCTGCACCCCAAAATGTTTAAGAATCAGCTTGCAATCCAGACTTGTTTTCTTCTGTTTAAAAAAAAAAAAAAAAAAAAGGATTTTCCTCAGCTCCTTTTGAATTAAAGATTTTAAGGTTCATATAAGAGGCTAGACACCTTCGCAATGCCATAAGACCAGGGATTAGACCCTTCTGAATAGATATTTTAATGTCGGGTTTAATTACGGTTAAAATAAAATACGCTCACCTGAAAGAAATTAGGAAAAGTAATGATAAGTAGTCGCTTTACAGATCTTTTTACTGAAGAGATCTAAGAAAGAGAGTACTTTGAATCCTAGAAACAAACTTGGAAATGTTATACTGGAAGAGTATTATAAAATCAAAATGAAGGTGTTTTAAGTTAACAGAATGTTACAAAAATTATAGTAAAGCCAGAGGTGAGGGCAGAAATGCAGTTCAGATAAAGAACAATGTAGCAATATATGTTTGACTTCCAGGTGGCTTCACTGTTTTTGTGTATGCTATTTGGGGCAGGGAATAGCACAGTTAATATTGTCCAGCAGCCAATTTAATGGGCAGTAGGCCAAAAGATTCTTCCCAGGATGTTGCTTCTCTGTACACCCTTAGAGTGTATTTAAAATAAATTAATGTGTAGTGTGAAACTTGCCTGACCAAATGCAGTCAAGTTTACATTTTCACTATGAGTTGAAAGTACTGTGAATTAAAATGACAAATTAACGGGGAAGTCTAACTTAAGACTTCTTAAACATACCTCAGTTATTTGTAATCTGTGTACTTCTTTAATTCTGTAAAGAGTCAATTCTGTATGTACCACTGTTGTGTATATGTTGAATAAGAGTATCAGAAACTTGAGATTTCAAAAAATGTATATGCATACTCATAGGAGTTCCTTTAATTTTACCATATACCTAGATTTATTTTTTGAAGAAAACACTTTTTAATATTTTCAGTATTCTTAAAAAGTTAATTATTCACTTTGAAAGTTTTTTTTCACCTGGCTTCATTAAGCTTGATCACTTGCTCTTCAATGTCCATATTGTTTCGTATTCGATCTAATTTGCAATATTTAAGCACAATGCTACCAGTATTCATAATGGCTTGTTATTCATACACAAATACTTGCAGACATGTGAATAGACTTTGCAGTCAGTGAGGCTGGTGACATGGGCAAGAGCTGCTCATCGGGCCCGTGTCTTATGCAGTCAGTCTTACTTATAAACAGGAAGCTTCCTAAATATTAAAAGCCAATCTGAAAACAAAAAAAACCCTTGCTGGTAGTCTCAAATTCCATTAAAACATTTAAGTCAAATCTTTCCCCATATTTTTATTTTATTCATTACTTATTTAAAGTTCTAGAACCATTGGTTAAGACAAGAATTGGCATTCTTTGGCTGAAATTTTAGGGTTGTTGCATTTTGCTGGTCTTCCCCCTATCTTTGTCAATAAAGAACTAGATTTAATCTGACTTTGTGGGGACTTTTTTTAAAATTACATCTGAAGGGATATGAAAATAAAGGAGAAACAAAAGCCCTGAGAATTCTCTAGCACCTTCCAGGCCTGATGCGTGTTGGAGGTATGGCAGGGCAGATTTAATTCCTCTCACTGGTGTGAGGCTCCAAGTGACCCAACCTGCCAGATTTTTTTGCCACCAGGCGCGGGTGCCTGGCTGCTGCTGGGAGGATTGAGGTACTTGCAACAGTGGGGACACAGCATAGGGTCGTCTTTATTCCCTCCGTTAGACATCAGAAGTTTATGTGAAGCAGTAGAGATTTTATATGACTGGGGTTTCTTTCCTTGAAATGCCTTTTTAATTTTCTTTCTTTAATTGAAGCTGCATTAGGTTAGTTCCTCTCTCTTACCCTGGTTGTGCTCAACACTTTGCAAATGAAAAGTGCATAAGCTGTACAAAGTCCAGATACATTTTGCAAATGTTGATTCAGCTCATCTGATACGGCTGCATACATTTAGAGTTGATTCATACAGAACCGTTTCTCTACCTGGTTTGTGAAGGCTGATCTTAAGCAGACATTGGATCATAAAGCTTTGATTGATGGACTGAAATGCTTTGAGATTTAACTTGGGATGCTGAATTCTCACTTTGAAATGAAGATCAGATTGCAGAAGGGCAGACCAGAACTTTGTATGAATAATTTGTCAGTTTTGATGTTTTGGAGCTTCCTGCAACTTCCTGTGTAACTTTAAAGGGTTGTTTATGTTGACACTTTGTACTATTTCAGCTGATTTGGAGCCTAAAAATAATCTGAAGCTCTTCCTTCTTGTGGTGAAGCTATAAAATAGATTTATTATTTTAAAAGAAAAAACCCAAACTTTCTTTCACTCTTCTGCTAGAACAGATAGAGATCAACAAGTTACACAGAGATAATGACATGAAACGTTTGGAAACGTTTCCTCTCACTGACCAGGTTATGCAATATCTGACAGAGATCCAAACTGACAGAGGGCATAAAACGGTTTATGCATGGTTTAACTGAATGTGTTGTAGGATTTGTTTCTTTAATTTTGCTATAAAGCCAATGGAGCAATCCATTTGTGAAAATTATTTACATTTATATATTGGGGCACATAAGATTGAGTGAAATGTAAGAAACCTGGAGCCCCCATTGGGAAGAAAACAGTCATCATCTTGCCTGATTTAGGCAAATGGAAAAAGGAAATTATGGGATGAAGTGATGAGTCACTATCTCATGACAAATACAAATGGTAAATTAATTTACCATTCAAGCCAGAGCTCCTGCATTCTTTCATTTTAGAACCAGTTTGAGTATAAGCCTTTGCCCCGCTGCAGTTGTCAGAACTGCCTTGCAGTCATAAATTTTCACATCAGTTGATTCTGACTTGCACTGAGAAATGGGGCAAGTTCCTGCTATAAAGCCTCGCTGGCTGCTTGTGATCACATTTCTAGGCAAATTTCTAGCTGCCAGATAAGTGCATGCATCTGAAAACAGAGTTCTTGCCACCTGCCTTATCACTGATAGTTGCAAAGATTTTTGCAAGCTGCACTGAAGTGAGACAGAGCATTTTTTTCACAGTGATAATATCAGGGGCTGATAGTAAAAAAGCCTTGGTAAGCACCGCAGGAAGCACAGGGATAGGCTTTGCAAGTACAGCTACAAACTGCACATGTGCAGTGGGCCTGGGCAAGTTCATGGTTGATGCTTGGCCCCACCTGCTGGTAGAGGAGGCAGGAAGCAGGAGGGAAGAAAGACTTCTAAACGCAGCATCTTGCATGCTGTGTTTTAATCCTCACAGGATAAAAAATAAAAGTGAGAGAGAGAGCTTTTGAAAATAATACTTTAATGGAACAATAGATATTCCTGTGAAAAAGATATCACTTGGGGGATACAGAACCCCCTTTTAATCCTCAAAGGGGACCTTAACTTGAAAAGGCTTGTGAGGGAAAAAATTGTGGTGAAATGCATCTTTTTTCCCAACTGTATCAATTAGTCTAATAAATACAGTGCCTTCTGTTACACATTTTGCATTAAGAAGTTGAAAGAATAAGACACTCCTATTTTGATGCTGTAACAAATATTTGTCTGTTTTGTATCATACCGATTTTAATATGCTTTTCTATAATTACAACAGTGGCACTATGTTGACAGACTTTGCTTACCTTTCTTGAGCCTTCTGTTATAGTGATTTAGTCTGCTAATACCTCGTGCTGAAGTGAAAGCCCCTGGGGCAGATATAAAGCACGGCAGAGGTGAATTAGCCTGTACCCCTCATTGGAATAATCTCTAGTCCTATCACAGCTAGTCACTATCTGTCTGGTCCTATAGCTGTGATCCAGGAAAATCTGGAAAAAAACCTTCACTGGTTAGCAACTAGTTCTTACTTAGGCTTGCATATGATAACATCAGTATTTGAGTTTCAGCAATACATGGTACTAAGTGATTACCAAGAATGGATCATTCAGCACCCTGAGCAAATAACTGTGCCCACTTAAATAGTTGTGTGATGCCATATATGCATCCAGATTTTCTTGTGTGAAAGAACATGGGTCTGTAACTGTGGCTGGCTGTGCACTGTTTCACATCTGCATCTTGCTCCAAAGCTGCTCTCCGTGATGAACATCCATGGAATCAGTCTGAAGGCTAGAATACAAAGAACATCTTTATTCTTATAGCTAAGAATGACAAAGGGAATGACACGATATTAAAACATGTTTATTTTAACTGGAGAAAGATACTAAGTCCTGAGAATACTTTGGTGAGAATCTAAGTACTTGGGAGAACTTACAGAGAATTTCTGGCTTAAAAAAAAAGTAGTAACTTTGGTTAATAGTTGCTAACTTTTGTTCATGCTTTCAGCTAAATACGTGTCTAAAACACAATTCTATTTTGGGAAGATTTCATTAGTAGAAGGGAGTTGTGTCAATTTTTTATTGGGGTTTTGTTTTTTTTAGTGTTCTTTTTTTCCACTTTGTTGTAGAAACGCCTGCATCCTTGGACATTGCCTGAAATCTTTTTGTAAAGTGTTAGCATGTGTAACCTTCTGTGCTAACTTGACTACTTTATGTTAAGTCTTTTATAAATGCTGTATGCAAGAGTCCGCAAGAATAGAACCCAAATGTTGTTCTTTATTTTCACATGTTGACCCACTTCATAAAATAGTTTGCATGTAAAACAGCATTAAAAATTGTATTTAAGCTGATGGCTTTTCAGGTAATAAGATCCTCAAGGCAGGGTTTCAAAAACACACTACTGCCCTGAGCCAAGGAAAGATGTAATTGCATATGGTTTCTACACTTTAAAAATATCTTTTGAGACTATCTTGTACTTCAGAACTACTATGTAAATTATGACATGAATGATGATAAAGGTCTTTAACAGTTTAGTCAGCTGTCAGACAATTTGCTCCTACAATCCAGTAGGTCTGTTTGTATATGCTTCTCATCATTTGCTATGTTAAAGCATTTCCCAGAGGTGAATATCTGGTGTAATTTCTTCACTGGAGATTGTGGATGTTGAGGGCAAGAAGTGAGATCTGCCTTTGGTAGATCTGAACATGCCGATTGCCATCTGTGCTGGCAAATCACCTCGTGGCATCTGGAATGGGAAGGTGCTTCTGCAGAAGGGAGACCTGTTGCAGGAGTGGCAGTTACGTTGCCTTTTTTTTTTTTTTTTTAGTGCCTAAATTTTTGAAAACCGAAGTTGACTGTGCTTTCCTTGAATGTTTTGATGCTTCCTTGTAAAACACATGCACACTTAAAAATATAAAGGTAGTGATCAAAAGCCAAACTATTCCACTCAAGATCATTAGATTGGTGTAATTCGAGTGGTCTCTACCTTGCTGTTTCTCCCCTGTGGGATTGCATTTGTTGGATGCAGCACATCTGAACACTCTGATTCTGTAGCCTCCTGCTCACCATCTGGGAAGGAAGGAAGAATAATAATTATTTATTATTATAAACCTGAAAATAATAATTATTCTGGGGAAGAATAACGTAGTCTGAGAGGGAATGCACCTCTGTGCTGATTTTTGATGGAATAGAATTACCACGACAACCATGGATGAGGCATGGCTGCACCAGGTTTGTATATCTTGTTTACAGATATAACAGTGGAATTTATTTGTTGCAGTTTGGAGAGAAAACTTAAGTGCTATCACTTACTTCTTCCAAGATCTCTTCATCCTGCTTGGATAAGATTGGTAGATAGTGGATAAGCATGGAAGACTGTTCTTGCCAAAGAAACTTTCTAAAGGTAAACTGTAAATCCACATTTCAAAGCATGTTATGGGTTATCCAGCAGTCTCTCTCAAAGACAAAGCTCTTAATTCGTGAGGTTACCCTTTTATTTCCAAGTCCTCTTCCTCAGCTTTTTTTTGCTGGAGGTAGATGAAAGCACTTAAATTATGAAATTAATGAAAGAAACCGCTAATTATGCATCATAGGTAAGACTGCACGGCTGTGTCTGGTTTCATTATCTTTCTATCCAGGAACATTCCAGAACTAAGCAGTTAAGGAGAAAAATTTTCAGTCCTTTTCCTATTTGCACATGGCATTCAACCCTGTGATCACACATTCCAGTCCTCTAGTGCTATCTTTTCATGCAAATTTCATTGCAAGTGTGTTGCACTTGGATGGAGACAGGAAGATGTCCCTTATGACCTTACCGTTGAATTGTGTCCTTGCCAAGACACAGCTGCTTGGCACAGGTGAGGAACGACAGAGACCATGGCAAAACCCTCCATAATTCCCTGCTTTGCTCCTAGTTGACTGGCACATGCTTGAGAGGCATCTGCCCTGATGTGGTCTTCAAAGAACGGTGGGGTGTAAGGACACCATGGGGGGCAGTGAGCTGTGATCTGTTCCTTTGGCCTTCAATCGCTGCTGGTACATGGGTCGTCTGTAAAGGGCTCGTGCCCTGTGAGAGCTTCTCTGAAAAAGGGTGCTCTTGGCTTACCAGGCTCTGTGACTCTTGCTGTAATATGGTCTTTCGTTTTTCATTCAATAGTCATTGCATTGCTTGAATTATAGCCATTCCCTTGAGAGAAATGTCAGAATATGCCATCCTTTGACATTTTGAAGCAAGTTATTTTGGGTATTTTGGAGTAAAATCTGTACAGATGCTTAAGTACAGTTTAGAATATATTCTGGCCTGTCCAAATCTACCCCACCGTTCTGAAGCCAGAATAGTGTAGCTACTCAGTAGCCTAGATAAGCAATTTTCTTAGGAGGAAAAAGATTTAGGGAGGCCTTTTGCTCCAGTGCAAGCCAGTTCTGAGCATAAAAAATTTTTCTAGTCATTCTTGTAATCTGTCCTGGCCAATAGATAGAATTTTAAGGAACACATATTCTAAACAGCAGCAAAAATTTCTTCTGAAATAACAGAAAATAAAGGACCTCTGTTCGTCAAGTGAGTGGTTTTCAAGAGCACAGAGGGATGAATGTTTGAATTCTCTTTGCTGTATTTATAATTTATTACTGATGGTTGAAACATTAGCACACATTCCCCATGACTTTCATGGTTTTCTGTCTTCCTCTAGGATCAAACTTAGTGCTGACAACTCTAAAAACTTTCTGGGTAACCTGTGTAACCTGTAGCCCCTTATATGAAATGAGAGATTTTCACAATCCCATTATTACCTGAACAGTTTTTGGGCATACTATTAAATGACTGGTTGAATAATATCTACTGCAGAGCAACTAGCATAAAATCTTGCTTCTTAGCAAGTTGAAAGTCTCATCTATTTTTGATATTAGAACTTCCACTGAAAAAGCTAGTGGCCTGTTGGTGCCTTCCAGAGCGATTTAAGATGCAGGACTTCAAATTGCATGTACAGTTTAGCAAAAAGGGGAAGACAGTTACCAACTGTTATGCTTTTTCTCCAGATGTTTCCTCTAAGACAAATATGTAGGGTTTTATTATGACACAGTAAGAACATGCCAGTAAGACGAGAATGGTTGTTTTGTTGGAGAGGTTTTGTGTGGCTTTTTTTTTTTTTTTTTTGCTTTTCAGTGTCTGTTTGAGCTAAATAGCCAGTCAATCAAATACTGTGGTAAGTTGTCTAGTAGTTTGCATGGAACATGCCCATGCTTATTGATGTGAGTTGCTCTCTTCTAAATTGAGTATTAAAATACTTTATTCAAAATCACTTTGGATGCAAACAAAAAATAAAATTATTTTAAAGTACTGGTGTTCTTGAAAATAGCATACATAGTTGTTTTTTTCTTTATTTACTTGAAGGACTTGTTCATACAAGAAGCTGTAGGTTACTATTCTACTTTCCCTTAAATTTTTGGCAAAATCCACCTCGACTTCAGAAGGAGCAGGATCAGACCTATAGTCAAGGTTTAGTAGCATTGGGACAAATCCTACGCTTCTTATTCTTGCTTCAGTCAGGCAAAATTTCCGGTGTCTTTAGGGTTTGGAGCACAAATCTTAGCTCTTTTTGGAAGAGATTCCAGTATACTAGATTGCATAGAATATTAATGTGCATTAAATACTACACCATAAATGCTGATATAAATAACAGAGTCTGACTGTCCTTTCACAAATTTTGTATACACATAAGGAAAACACTGTTGTGAGCAGCTCTTCTGAGGTCCTGGGCTAATGCAGGGCATGTAATTTCACTCTGTAATTCCTGTTTTGAGCTCATAACTTCTATTTAAATTTAAAGCCTGTTACTAATTAGTCGAAACTGCTTCCTTTAGTACATATTTAATGTACTTAAATTTTTATACCCTTAGTGTCCATTACATGGTAAGAATTTTGAATTCAGTAGTAAAATGTTTTCATTTGGGAAACTACATATATGTCTTTGATGATGACAGTATAGAGTTTATTTTCACCAAGTTATTTTCTTCCAGTATATTCAGAACTCTTCACTGATACATGTTAAAAATTTCCTCTAGGCTGCTAGATACTTTGGCAGGGCTGATTTTTTCCTTAGGGCTGCCTGTTTGGGTAACTAATGTGACAGTAATGGGGGGTTTTTATAATTGAGGAAGCGATATGGTGACAGTTTTATTTGTGTATTCTGTTATTGTAACAAATTAATTTGTTTAGAATACAGACTTTTATCCCCTTTATGCATGTGCATATAGAGAATGAACTGCACACTACAGTGGGAGAACATTGTTAAGATTTTAAAACTGCATCTAGAATTTGTGTTCATATGTATAAGTACAACTTCTTTTAGTGTATGCCATCTGATACAATTTTTTAGTGACACAGTTGCCTGGCCCGTTTTTCCACTTTTTCTTGCTTTGGATTTTTTTGAGGTTTTTTCCTTCACTGAATTACAATTGCTTCATTCAGTTTGTGCTTCATTTGTTCAGTTTGTGGTCTTAAGCCACCTGTTTTTCACAGCCTTCAGCCTTCTCTCTGGAAACAGGTTTCTTCATTGATACCTCTGCTCTTTCCAATGATACAACTAGTAAGTGTTTCTTAGAACATAATCACAAATACTAAGTCATCTTTTGGACACGGTTGTGAGCAAAAGCAAAGTTGCTATCACGATTCCTGTAAAGAATGAGGTAAACCAAAAAGACAATTTAAAAAAACAAAACAAACAAAAAACCCCAAAACACTGCCAAACAAACCTACTGCTTTAAGATAGTTCCAGGTTATAATCTCTTTGTCATTCATAGGAGGTTTCATGTGGATTTCACTTCAAAAAGCTGAATTTGGGGAGTAATTCTTAACAACCTCTTAACATATAAGAACTCTAGAACTTACATTTCACTGAGATAACTAAAACCAGGAACCAGAAATGTATGAGGTTTGACTCTGTAAATCTTTATTTGTCCCAAGGAGTGAATACCATTTGCTCACTCTGTGGATGGCTTCAGTTACTGTGTACTGGATGTCCAAAAGGATTCCTTGCAGAACAAATCTTCCTGGCATACCTATTCTTGCACCAGTTGGAATCCAAATGTAAGCATCAAAATAAAAAGAATTACTAGAAAGTGAACGTAGAAGTTCAACAAATATGGTAACATAATTTAGTGTTAGCTCACTTGTTTCATGATTCTGCAAATCCAAAGTTTCAAGTTCTCAGTACTTTATTGTTCATGTAAAGCATGTCTCACAATAGAAAGTTTCAGTGACACATGTTTTAAGCACTCTTGCTTTGGGTTTTTATGGTGCATCTCTGTTAGTTTTGACAGGTCTTTTGCTGTATCATAGTTGTGATTCACAAAAATGCAGGAATTTTTGCAAATGATGTCATTACAAGGAAATTACCATTCTTGAAACTTGATTTTAGTTTTTCTGATACTAATCAATAACTTGCTTCCTTGAAAGACTCTTTTGCTCCCATCTTTATTTAGCCATGTAGTAAACGGCAGCCTTACTTAATCATGAGGTATGGCAGTGCACTTTCATCCTAATGTAACAAAGTTCAAAGCTTTTCTGGGATTACTTTGTTGCTAGCATCATACATTAGATTCCTCTTTCAGGAAACTCTAGTTTAGAAAGTGGAAGTCAACACATCAGTGTGGATGATGGATGAGTAATGGGGGAGATATGAAAAATACTCTTGACACCTGCAATGGTTATTCATTAACTTTCCAGACACACTAAAAACGTGGAAAGAGTGTTCTGCCATGGAGGAATCTGTGCTGTTTTGCACCAGACCTCTCTGCCAAATTGGATGAATTCAAGGATATACTTATTCCATATGAAGTTTTCTGCACAACCTTTGTGGTTTTAAGTTTTTCGGGGTTTGTATCTTTAGATGCTAATAGAGAAATTGCAGGGTCATTGGGTTTGAATGTACAAACAAGATACAGAACTGTGGAGAACCGTGCCATTTGATCTTTGAAAACTAGGTATGAATGCATGCTCCTATGAAAACCCCGAATTGCAAAAATCATTTGTAGTGGGCTAGAGAGGTATTTCACAGATTATGTGCAAGTACATACATGTGTGTTTCATTATTTGATTGCCTTAGGAGACTGGTGTTTAAGTTGGCAGATCTACTTACTAAAAGCAAAGCTCTTTGGCTGGCAGGATTACAAAATGCCTGAAGGAGAGAGTCCAAATGCTGAGAGCAAAAGAGAGGGAACATATAATGTGCAGAAAGCTTCGGGAAGCTATAAAGCCAGTAGGAAAAAGTAGACTTGAATATGGTTCCAATTTGTTCTGTTGGGCTCAAGTTGATAGCCATGCAGAAGTAAAAGCATGAAGTTTTCTTATTTCAATATAAAATTAATGTTCTGTATAATACTGTGTTTTCCACTATGCTAAGTATTATTTGGTTACCTGTTTGCAGCTTGTCAGAAATCTTTAATCCATGCTTATTTTCTGACTCAAATTAAAAAAAGAAAAAAACAAAAAAAAAAAACAAAAAACCACCAAACAGAGAAAAGCAGCTTCTTTTGGAGGTTTACAGAGCACTGTCACACTGTGACATAAGTGGACACTATAACAAGCTCTGAAACTTTGTTCTTGTCTTTATTAACATGATCCAAGACTACATTATTGACTCCCAGTATATGTTAAATTTCTGCATTTAATTTTGTGATACATGATTTGTAGCTATTCTGGAGGGGGAAAAATAAAACCCCAACCCAGTTTTTATACACGCGAGTTTAGAACAAAACTGTCCTGCAAGGTGTTGGAAGCAGCAGCCAAAGAAGTTGAGTATGTGTATTTAGAGAAGTCTGCACCTGTGGTCTTGCACTTTTTCGATGGAGTTGTCTTCCTTCTCAACCTCAGGCAACACAGATTAGCAAATTTATTTGGTCCTTTGCATTTTTCACTCCTAGCTGAATGCCATTATAGAATAACCAGCCACCTTGCTCTCTCACCTATGACTTCTCAATTTAAGAGCAAGGTTTGAAATGTAGGAAGCTGACTGGTGAAAAGCAGACTGCTGTAGTGAAACACGAAAAGGAGAAGCAGAAGGGCTGGCTCTCCTGAGAGATCAAGAAATATGCTATTAAAAAAACCCAAACCACCAAAAACCAAAAATAAAAGGGAATTTCCCTTAAAATAAGGCCAAGGTTTAGATGATTGCTCATACTGATATTTCTAAATTATTTAAAGGCTACTAGAGCCACATTTACTGTGAAAGACTAGAATCCTTTGGGAGGTAGCAGGTCTGGTAAGAAACAGGTACCTGGTAGTAGCATAGCAATGCTTAAGTGAGTTACACCAGCTGTCTGCTGCATCTGCCATTTTTGAGGAGCTTTATCTTGTAAAAGGCTCAGTAAAGTTCTCTGAAGTTGCCACATCTGAGCTAATTAGAATACAAGTTTTTCCAGCTTCATGCAGGCAGTTCATGTGAACTATGCTTAAAAAGAAGGAGTCATATGCCTGTTAGAAAAATCAGGTCAGTTTAAAATTAATGTATTCCTCTTCTTCCTGTTTGCAACAGGGAACTGGGTTTTTTTGGAAGGATTTTCCATCTGGGTGTCAAGTGAGATATCCTTTGATATCCTTTGTCCTTTTGGCATGGCCAACATTTAAATAAATAAAAAAATAAAAATAGAAAGATAAAATGAAATGAGGAAGAGGTGTTCCCATCTGCTAGGGCCAAATAAAGGTAACTGATTCTTTCCTCTAGCAAGATGACCAAGGGATTCCTCTGGAGCACAATAACAAAAAAACCCGTAATTGTAAAACTTTCTTTCTTTCTTTCTTTCCCCTCTCTCTCACTCTCTCCCCCCCAAGCCCCCCACCACCCTGCACCCAGTAGCATGACAGTAAAACAACAATGATATACCTGGCATTTTGACAGAATAGCAGCCAATTCTCAGTTCTTGTTGGCCAGTGTGGAAGAAGGCTTACTCCAGCCAGCCAATAACCTTTCAGCCTCACAAACATCCACCCATTTCTTAGTGAGTCATAGCTGGAAGACCTTTTCACATGTTTGATCATATCTTGTGCAAGTCAGGAATGTATTTTTACTTCTTTATTGCATCCTATAATCAACATTCCTAGTCAACTGAGTGCTTGTTGCTTTAAGCTCTCTACATACATGGAAATTGAGATAGATGTATAGATAGATAGTGCCACTGTATTTTCAGATATGGATGGGTTCTAAAAACGGCTAACTTTCTTGGTAGGAGCAGGATGGTGGAAGAATTGGTTTGGGTGTTTTGTGTGTGTGGCCTCTAGGAGATCTGTACACTAGCAGCAGTTAAATATTCAAGACGTTAGTGTTTCTTGGCATTCTCATGTATACACTTGGTAGTCCTCTAAGTTCGGAGACCGCACTGATCCTGTTACCCATGAATTTTCTACAACGAAACTGGAGAATGTCTACAGCACATTGCACTGTGCTGGAGTAGGTCAGTGTAGGGCAGCTGCCAGGCAGCAGAAGTAAGGAGCAGAAGCAATGGATCGGAGAGCTTCTTGCTCATCTCTTGGGTCTTTGCAGAGGACCTAAAAAGAGCTTCTGCCTCCCTCATTTATTTCATAAAAGAGCTGCTTTTATTCTATCCACCTGAGCTAAACATGCTTCCAGTTCTTAACCCGATTTACTTTTTTTCTGGTTTTGCCCTTCTGCAGTTTACACTTTCCAAGATCACTTACAAAGTATTTCTTTTAGTTACTTTGTCCTATTCTTCTCAGTCTCGCTCCTTTAAACACACTGCCAGTTTTCAAGACAGAGACCTTTTTGTTTTAGACCACAAGACGCTCAAACATTCTAATGTTGCAAAAGGATTTCTTAAATTTTAAGTGTTTGGGTTTTCTTAGAGAGGCTTTGTCTCTTGCTTTTGGTCTTTTTGCAAATGAATGCTCCCAGTGCAAATTGAAATCCTGTTCCATACCTTCTTACCCTGACTTCAGTTAATCTTTGGCTTGCAGATGGTAATGTAAAAACGTAGCCAGTTTTTCATGAGCACCATATTTGCTTTTATTTTCAATTTTCTTATACACTTCCTATAAACAGGTTTTGCAAGATATGAATTTCATAACACAGTGTGCTGGTCAGTACACAAATGATGGCCTTTCGCCAGTTACAGTTAGTTAACCACTTGGGACCCTGACAGCTTGGTAAAGGTTCATGACATTAATTTGTCACATTCAGTGCTAAGTCTAAATTAAAGCTACTTCAGCAGTGTAGGGTGAGCAAACAATGATTTATGAAAGCGAGATCTTTAAGTTCGTGCATTAAATACATGAACTTCATATTGCAAGACATCCTTTTTGTTTAGCGTCTTGGAAGTGGGAAATACATTGCAATAAGGAAATAACACTGATACTGCTATGCAGAGAAATCTCGAAAGGAGTATGATATAGGTAAAAAAATCTTATTACATACAGACTTAGAGTTTTCTTCTTCATTTGAAGGTAAAGAGGATGGTGGGATTAACTCTCTGTAGATTCAGTCCAGGATTTTCCTAATAATGTTGTTTCCGTATCTATGTCAGATCACCCCATGGTTTAATGGCTGTAAGGATTAACCCAGTTTTACTTTCTTATAAGATTGCCTTTCAGCATTGCTGTATTCTGTTGCTACAGCTACAGCTCTATGCTTTTACTTTTTTCTAGTGTTTTTTTTAGAAGAGGAAAAATGTTTGATATGAAATGCATTAGTTTTTTGAATAAAAGTGTTGGTGCTGGAGAGCTGTTACCATTGTTTCCATTTTTCTTCTGAGCGACTGCTATACACTCATTATTTTTAACTTTCTGTGTACTTACAAATGTTTCCCATAATTCCCAAAAGATGAAGGAGCAGTGTTGACTTTTATCTGTCAGCAGCTTCTGCCAGTTCTTTTATGTAAATCTTCCAGATCTAAACAACTTGACTTCTCAAGCATAGTAATACACATTATTTTTTTCTTGCAGTTGTGAAGAGCCTATTCTATTCCTCTAGATTTCTTGCCTGTGGATAGTTTGACAGGGTTTTGTTGGCATTCTTCCACCATTAGTTTCTCTACAGGAAAAAGGTAGCAAAACAAAGCATACTTTCAGAGCAAAACAGCGTACTGCCCTCGATTTTTATGTATTAGGATTATTGAATAAGAAGAGAGTGCTTTAAATGTGCTTCTCAAACAGAGATACTATCACAAACCTGTGATGGCCTTGCATAAGAAACTTTATGTTACTAAGAGAAAAAAGGAAACAGCAATAAGGAACAAGGATCCTGTAGGCATGGAACAGGTCCTTCTCAACAGTGTTCCAGCTACCCTGGTATCTCACAGTGAAGGTTCATCCACAGCCCTTCTTGGTTAAAAAAAAGAGCAGATGCTACTGGAGAACCATTTCTTTGTGCTCCATTTATATGTGGAAAGGCAGCTGAGGTTAGTAATCTTTGTAGGATAGCACCAAACTACTCAGAAGAAAATACATGTCAGTATATTTTAAGTAAAAGTTGTTCCAGCACATGAACTTGCACTATCTGTGAAGTTTTATCTGATGGAGGTCATTGAAATAATTTCACAATGACTTTCCACTGGCTGGCAAGAGCCAAAATTTTCAAGTGCCTCTTGAGATGGACCTCAGCATTCCCTCCCTTAAAAGACAGGCAATTGCGTCTCTCCTGTGTGTCAAGGGTTTCCAGAAAAAAACAAATATAATTTCCTCTTCCACTTTGTAGGAAGAACTCAAGAACAAATTGTGGACCAAAGTACTTTTACATGGGAACCCATGTTGAGATGAGATGATAGAAAATTCATGTTCGAAAAGGAAAGTAAACAGGAGAATGTAAGCCTAGTGCATGAGCATGTGTCCTTGTACAACCTGCATAATATTCCGGGTACTAAATTACTCAGTTCTTGAGCTGAGTTTTGTCCCTTGAGACCTCTGGTCTTTGTGCACTGAAATGGGCAATGTAATTCATGGGAAAATTTTTATGTCATTATATGAAAAGACATGAAAACATGAAGTGAAGTTGCACATGCAGCCTTAATTCTTTGTGGTCTTGACCATGATGGCTGTCTTGATGCTCTTATAATGTAGTTTTGTTGATGCGTCTGTGTAGTACAGCAGGCATCAGACAGAGGGAGCTTTTCTGCTGATGCCTTATAGACTGTAACAAAAATACTGTGTAAACTTACTAACTTACATCTAGTCACTGTAGAATAAATTATATTGTTACTAAAGTTTCACTGTTGCTTTATTAAAAAAAGTCTAGAGTACAGAATTTAGTGGAAATCATGGCATAAATATCCTTGGGAAAGATGAGGTAGTTTGAGGGAAGGCAGCTGGCATCAGTTCTAAGGGAATGCTTAGTTAATCATAATACCAGTAAGGGAGGTTTTGTTTAGAGAACTATCCAGATTTTGTCTAATAAGGACTTCTATGTACCACTACTAAAATCTGGATGTTTAATGGCAATAATAACACTAAAGCACTGGGAATTTGGTAAGTAAGTCATAAGATGCAGCTGCCAGTGGAATGTGCTGTTTGTCCTCACGCCAGCACTATCCACACTACACTTGAACATTCAGTGTTACATATTTCCTTTCTTGATAGCATGTATTGTTTCATGTCAAACCACTGCCAGAAGCTGGAATTGTCAGTTAGTGTCTCTGAGGAAAACTGAGCAGGCTGAGTTACTCAAATTCTTGCAGATCTCAGCTCTTTTCTGGTCATGGAACAGCAATCCTGAAGCGGGGGGAGGGAATAAAACAAGCCTCAAGGTCCAGCTACTTGGTTGACCCTATCCTGTTCCTTCCTTTCTGCCATCTCTGTCATCATTTCCTTGCATGTGATGATGCAGTAACTTGGTACTTACATCACAGTTTACCTCTCTTCTGCTGATATCTCTCTGACTGAAAACTGCTGGGAGGGAATGTGCAGATGTCAACAAGACATGAAAAACAGGTGTTGGGTTATTAAAATACTTTTTCTCTGTCCTAGGAATCATGCTCTGAAGTCCATGCTGTCTTGTTCTATTTAGAGACATTAACCTGTCCTTCCATTTAAAGTGATGCTTGTGGGGAATTTGAGAACACTTCTACTGCTCTGCTTCTGCATGTCACACAGGGCTTGGGGTGATCTCTGAGAGTGAAGGGTAAGAAAGAATTACTTGCGAGTCTGCCACGCCTGAGAAAAGCATGAGAAGCCTCAAGCTGTGCCAATGCTCCAGACCACGTGAGGGAGGTGAGATGTGTCTCTCCTGGGAGCCAGCAGAGTCAAAGCCCCAGCCCCAGCCTGTTTGGGTTTCAACTCCAGCAGTATCTGTCCTGACCCCCACTCTGCTCTCCTCAGCTTATCAAGTGCCTTCTCTACTTACAAGCAGAAAGACATCTTTTACTACATTCTTGCTTATTTCTTATTTTACTCCTTCTGTTTATCCCACAGATCCTTGAAAGAATGGTTGAATAAGCAGGTGGTTTTCCCATCTCATTTTTGGTTTTTGGGGGTGGAAGTATCTTTTGCAAAACAATTTATGCATTACATATGGCATTATAAGGCAGTGTACTCAATGCCAGAATATTGTATTTAGTTAATTTTTTTCCTCAGAACAGTACTACTCAAGTTTTCTAATCATGTTAATAATAGTTGTAAAGAGTTGCATCCATTTCAAACCTTGAATTCAATTCTGTTTGGAAAAGGACTATTACAAAAGCTCACCCATAGAGGGAAGCAGAATACTGTCTTAACTACTGGCTGCTTTTTAAAAATTATCCATGCTTCAGATGAAGCCAACAAAGAACATCTGTTGTCTTAATTATAGCTTCTATTTCTAAGAAGTATGTTCTGTAGCTGGTGAGAAAAGTGTCTGACAGCTCATAATTCATAAAGTTACTGAAGTTTAATCTGATAGAATATTATGTACAGAATTCCTTCCCAGTACAGACATTATCATTTCCCTTTTAACAGATGTTAGAAAAAGGGCTTTATGAAATAATAAATTAATAAGTGTGAAACATGATTATTAGCCACTATTAAAAGTATTAAACTGTTATAAAGGAATGTAGTACTCTATACTGTGTTGCTTTGTGGTTTTGTTTTTCTGCTTATCTCTGCAACTAAACTTTGCTCAAGCCAGACATAATCTCCTTTTTCTCTCTCCCTGCTTTAATTTTGCTTTGTCTTGGAGGGATTCTTCGTTTATTAATGCAGCAGCTTTAGGACAAGTATTCATTTTCGTGACAGAGAAGGGTAAAAAGATCCTGTATTTCTTTCAGAGAATTGGTACCTTATGAATAAGACTTTCTATATCACATCAGAGCTTTTTTCTGCCTAGTCCTGCCATCTATTCTTTATGGATTATTTTCTTGTACTAATGTGCATTAACAAGGGCTTGTTACACCCCTTTTCACAGTTGCCCCTTGTTCTTCTTAGCCCTGAGAGTACAGCTGGCACAACTTCATAAATTGGGATGAAGTGAGGAATTAGTTTTTCTGGTCCCCCAAAATTCCCTACATAGTCCACCATGTACATGATACTTTATCAGTCAGAGCATTGCTTGCATGTGTGTTGATAACCCCGTGAAGTATCTAGGCAATTGGTCTCAGTTACAGAATTGATTTATGTAGGTAACTATGTCTTTTTGACATACTATTTGTAGCTAGGATAAAATGAAGTAACATTCAGTTTTTATTCTGACCTTCTCAGCTTTAGTGGGTTGGACTATAAGTGTCCCAATCTTAATATACATGTGTTTGTCTTTCTGAAAAAAATGACTGCCTTATTCTGTTAAATGTCACACATATTATAACAAGTTTTGTACATTTTTCTATAAAAGTCGATTTGAGATGCCCTTTGTCAAGTTTATAGTCTATATTGTTTGTACCTACCTTACACAGAGGAATAATCCAGAGACCTTGGCTTTCTTTTGGGCAGAAAACTGGGACTGATGAGTCAGAACTTCATGCTCATGAGACGTGCTGTTGTCATCCTTTCGAATAAGCCCCTCAGATAAGTTGTTGTCAGTGTTACTGATGTAGGATTACAACAGAAATATGGATGCTTTACAAAGATATTTGAAGTCTAAAAGTGTGTTGCCAGACTACTGTTTAGCTGTGAGGGTTAAATGTTGTCATTGAGATGCCATAGGATGGCTTTATTCTGTTCTGCCTTCAGATGTTTCTCCATTGAAGACATAGTAAAAACAGGAGTGACAGCAGAGGTGATAAACTGTTTTCTCATTACAGATCTGTATTTCCTGGCTAAAATCTTCAGTGTTCTGTTAACAGAGAATCCAGTTGCCACTTTATCCTCCAGTTCATACCCAACATCTGGTGACCAGTGGAAGAAGCAGACTGTGCTGGGCGCATAATATTCACTGGTGGTATTTTCACTCAGCTTTCCAGTTGTACCCCAGCCATTTAAGTTCACTGGCTGGGATCTTCTCCCTATTCCTTTTCATGACACTGGGGTCATTCATATTGCAAAATATCTTGAGTCGCAGACATTTTTCTGGCTCCAAATACATAGATTTCTTGTGAGCCCAAAGGCTGATAGTGTTGGTGGGCACGAGCATTCATTTTTCTAGTGCTGCAACAGTCTTCACCTGTCTTCAGTTCTCCTGAATCTAGTCTTCTTTAGCTGCCAAGGCTTCTGTGATGTTCAGAGTCTGCAATCTGCCTGACTGATGACATCTTGCAAAAGTAGGAAACAAGTAATAGTTGACAGACTTACCAAGCCAGTTGTAACCTTGTGTCAAATTCAAGGAAACTTAAATCTCTTTCATATTTTTCCATGAATAGTAGTGTGTTTTAAAGTCTTTCTAATGAAACCAGTACCAGAGGTGGTTGAGTCCTGAACAGCTCCTCCTCCTGACAGTTTAAGTAGTGCTTTCAGCCTCTGGTAGCCTTTAACTATAACCAAACTAAATAATCTCATGACAGTAGGGGCTAAGGACAGGTATTCTTCTCTACCAACAGTTGCAGCAGAATTCACTGTCTATTGCAGTCATTGATTTACCTGAGACGCATCGTGACATTGACTTTGTCTTAACTCTCATCTTTTGTCTTTCATCTTTGCTCAGTGAAAACCTTTTTCTAATGGCAGCTGGGCAGTTCTCAACATTGTTCTTTTGGTAAATACCATTAGGTTATCTGAAAATGCTAATGTCAAGGCAAGGTTACAGTCTTCACATCTCAGAGTGAGTTGCTGTTTGGTACTTAATTGTAATTCCAGATCTGTGTTGGTCTGACACTGAACCCAAAGCATACATTTCTGTGGAAAATGTCTCCATAGGGTTTAGGGTTTGGGGTTTTTTAATCTTTCATTCTGTTGTACTGAAACTTTTTGCAAGAACTCACTACTTTTTAAGACTATTAAGAAACATACAGTGGACCACAGAATTCCCTCTCACTAAGAGTTAAGAGTTTTGTGTCAGTAAGGCCCCTTTCACTCTGATGTGTTGTGAGAGGCTCATGTGGCCTTTTCTTCACCAGCTGATTACGGCAGGTGATGAGAGGGCTGCAATGGCTGAGGCTCAGCATCTGTACCAGCGGGCACCACAGGGCCATGAGAAGCTTCAGGTTTGTGCCATCATCTGTGTGGCAGTACTTCCTAGTGCTTT
The DNA here is from genome assembly GCA_024500445.1 of Entomyzon cyanotis. NCBI lineage: Eukaryota > Metazoa > Chordata > Aves > Passeriformes > Meliphagidae > Entomyzon > Entomyzon cyanotis. Next base: position 30,390,506 of record JAKEPQ010001021.1, on the reverse strand, counting down.
TCACTTTCCAGGACCTGAGCTTGTGTCTCCACAGGCATGGCTTTTGGTTCCCAGCACAACCTCCTGAAGCCCTGCTGTCTCTGATATGGGATGGGGGTCACTAGCAGCTGGCGCCCTGGACGAGTACATATGACTCCTCTATACATACCACTGCCTGAAAGGCTCTGCAGAACAGCCAAGTGCAGAATGCCCTCTGCAGAGTGTCCTCACTTCCAATGCATCTTCACTGGAATTCAGCTTTGTATACTAACAAGCAGTTGAATTCAGTCATTATGAATACTTATTGAAAGCTGGATTCTGTTTCAAGGAAGATGTGTGATAATAGTGGCACATTGTTTGAATTCCATTTCCCACACCTAGTAGAGCATATAAGTGCTGAAATAATAGTGTTTCAATCAAGAAAGCAAGCTCCTGTGTTTCCCAGAATTTTTGATAGCAAGCATGGGTGTTGAACTTCGTAGGAAACCCTCCACTGTCCACAGATTGTAATGCATTGTACCGATGGAGCCACTGGCAAAAGTATTTTAGGTGCTTGAGCAGCCGTCATTTCTTTCCAGTTTGTTTGGCTAATCTTGTTGGAGTATTATCACAACTTTCTTCACCATGATCCTTACCTTTGCAATTCTTCTTCTGCATTAATTAATATGCTTATGTTTAATATAGTTGATTTGAGTACTGGTAAAACCTTTCATATCTGGGCCTATTGTAGGGCTTTCAAATGAGGACATGTGTAAATCTGTAGAAAATCATTATCTTAATGGATACAATTGCATACATAAAGAGTATATCTCCATGTACCATAAGTATTATGGTCATCTTAAGACTTGAGCTCTCAAATAGCAAACTTTTACACAGAGCTGTGTTGTCATCAAAAACAAAATGTGCACAAACTTTATTGCAATTTCTGGGAAAATGAGAACATTCATGGAGTAATCTTAACTCAAAGTTAAATTCAAGTAGAGTTAGTTCCTGTAAATATTTAGAAATTTAACTCTTTCATGGTGTATACTGTACATTTTAAGGGGTTATATTATATATGTTTTTCAATTTCATTCTTCTCTATAAAAGATACATCTCAGAAGTGTCTGAAACCAAATTGCAGCTTTAAATTTCCACTTGTCATTGCCAGGTACTAACTCTATATCTTTTTACTGAGAACTCTTCCAAATGGTGCAGCTGTGTGCTGGTTTCATCTTGCACTTTGTAGCTGTGCTGGCAACCCTTGAATGTAAGGTATGCCCTCGTCTCCCACACACTGCCATTGCCTTAAAGCTGTTCAGTCCTGTCTGTAACAGGAAGAAGGAAGAGTTTGAAGATTGGAGAGAACCCTGATTTGTGGTTCGTCTCATTGGTTCTCACCGTGGCAAGGTAAAAATAGAGCTAGTGGAAAATCCAGCTTTTATCAAGTGTCATCAGAAGATTCATTACTATGTGGAGACCCACTACTAGACCTAGAACAACAGTTTTGAGAATAATTATATTTTGGAGACCCTGGAATTTAAAAAAAAAAAAAAGAACAAAATAGAGGAAATTGGGAGGAAAACATTGCTTTAAATGAAAAACTGATACAGGATTTTAGCAAAGGTATCTACAAAGTTGCTCAGATCCTTTAGAGTGGATTTGGTTCTCCAGACATCTGTGCTGTCCTACAGTGTTCTTCAAAGAAAAAGATTATTTTTAAATCAGGTACTAAATGCAGGTTGCATGTGAGCTTTTCTTCAGTTGTCTTTTACTAAAACTCACCTATCTAAAAAGTTTTCCTTTCCCTCTGTAAATCTTAATATGCATGCTGGGTTTTCTCCTGGAACACCTAATCTAAAATCAGGCCTTCTTTAATCATAACTTGTATTCTGGCTCTGTGAGTAATGGGTTTTTTTCATTCTTTTCAGAAATTAGGTGTAGTTTCCTTCAGTTTAGCTTCTGAGATTTCCTCTCAGCATTTTGAAATTGAAGTGCACTGTTCCCAAATTGGTCTGTCTTCTGTATAAATGTAATAAAGTGGCTTCATTTCTTTGAATACTCGTAAGTTTTTGGGGATTTCTTTTCTGACTATGTGTGTCTTGTGAGGCCTTTCACCTTTAAATGAACATAATATTCTATTTTGTGCAAAAGTTGGGAAACTTGAAGCAAAAGTCAGTATGATGATGTGCATTATATTGGAAGTGACACAATGAGTAGGAAATCCTAGAACAGGTGGAAGGTTAAGTGATTTTAATTTGTTCGTCCTATCTTCTACATGCTGATGAAGTAAATGTTTTTCTTCTATGTTGCTCACGGTTGTAGCTGTGCAACTTAGATGTTTTCTTCTGTCATTGCTGTGTTGCTAATGATTGCAGGGTTTTTACCTTCCACTTTGTGTCTCTGTGTTGTTTGTACCTTTTTGATGTAGAGCTTGTACTCACCAGTGTGCATAGTAATAAAAGAGAGGTGAATATCCTGTTTTCAGTCAAATACACAAGTATTTTACAGACAGTGTATTTATGGAATAGATTGTCATTTATTTGAAGCCTCATGTCATACCTAAAAGTTCAGCAATGTCTTTGGCTATATAAGTTTCCAGTTTTGGAAAGGAATGTGATACAGAGAGGATGAGACATCAGAAATCCTCTGAACTCCTAAAATGCATCTTTCAGGGTAGCAGAGAAGGTTTGGAAACTTTTCCTTTTAAGCAATGTGGTGTTTTCTTTGCATACACGTGTTTTGTAGATATATCACAGATTTTTTGTGTAAATATAGAGGGAAATGCATGGCTTCCAAAAGCCTTTTATTTTAAGTAAGAGTATTATTGATTGATGAATACTCTATAACAAAGATAATAAGTAACAGATTATGATAGAAACCAATTTATAGGCTAAAATTCTTCTACAAGTTTAGATGAAAATCATGGGGCATCAAAAAGATTGCAGGAAGAGCCCTCTCTGCTTAGATAATTTAGGTGAGGTCTACACCACCCCATCCTTATGTCCCATGGAGACCAGCTGTTTTCTGTATTGTCTTGTTTCACCTTGCAAGGGGCTTCTTCCCAAACTGACATCTTCCCCTTCCTCTTCACTTTCCTTGGACTCCATCCGTCGTGTAGAAAGTCTACATCAGTGGAAAATTAGAATTATTTTTCTAAATACACCTTGTTGATAGGTATTTGTTTGTGTTGCCATCATTTCAATGCATAATTTAGTTAATAGAAGAAAGCATAGTTCTCTGTGCTGATCAGTAGCCTGAACTGCCCAGCTGTTACCTGATAAGGTTCAAATGTCTCTCAGTTTTGACTTCATCCTCTGTCTCTATTTATCCTTGTCTCTTTCCTCCATTTCAGTTTAGACTGCTGACTGTGGCTGCATGCTACCTCCAGTTAGAATTAGGAGATGAGCATCTTTGTTCAGAGGTGATGCAATTTTGTTGATGTTATGAAAAAAGGAGAAATTTAATGTAACTAGCTACCTAAGGGACCAAAAAGTTACTTTCATAGCTATAGATGATGTAAAAAAAATCTGTTCTTAAAACTTGTTCTTCCTGTTACCATGTAAGGGATCCATTTTAAGCCCTTAGCATTCCCTTGAGTCTATCTATTCCCTTGAGATCTCACAATCTGAGTATTTTCGTAGCATTCCCTGTGATATGACTCTGATTTTTCATTTATTCTTTCAGTGGATTTGTCCACATAAGATAGATTCATAGTTTGGGGTTGAAAGGAACTTTTTGATCTGAATATTACAAATCAGTTGGTCTGTATTTCAGTATGCCTCAGCAGAGGCTTCTTAAAGTGCAGCATTTTCCATTTAAGCCCATCTTGAGTTTGATGAAGCAGATATAAAAGAGATGTTCCAAATGAAATCTGAAAGTGATTTGAAGATGGAAAGAGCTGAAAAGTCCATTTGCTCCCTGAGTATCTTGTTCTGCATTAATGCACCTTTATGACATGCTTTCTTTGAATTTAGCTTTTAATCAGAGTGTTATACTAAGTCAACTATCTGACAGAATTTTGGAGTTTATTATATCTACTCATTTGCATTTTTCAGCACACAAAGGTGCCACTAAGGAAAGAGCCTATCCTCTGAAAGGCTAGGCAGGTAATCCTGAGTTCCAGTGCTGTCTGCAGTCTTTTGTTGAATTATATGAGCCTAGTTTTAGGTTTTTCTTTATTTTGCCCAGAACTTATAATGAAACTAGCATGTAGGCATGTTGCTTATGCTTTCAGAGTGCGGATTGAGTTAGAACTTTTTGGACCTGCAGGGATTGCTCTTATTTTCCTCAAGTCATTAAAAAGCATCAGGAGGCCAGAGATCTCCATAGACACCTCTTTCGAAACTCCTGAGTGATTATTTTCTGGGCCTCCTAAGTTAAATTGTTATGAGTAACAGATGTTTTTTCTAATATCCTTAGTTGTGAATGGATTAGAAAATACTCCATCATTATGGTACCATAATTCTCCTTCTTTTTGCAAGTATGCTTCACATCCATTACTGTTTTCTAAATAATTATTATCTGTTGTCTTTCATTTCACTCCTCTTCTCTCTCTACACTTACAAACTTCTGTCTCTTCCTTGCTCTCTTACTGTTTTTTAAATTTGTACTGGTTTTGGCTGGGGTAGAAGCAATTTTCTTTGCAGTAGCTATCATGGGAATGCATTTTAGATTCATGCTGGAAACAGTGCTGATAGCAAAGAGATGTTTTAATTGTTGCTCAGCAGGGCTTATACAGCATAAGGGCCTTTTCTGTTTCAGACCCCACCTCACCAGCGAGTAGTCTGGGGATGCACGAGGGGATGGCTAGGGATTTAGGCATAGCTGACCCAAGCTGACACAGGGACATTCCATACCACAGACCACTGTGCTCAGCAGTTAAGCTGAGGGAAGAAGAAAATGGGAGATGTACAGAGTGGTGGCATTTGCCTTCTCAAGTCACCATTACCTAGTGATGAAATCCTGCCCTCCTGGAGATGGCTGAACATCTGCATGCCCATGGGAAACAGTCAATGAATTCCTTGATTTGCTTTCCTTTTATGTGTGGCTTTTGCTTTCCCTATTAAACTCTCTCAACCTCAATCCACAAATTTTCTCACTTTTACCCTTCTGATTCTTGCCCTTATCCCACCAGACGAGAGTGAGTGAGCAGATGTGTGGGACTTAGTTGCTGACTGGTGTTAAACCACAGCAAAATTGTTTGTATTTTCATTAAGTTATGTAATCCAAAATAGGATTAATTACCAGCCAAAATTGTGTACTTTCTCTTTCCTCGGTTGCTGTATATTTAATTTTTTTTGTTACCTCAAAGTTTTTCTTTAAAACTCTCTGTTCATAATTTTCTGTTGCATTTTTTTCTCCTTCTACTGAAGTCATCCTCATTATTTTTTTCAGTCTTCTGAAAATAGGGTGTGTGCAAATATTTGTTTATGCATATCCATGCAGGCACCTATGTGTATATGTGTTTAAGAATTGCTCTCTGTCCATGGTGAGTTTAATTGAGCAGAGATCGCCATTACTTAGGCAACTGGCAATTTTTACTACAGTAAGTAAGCTTTGTCTATCAATCATAATCCACCAAACTGTACGAGATGTTTCTGGCAATAGTTTAATGTCTTTATGTAAACGTTCTTGTTTCCAAGTGTTAACAGGACCACTCTAAAACTTTTGAATTATTCTTTCACAAAAACTGTGTATTTAGAGATAGATCTCTCCTCACAGCCAGAACATTTTTTGTAGAGTGCTTTCTCCATGAAGAAACTAGATTGCGTGAAAACTGATTTTGTATAAAACCTGTGTGCAGTTTTGTTTGAATCTGCAAAATGCCCGTTTTGAATTATACTTCTGTTTGTTCCTAATCAGTCCATGTAGAAAAGAAAATTCTTGCCTCAAGTAAACTATGCTGTTAATATTAAGTATGATGCTTGAAAGTTGAAATGCACAGAAGTTACTGAGCTTCTGTATGAGTGTGAAATACTTGTTTCTACTAATGTTTCAGGCCTTTGTAAGTCTGTTTTACCCAGGGGATCAGACACTCCCAGACAGTTGCATGTTTAGCTCCTTTGCTTGATGCACAATGTATGTAAATGTCTCAGACCAAAAAACTTTTTTCTTTCCTTCCTCGCGTTGTATTTCTGCACATCCATAGATGGCAAACTTTCATTGTGTTTTCTTTTCCTACACAGTATGGAGAGTGACTCTAGGGTTAAGGTTGCTAAAAGAAAATGCTATAAAAAATGCAATTGCCATAATTTTTGTTCCATTTTTTGATTACATATGAAGCTTTCTCATATAGCCCTGATAAGTGGGATGTTTGTTCTGTAATTATAAATTATGTGGTTGCATTATATGTCATGATTTTCATAAACAGTAATTGCATTCACCTGCAGCTTGGCTTACTTTTCTTCTTTTTTTTTACAGCTTTTTCACTTCCAGACCTTACAGAGCAGTTTGCACCTCCTGATGTTGCTCCACCGATTCTTGTCAAGATAGTGGAGACAATTGAAAAGAAAGGTAGGCTGAAGAACGATGTACCAAGGTTTTTTGTTGCTTGTGTGAACCAAGACTGCAGAAGCAGATCCAGAGCTGTCATGTCCTCTTTCTAGAGCTGAAAATGCGTCACATTACTTAACATCCAAAATAATCGTGTTTCAAGTTTGTTGCACTGGTTTCTGCTCATTACAGGCAGTTTAGACTGTCGGAGCAAAACCAAAGCTTACCTCAAATGGCATTTAGTAACTAATGTAAGTATTATTGAAAGGTAAGGGGGAAGCGTTTGGTATTGTTTTGTTTTTTCTAATCAGCAAGCGTACCTTAAGCTGGTTATGGAAACTCCAGCATAACATTGAGTTGGATACACAGCCGTGTGGAGAAAAAAGTAATCTTCTGCCCCGAAGCAGGGGAAAAAGAAAAGAATAAAACATGAAAAGGTTACAAGAGCTGGTTTTATTCTTCAGGAGTCAATTCTTTATTGCTTCTCCATAATGAGCCAGCCAGTGTTGCTTTTATATTTTTTTCCCTCTCCTGCTTTCCTGTGTTGATGTCTCTCCATCCTTTTGAGGCTTTCCTCAGACTTTTACTGTGCTGTACTTCTTTTGCCCTGTTTCTATCTTCCTGGCACCACCTTTGTTGGTGCCTTCACAGTCCTGGTGAGGTAAGGAGCAGCTCACTGAGTCCTGAGTATTCAGGGGCCTTAAGCTGGGGAACAAGAGCAAAAATGGTATTCTGATCAGAATCAGGCTGCTGTCCTTGGGGACATAGGTTCTAACATACTCCTGAGACTTTAAAAGAGTGTAAGCCTTTCCTGAAAGAGTGGGAACTTGCTAATATCAACGTGAAGAGCCAGTATTTAGCACTAGTTTGCATAAGGAACTGCTGCTTCCATGAGACACCACTGATAGTGTTAAATCATCAGTGCTCTGCATCCCTGCATATGGTCTCTTTCCTTGTGTTTTCTCTCTTTTCACTGATGTAGGAAAGTTGTAAACAGTATCTTTCATGTGAAAACATTTTATTGATGTCTTTTCTAATAATTCAGGTGAACTATTAGACAGATTGTATATGTGATATATACAGCTATTTTCTCTGACACCAGTGGGAATCTGTTTCCCTGTCCTGGCCTTCTACAGCTGGCCAGTGGACATTTGTACAGCATACATGGGACTACTGGCATCTCTGATCTTCCTTGACCAGCTCTTTCTGCAGGCACAGAAGTTTGAGTGCACAAAAAGGTGACTTACAGCCTTAAAAAGTAATCACATTCTGTAGTGTGGTAGGTGGAAGAATGTTGTTAATTTATACTGTAATTACTTATTGAAGCAAATGGAAATATGTTGCATCAGAGCAACAGTCACTGAAATATTACTATGTCCCATCAATTTTGTTTTGAAGGTCTGGAGTGCTCAACTTTGTATGGAGCACAAGGCTCGAGCAGCACAGTGGAATTAAGACAGATTTTTGAATGTGGTAAGTACAGTTCTCTTCCTTAAAGCACTAGACAGATTTTGTGGTCTGACCACTCCCACTCATATGTGCTGGTTCTTAATAATATGCAGTTAGAAAAACATATGTAAGTAAAAATGTTTCTAAGTTTTACATTTCATATGAGAAGTATTTTTCGCTTTTACACATTGTCTTTTTTTTGGCTCCACTGCATGGGTTTTTTTCCCTAAGAGTAATTATTTAATCTCTTCTTGTTGCTTGCTTGTTCAAAGACTTGACAGTCTAACTGTACAGAGAAAAACAAGATGTTTTGTTCAGACTCAAGGTAAAAAATACATTATTCGTGAAAGGCTGCAGGTTATTATTTTGTAAACAAATGGCCAGTTGTTTACATGCAGTGCTGTGTGTGCATTTTTTTGGTCCAGTAGGTGGGGTGGCAATAGCAGCCCTTTGTCTACCTGCTACAGAGTATGATACTGAAGTAAAAGAGACAAGTGAATTAATATTTTAGGCTGAATTCTCAGACAGTAAAATGCAGCTACACCACTAACACCGCATACCCATTCAAGTTTCCTGAAATATATTTCCTCTTCTTTTTGGTGTGCTTAATTTCTACTTCAGGCCAGAATATACTGGCATGGCAGCACTGTTTCAGTATGTGAGTAGGTGGAGAGTTTGACCATGACTTGGCAAGCTGGGGTGCAGTATGTGGTGTGAGCTTTCATTTGCCTGAAATACAAGGAGTAGGAAATGAAACTGGTTACAAGCCATGTTGCCAAAGGGATAAAGAAATCAAACTTACACAGTGAATTAGTCTCCTCATTTTTAATAACTGCAAACATTAACGAAGTCCTTTAGAGATGATACTCTTAGTTGCTGTTCTTTCAAAACAAAAGAGCATCCTGTCCTTTGCTGATTGTGGTTGCAGTGAAGAAGTGTCTGTGTACAAGCAGGGAGATGAGATAGGCATGGGGTGCCAGCAACCTCATGATAGCAGTCACATTCTTAGTGTTGTGTTTGTATTTTTCAGTCCAGATAAGTCCCGATTTTTCATGGCACCAATATGATTGTATCTCTTAATTTATCTGAATACTTTCTTAAGTCTCTAAACTGAGATATACTTTTTTGAATGGTTCATCTATCTCTTGAGATCAAAAACTCATGGTTTACATGTATTCTTACGTAAAATGCAGTTAGGTTTGAGTAACAAAAACCGAACTTCACTGTTTAGTAACAGTCTTTTTCTGAGTTCTTTTTAAGATAGAATTAGGATCTTCCAGGACAGAGCTGATGCAGTGAGTATCCAGGTACAGGGATACAGACATATCTCATTTCCACTGCCTGCTCTCTAAAGTCGGCTTTGGTCTCAAAGTTGTGAACTTGCATTAGTGTGCTGTTCTGCTAGTGGTTAAAATGCTCTCCATTTTTTAATTGGATAACTGTCTGTTAGCATCAACACAATGCCATCTAGCTCCAAAATGAAAGCTGACTTGCATCTGGTCAGTTCAGCAAATGGAATATTTCAGTTCTCTTTATGATATTACATGCAGAGAGTTGCAGAGTAGGTATATTCTTACTTGTGTATTCATTATAGTAATGTGGGAGATACTTCAGAGAAATGGTCAACACTGACGAAGCATGATTTAAGTTGGCTTATGAAATAATAAAAGCCAGTGAGCAATAAAATTAATAAAAACTAACTTTTTAACAATTTGTGGTTGGATTCTCTGACACATAATTGCTCTTGTAGAATTCATTCCCACTGCAATTTTTTATCATCTGGAACATTCATTATGCCTTTTTTTCTCATGCAAATTCTTTGGTGTCTGATAAGACTTGAGCTCATACTGCATGCTTTTCTTTGGGGAAAACAAAGGAGATTGGAGGAGCACTAGGTTTCTCACTATCCCCTCCTGGCTGCTGTATTTGTAGAGGCACCACATATCTCATTGTTCTACCTCCATGTTGTCTTTGTTTAAACTGGCCAAATGGATTCAGTAGTTATTTTACCAGGGACCTGGCTAGATAGAATGTTGATCAGTATTAATGCCTCTAAATTCTTGTACCAAATATGGATCTTTTTACATACACTTAGGACTTTACTGTGCCAGAGTTTCATGTTATAGGATGAGCCCTAATCTTGCTTTCACTAAGTAAGGATTTCTGCATTTTCCCATTTTTTATTTTGGGTGCTGATACTACTTGCTCCAACACTAACAAGTGGTCCTTTATGTGACACTCTCAACCCTTATCCCAAGTCATAACCATCCTGGAAGAGTATCAGGTTTTACAAGATAAATCCCAACAGCTGCATAAAACACTAAGAACACAGTTCTGCACGTGTATATTTGTTTCAACTTACTTACATAAATATTTACACACTTGGATTCCCAAGATGTTAATCAAACTTTCAGTCATAATAGAAGTAGCTCCCTGTAGAGAAGCTGCATTTGACCAAACCTTTGATTAGTACTTACATCTTACACAAAATATTTACACATAAAACAGAGACCTGTTAAAAATATTCTGATGTTCCATAACATTGCCAAGATGCATCAAGTCACTGGTTCTACTCTGAGTTCAGCCCTGAACTGTTTTTGACAGAAGGCCACACATAGCTGTGGAAACCACTTGGTTCATCCAATGCCAAAGGACTGGGCATCATGTTGAACTCTGCGTGTTCTTCATCTCAAAGATGTTTCTTGGTGTCTTACATTCTTTCTTATGAATTGTTCCCCATAAACCAGATGTAAGTTAGCAATTTTGGCTTATTAAGGGCTTGTATATTTTTTCCAGTTCCTAAAGTCTAAAAAGCATGTTGCTCTTTCCTTTTAGATGCCTCTTCATTAGATTTAGAGACATTTGATGTTCATACTTTATCAGATGCTCTCAAGAGGTATATCCTGGACCTGCCAAATCCCATCATTCCAGCAGCTGTTTACAGTGACATGATTTCTGTAGCTCAAGGTATGATTATTATATTATTTCAAATGTCAAACAAAAAAGCTTATATTAGAATTCTGAATATCTGGTGGTCCAGCTCTCACCCACAGCATAGAAAAGATTCTGCACAACCTGGCAGCATCTCAGAAGCCATAAATAAACCTTTACCATTTTCAATGGAAGCTGTTTCAGGTCAGATCTACATTATTCAGTTACTTATTTGGGTAAACATAATGGAAAATATAAGGGATAACAGTTCTCTTCATTTTAGTACCAAGAAATACTATAGAAGAACTGGGGGGAAAAATCAAGGACTTAACTGTATACAGAAAGCTAATTTTTAACTTTTTATCAGTGCTGACAAAGTAAATATATTAGAGGTCATGGTGTGCTGTGTTACATTGGGGTGGCAGATTATGAAGTGAGAAATACATGCATGTGAGATTCATCATCTACAGTGGTCATTTCAAACAAGTACAGCTTATAGGCTTTCAGCACATGGGCCAAGTATTCTGTTATATATCTCAGGACAGGATATTGTTACTGGTAACCTTCAAAGTTAGAACAGCACCTGTGAGGCTTATCTAGTGCATCTCAGAATTACCCAATCATGTGTGACGCTAAACACAAGACAGACTTCTACCGGTATGTTCTGAACACTTTGTGGGTTTTACCAAAATGCATATCTGTTTCCATTTGACTTTTAAATACTTGTTCTTTACTCTTCCCTGAGCATTTCACTTCTTTTAAAAGAGGAAAGAAATTTTATGTCTCTAAAGATGGACAGAATTGTATTTTCCTGTAAAATTGATACTTCTAAAGGAGTCACATATAGCTTCATTTTACTTGAATGTTCCTGTGCTGATTTCAAGAGCCATTTCTCTGTTTGCTTGCAGAAGTGCAGAGCTCAGAGGAATATGCTCAGTTACTGAAGAAACTGATCAGATCTCCAAATATACCTCCCCAGTATTGGCTCACACTCCAGTATTTGCTCAAACATTTCCTCAGAGTTTGTCAAGCCTCCAGCAAAAATCTCTTGAATGCGAGGTCTCTGGCTGAAATTTTCAGCCCTCTGCTTTTCAAATTCCAGATAGCAAGGTATGTGGGTCATCTTTACCATATTTTGTACTGTAAATATGAACAAATTATATACAAAGTAAGATTAATTAATTTTCTGAGCTTATTTCTGATGTGAGAGCATTGCAGTAAATTTTTCTGATTTTTTTTTTTTTTATAATTTTAAAGTAAATTTTGCATTTCTCCTAGTTCTTACTGCCTAATAAATCTCTTGCAGCTCTGATAATACAGAACACCACGTAAAAATCCTAGAGGTTTTAATCACAAGTGAATGGAATGAGAGACAGCCCGTACCAGGTAAAAATTATTTTTAATTTTAAAAGTTATCTACCACTGTTTTCTTAAATATTAAAATTCAACCTAAGGACAGCAAATGCTTGGGTTTTTTCCTTTTAAATCAAACTTAATGCAAAGCAAAAGTGCACAATCACAGAACTAATTAGAAGTTGTTTATATGTTTTAGAGTGGTGTACAATGTTCGTTTGATAAGAAATAGTCTTTTTCATTAAAATCATTTTAGTGCCAATTGTTTCTACAGCCTTAGGACTTTCATTCTCTTTCAGTAAACAGCATAAGGAATTTGTAAGTTTTTTAAGATCCATAAACCAAAGAATGCATGTCATACAGAGGTGGGGGGGTTAATTCTTGTGGTTTTATTGAACTCTCAATTTACTCCCAGGCAACTTTATTTGGATTTGCTGTACCCAGTGGAGACATTATTTACATATCTTTTTTATTTTATATTAGTTTATAATATATAATACATAATATATTTAATATAATTATATTTAATATAATTATTATTTACATGTATTTATAATCCAGATTCTCAAAATATTTATTTACTGATATCAATAAATATTGTGGAAATTACTAAGAGCCCATCCAGGAAAGTTAGATCCCACTTGTATTGATTCTGTAAGTTAGCATCTAATTAAGGCAACAAATAGTGAATTAGTAATAGTAATTTATGCAAAATCCCTAGGTTTAAATCAAGTATTTGGTAGAAGCAAGGCAGAGTTGCTAAGTGTGTGCAAAAGGAATTATTAATGCAGAGAACTTTACATGTTAGCTGAAAGCAATTCCTTTCACAGCTTTTTAACAGAGAATATCCTAACAAAGGAAAGGGTGAACAGAACATTGGACAGCCTGTGCATTTCCCACCTCTCTAGTCAAAGTACAAAATAAAGTTCATGGCAGTAGGATTTGTAGGGTTGCTTACCATTTGAACAGCTAGAACATGGCAGCAGAAAAGTGCTTTATTTCCTGTATTTCAGGGAAGCACATTGTATAATCCCCTTCATCAGCTAATGAAGATTACCTTAAAATGGCTAAAATTTTTGTTCTTAATTTTGTTTGAAAGGCTTTTCTAATCTTGCCAGCTCTGTTAGTTAGGAAACTTTCCCTAACATTTTGTATATACCTGTTTTCAGCTTGCTATTTATTTTGTTCAATTTTATCAAAGTAGTTAAGCAGGCATTTCCAGAACCACTGTCTATTTTTCTTTCTAATGCTTTGTAACAACTAGGAGAGTCCAAACTTACAGTATTTGTCCTATTTTACTAAGAATCAGCAAATAGCTCTGAATAGTTAAAAAATTATTTTCTTTGTCACATGCTATAAGCCTTGAAAAGCAAAATGGATTCTAATAGTCTAATGCTAATTGCATTTTTTATAGTTACATGTATATGCTTTGGAGTAGGGTAATATATATGTCTAGAGACCCTGGTTGGGAGGTTGCAAATGTAGGGTCAACAGTTTCTTCAGTTTCAAAGCAAGAATTTTATAAGTTGCATTTAAGAAATGCTTGAGTTTCTTATCTGCCAGAGTTTCTTAGTGTGAGGAAAATATAAAAGTGAAAGGTGTTGATATTAGAACTACTAATGAGGACAAGGAATCTAGTCATTTTGAGAGTGTCATTAGGGTGCTTGAAGAAATGCCATTGTATCCATCAGATTCATACGATTTGACCCTACATTAATAATTATAATCGAATAGCTGATTGTTTTTAATATTAGCTGTGCATTGATTAATATATCATGATGCAGTAGTTTACTTTGACAGTCGTACTAGGATTTTTTGTGTGATCTGTTACAAAAAATAGAGCTCCTTCCCTGTGCATTTCAAAGTCCATCATGTCTAGTGGAATGCTTTTTAGTAGAACATATACACATTTACTAATACGCTGGAAAAAACCCTCAGATACAAATTTTCAGGCTTTGTAGTGTCTGGTTAGCTAGTGTCTGCTCTTAGGCCTCTAAAGAATTTGAATCATTTCCAGAAATTGAATCTTAATAGAATGTTCTGTGAGTTTGCAGGATTAGGACATGAGTCCATTTTCCACATCAATATCATTCAGTGACCTGAACATCTGAAGTGGTTTGTTTTTATAGTTCTTGTGGAAGACTATAAAATATGTTTTTCAGAATTGTCATTTTTAAGATTATTGCTTGTAGCGTCTTGATTTTCCATGAAGACTGTATAGATACATTGTCATAAAAAGAAGATTCCAATAAAATAGACCTTATTTGTTGTGTAAGTGTTTTTAGAATTACAGTCTTTAATAGAATTTTACAAGTGGAGAATTTGAGAGGTTTCAAGCAGAAAGGATTTTACTTGTTGAAAATAACATCATGACAACTAAGTGATAACAGGGAAGCCAGTGCTGTCAGGCTTCTTCTCTTTTTCACAGGCTGGAGTGATGGCTTTGTCCTTCCTCCCTTCTTAATTCTCTTTGTTAAGATGAGAACAGTCTGTCCAAAACAAGCTGGGCATGACATTCTAGTGGTATCTTACTCAGTATATAAATACATTAAATGTAGTGTTAGAGATAACCAATCTGAATATCAAGTCGATCTTTGTACAGCTGTGGGTTTTTTTCTTAGCACATCACCCACTAATTATCCTTCTTACCTGAAAACAATTGAAAGTAAGAAAGCAAATGGACCTTACATCTTACTGTATTTTAAAATTAGTATCTTAAATTAGCCATCTTCAGTTGGACATTTTTTAGCTAGACCAATGCTTTTTCGATGCCATAACACAAAAAGATGACTTACTCCTAGACTGTTACTTGATTTACCACAGTACAGTTGGGTTGGGGTTTTTTGTCTGTTGTGGTGTTTATCAGCAAACTATAGATTCTAGTTTGTGGATTAAAATAGTGCTTAGTCCTACACAAAAGTACTAAAGTTAGTGATTCCTATTCATAGAATTGTAGATTCTTGTGCAGAAAATGAAGACAAAATGTTGCAGGAGAAATGAGGCTGGAAAAAAATAGATCCGTTTTCTGATTCTTGTCTCATTCTTCAAGTTTATCAGTAGGAGAGCCAAAAGATGCTGTTGGTGGGCAACATAGGTGATTTTTGCATCCAGTTTGAACACCCCCAGCTTGATGTACAGTTGCACAGACTTAAAGACTACAGTCAGAAACAAAGTACAAGTCTCTGAATGTGCTACTCAGAATGGTACTGTTAGAAGAAAATATCTTAATTGTAACACATTATAACAAATGGTGCTGCTCATGTCTCACATAATATCAAATGTCATGGAGATTTGTGAAAGTACATATTAGAAAAAAGGCTGCTTTAGGCTCTATTTATAGGTATAGAGGACCTGGGGTGTTTTTTCAGTTAATTGTCAAGGATTTTAAAGGGTCCTAGTTTTTCTCTCTGGAGGTGGCCTGCCCTGTGTGCAGATCCCAAAACTACCTGTGGGGCAGTAGGTGCTTGGGGCAACAGGGTCAGTTTAGCACTCATTGCTGCAAAAGCAGGTCACACAGAGAAAGTTGTGAGGTGATTTTGGGTGGGGAGTTTAGGGAGATAGAGGTCCTTTCTGGGGCTGGGAGGATGTTGAGGAATGTGAAGAAGCCTTGGGTGTGTGACACTAAGGTCTGTCTTAGGCAGAGAGAGGAAGTGGGATGTGACAGGAGAGCAGAGATGTGGAGGGCTGTTAGCATTGCTGGTGAAGAGCAGAAAAAGAGCTACAGGAAAGAGCTGCCTTGTATCAATGGATCAAAGCCTCTAATAGTCTGTACACTAACTAGAGCTGAGCTGCTTTGTCTGGGCTGTCTATCCCGGTTTATCCGTTTCCCAGGCTTGCAGGTAACATTGTATAATAACAGCTCAGACTGTGAAATACTGCAGCCTAAAAAAAAAGTTTATTACTCGGAGCATCATCGGTAAGAATGAGTGAGGTAATAAAACTGCCTCACATGCAACTGCTCTCTTGCTGGGGATGACATGAAAGTCCTGGCAGCATCACCAAGGTGCAGACATTGCTTTTGATTACACAAAATATTAGTAAAAGTGGTGGCATAACAGCCAGAGCAGGGCAATGTAAAGGCTGATCCAGTTCCTCCTGGAATTTGACTCAAACGTCCCCTGGACTGCTACAGGCATCAGCCTGTGACCACAGTCCGTAGTGTCCTGGGGACATAAACAAATGTGTAGGAATGCTATCCGTTGTCAGTACTTTCCTGCACCATGTCACAGTCTTCGCTGGAGTGCCGGCAGTGCCCAGCGTGGCTCGGAGCACACAGAAGGCTGCGGGTGGCAGGGACAGTGCATGCTGTGCCCACGGCAGGGACGGATCGTGGCTGCATCCGTGTCTCACCCAGCAGAGGGCTCCCCTTCTAAGCTAATGAAAGTCAGGCTTTATCCCTGACCTAACGGAAAGCACCGTGCTTGGCTAACCTCTGTACTTTGGAACGCTGTATCCTTGCTTTAAGTTTGGACACAGGCCTGTGCTTTATGTTTCTCAATACCTAATTGCAAGGATTTGGTAAGAGAGAAACAATATGTATAAGGTTATTAGCATTTTTTACAGATTGATATGTCTGTGTGCAGGCATTTGTATGTAAGTGTGTGTAACACACATGCAAGTATGTCAAATCTGATCAGTTCTTTTCCTACTTCAGATACCATTTTTTAGAAAAGAATATGCTATGTTAATAGAAGAACACTGTGAGTATGACTTCAAGTAACAGCAGGCAGCATATTAAATGGGCACCACTCAGGGTTTTGAAATTTAAATGAAAAGTTAAAACAGGGCAATATTTGAAAATACAGATGTGTGCATGCCAGTGTCTTTTTTCCACATGACACTTGATTCTCTCCTGCAGGATAGTGAGAAGCTCATTATCTTTGTGTGGGCACCCGTGTTTTTTTAATTGACAAAAAATTTCAGTGAATCAGGCTTGGGTTGCCTTTTCTCCTTGGAATATCTACATCCGTATTGTGGCCCTCTAAACCAAGAAATGTTCTCAACTGTAATTTTAACAGTAAAGAAGTAATTCAACTACAGTCTCAAGATGGATTAGTTCAGAAACACAGGTTTCTATCTCCACTTAAAGTAGGCTCTACCTTTATGACTGCTGCTTTAAATTATATTTAGAACTGACAATTGTTCAAGTAGGCAGAGGCTAAAACTAGGGAAGAAGGCGATTGTTATAGATGAAGCTAATCAATCAACTGCAAAACATTAAAACTATACTGCATATATTTGGGATTTCATTATTAGGTGCAAGTGTTGTTTCACAGCATGGGCAGATTTTGGTAAGTGAAATATTAAGGAGGCAAAAACTTTTGATACTATTTGGCTGCCTTCATCTCAAACAAATTCTCAGTGGTTTTATTAGAAATTCTCACTGTTTGCCAGAAGTGGGAGGAAAATATTAATCTCCTTCTCTTCTTCTCCTAATGTGTCTGCTTTTCCTTTTACTTTGAATTTACTTCCTTGTAGAAGTTTAGCTGGCAAAGAAGGTAACCTCTTTAGGCAGAGCAGACTCTTCAGTTGCTGCTCTGTTCCTTTAGCAGGCTTGATCTCCACCAAACGCAAAGGCAAGGAAAATAAATTTAACTTAAGCTTCTCCCTCTTTCCCACCTGCCTGCCCAAAAAATGAACAATCCTGATATACTGGAAACCATCACAGGTACAGACAGGTGTTCTTTCTAATATTTTTAGTTTATAGGAAATTGATAAAAAGCTTCACAGCCTCAGACTTAAGGTCTTGAAGCAGCACCTTTATTTGTGATCCAGCATGAGTGTGTAGGAGGTGATGCTGTGCTTGCAAGCAGGCTATTTTGCTTGCACAGGGCTGCTTTGAGAGATGCAGCTCTTTTCAAGGAAAATTTTTATTCTATTTTTTTTTCTGCAGTTAGCCACTTCCTGCATTTGGCTGTTTGTGATGCTTTTCTGATCTTCAATATTGCGTGTAGCAGCCAGTGATAGGGACTATTTTAAGACCTCTTACAATGGTCTTCTCATTTACTTCGCTAAAATGAGAAAGTTAGCCCTGCACTGGCCACTTGTTAGCTGATGACAACTTTTACTTTGAATCTGGCTCCCCTCCCCCGCCTGAAATCCCTGGCTGAGCAAATATTTGAACCTACCCAAGTTAATAATGAAACTGAGATCTTTATCAGAGAGAGACGTGCAAGCTACTGAGGGTGGTGGTTTCTTTTTTTTTTCTTTTTTTTTTTTTCACAGTACTGAAGTCAGGTTCACTTTTTAATGATGAACCAGAATAAGTGGATACCTTCTGCACTGCACAGAGGTTTAAGCAGTTGAGAGAGAATGCTTGGATTTTCTCACTGCAAGTTACAGCTCTTTTAGGGATTTTTATGGAACATTGGCTGCAAAGCAATCTCTTTTCTTCATTGCTTCAAAGAAGTTTCCTAGTAAATGAAGGTTTTAAGGTTTATTTTTAAGCAAGATTTTTATAAGAGGTAACCAGTATTGGATTGTATTTTCGACTGTATTACAAGGGTGATCATTTGCGATGCATAAAGTAAGTGTTTTTGAATTTCCGTGTTTTTTTCATCTTCTCGTGCAAGTATTGTATTGTAACTGATTACCAGATAGAGCTTTAAAAGCCTTAAGATACATGAATTAAAGTGAAGTACTTCAGTACCTCTCCACGTTATATACAGATTGGGGAATAGTCTATCTGCCTCCTGTCTTTTCTTGCCTGCAGGCTAGGCTAGTCTGAGCTGAGCACTAACCAGATTATACAAGTTTATTCAGTCCTAAATTTGGCTACCAGTGAAACCTAGGAAAGTAATTTTTCATGAAAGTCTTTATTCAATGGAATAAGAAAACTTACTAATCCCACGTGAGACCTAAAAGCAGCAATGCAGTTTTTGTAGGAAATCTTTGTAACTTAATTTAAATAATTACCTTGGCAACTCTGCTGTTTGTGTAGCAGGTGGGCTAAACCTCTAAGTTCAGTGTTTAGACTTGTGTCTGGGGTGATTTTAAGTATCCTATTTCATTTTGGAAATGGAAAGAATCTTTGGAGCATGTCTACCTCAACAGGAAGGGGAGAGTCTACTTCAAAATGAAGCTTCTAAATGTATGAAGCATACTAGCATGCATCTTTTTGTATATGTTGGTACTCCAGACATGCTCTTGTATGTTGATGCTTGTCTAAAAGGCGTAACCTGCTCAGGGGCACAGACAGTGGGGGGTCAGGGGGGAGGCAGGAGCTTAACATGTGTGAAATATTTGGAAAGTGTATAAATTGTGTTAATTTTTTAATGAGTATTTGTGAGATAGAGCACATTTCAGCTGCTTCAGGATTTCTTACAATGTAGGCACAGATAGTTGCTACAGCCAGTCTTTGTTGTGGTAATTTTTGGTCTCTGGTTTTCTCCCCTCATAGATTATAGCAAGTATAAAGCATTCATACTGCTTTACATAGCATTCTGCTCTGGAATTGATCGCCTATTCTGCGTGTGTTTCTTCCAAGAGGTCAGAGAGACTTACAGTCAGTGATGGGGGGAGTTAAGATGGAGTATTTCTAAATGGTTGGAGGATGCTGGTGACATAAAGTCAAGGGGCAAAGGAGACACTGACAAGGGACTCTTGCTTTTAAAAACAATTAACTTGATAAATATATCAATGAGAATAGGGTAAAGAAACTGTGTGAAAAGGCAGACTAAATCTTATTGTATCCTCACAGCCTTTTATATGTTCAGCAAAACTCCTATTCAAGATCTTGCTCAGTTTTGACTTTCTTCCATGCTTTGAGTGAGTCTGCTGAATGTAAGATTACAATATATGGGATTTAGATTTCAAATTAATCTAGATCTATTTGAATTGTGTTTTATTACATAGTGGTAAGACATAAAGACATCTCTGCAGTAAGCAGGTTTTATATAATAATATAAAATCTATCAGACCTGTGTGCTCATAAATCTGCAGAGTTTAAAAACATAATCCATCTTTCATTATGTGAATATATATGACTCTCTGTGTGTTTGTGTAAAATGAGTGTGTAATGGATATACACACAGAGTCATACTCTTCCCTAATGCATCTCTAATGTGTGCAGTAGGTCTAGAATCCTTTAAATCTCTTTGAATGGCAAAATTCAGGCAGCAGAATGCACCTGAGATGTGACTGACCTGCTTCTGAAGGGAGCTGCCCTGTGTGTGAGTGTGTGTTGTGTGCGCGTGTGTGTAAGAGCTACATGCTGCAGCACATCAGCCTTTTGTCATCCTGCCAGGATTGGACTGTACCATGCTGCAAAGTCAGGAAAATGAGCCAGGAACACAGGCAAGGGGAGCCCACTTGCTCCTTTTGTGTGTAATACCAGGTTTATATTGCTGTTCTGCTAAATGTAGATTCTTCACAAAACTGAAATTGTTTTAAGATTAATGTAGAACAAAATGAGGAAGCAGGAGTGGTTTGGTGACATTATTTTGACATGATTGGCTGAGGATTATGATGTAATAGGTTACAGTGCAGCCCCTTATAGGTTTTAAAATGAATTCCAAGACACCATTACAAAGACAGCCTGACTCTTTTCTTGTATCTGAGCTTACTCAGTGAAACTCATACAAATGTACAATACTGTTTGGAATATGGAAGAGCTGGATATAGACTATCCTAAGACAGATATAAATTGTGGCACTGACTTGATGTTTTACATAGAAATGGATCCACCAGGTAAAACTGCAGTCTTATTATAGAAGACTTAATTAATTTTGGTCTTTACAATAGCTGCTGAAAGATTCTTACTGAATATGCAGGATTTCTTTATTATTAATACAAATAGCTTTCCTTTTTTCATAAATAAGAATGAAATTGTGGATTAGTGCATTGTTGTAGTAATTAGAATCTTAACATATTAAAATACCTGTCTGCTTACTTAATTGAATTTTTACTGAATTGTCCTGTTTCTGTTTTGATTTTATGATGTCAGGTGTAGTTCTAGTCCTACTATTATATCATTTTAAATTTGTGTTTCTTTTATTATTATTTTTGTTCTCTCTGTTCCACACTGTGTCTAAAAGGAGATGCTGTAGTAACACTCTTATTTCCTGAAACAGGAATTACGAATCATTGGCTTGGGTTGTTTAAGGAATAACATTTTTAAAATCTAGCAATATTAATTGAATGCCTGTTATAGCATCGTTTTTTCATATCATATGAAAACATTATGCTATCCTGATATTCCTTGCAAGTTTAAAAACATTGTCTTTTGAGCCTGGTCATAATATACAGGACAGGAATGATGTACTTACTGGAGAACTGAAAGAGCTGAGTTGATTTTTAATCCTGATTCCAATATAGTCCCCCTTGTTACTAAGTCAGTGCTGCAGTATCTTCTCTGGCACCCACTGGTATACATATGCAGCTTTGACATTGAAAAGAGGGGGGTGTGTTTTTTAATCAGTCCTGGCATTTGGAACACAGTTTATTCCGTAGACTACTAAAATTAACGCAAGGGATATTTGGGTCACAGATGGGTTTCTTAAACTGTTGGGTTTGGCTTTTTGGGGTTTTTTTTGCAAATCATTGCACAGAATGCTGAGGATCACAAAACCCCTGAGTCTTCTTCAAATATACTGTATTGCTGTGGGTTTGCATCTTTTCTTACTCGGCTTCTAGGGAAGAAAGCAGCAAAATTCCTCTAACATCATTACATAGGAGGAAAAAAATAATTTGTCATGTTTTATTACTTGTGTTCACCTGAAGATTGTGAAAGAAGGTAAAAGCGAACTTCAGATTATTTTTGCAAATGCTTTCTTCGCAGGGGGAGGAGTTCAGTATAGTGTTATATTTTGCTTAAAATATATTATTGCAAGATAGTATCATTTTTTGAAACAATACAGCTTTATCTTGAATTATTTTGTTTTCAGTACAACATCTTGATTCCTGTAATGTCTTTTTAAGACTGTTAGTGATGGACAACTCTATTTGACAACCAGTTCTTTTTTTTAATGCACTCATAAAATTATAAAATTCATGTAATAATGTGTAATTTCAAGGAATATATGGTCATGTTTTCAGTGAGTTACAACTTTTCTTCCCCCCTTTCATTTACAGCCCTGCCTCCTAAGCCACCGAAACCTAATACCGTAACTAACAATAGCATGAATAACAACATGTCATTACAAGACGCTGAATGGTACTGGGGAGATATCTCAAGGTAAATCACCTCAAGACATGTATTTCTTATGTTTGGCTTTATGCTGTTCTTGCTGTGATGTTCTGTGTATATGTATTATGCTTTGAGTGTAGAAAATTCACAATTCTAAGAGCCATTTCAAGGATATTTTCCACCACAAACATATTAGAATTGGTTTTATTCGAAACATGACTAAAAAGTTACTGGCAGTCTGTTAGAATGTGGTATGCAAAATGATTGTTCTGTTACTTTAAGACAGTTATATGAAATGCTAGCATGAAAATGGAGCACTAAGAAAGAAATAATTTTCTCTTGTCTTTCATTCAGAACCTCAGCTGTAGACACAATAGTTAGCAAGGCAGACTAACAAGTGCCATATATTAGCAACATTTTTATCTGTACTATATATAGGTAAATCAGACCAGCACTGGCTGCTCCAATTGTACAGGCTAGTATGAACAAGCAGAAAGACCTTTGCATGAATAATAATTTTGTCCAGCAGTGAGAGCATGGTATGCCATTTTTATATCCCAGTTGTTTTCCAGCAGTTTTAAATAAGCTATTAAATAGTTGTATTAATATGGACATATAGAAAGCTTCAAAACACACTTATTTTAAAGCATTTGAATCTGAATTTAGAGCACTGTGAAAGAATAAATGTGTAAAAACTAATTGAAATGATTGGTTACTTTTGCTTTCATTTTAGAGAAGAAGTAAATGAGAAGCTTCGAGACACAGCTGATGGTACCTTTTTGGTACGAGATGCTTCAACCAAAATGCATGGGGACTACACACTTACACTGAGGTAAGACTAGTTACACTAGGTCTGTAATACTTGATAGTAAAATACAGTAACTGCACTTAATGTGGAGTATTCTTTAGAAAATAGTACTTGAAACATGCCTAACTTTTCAATACACTTCATTTGCAGGAAAGGAGGAAATAACAAATTAATCAAAATTTTTCATCGAGATGGAAAATACGGTTTTTCTGATCCATTAACTTTCAACTCTGTGGTCGAGCTAATAAACCACTACCGGAATGAGTCTCTAGCCCAGTATAATCCTAAACTGGATGTAAAATTACTCTACCCAGTATCTAAGTACCAGCAGGTAATTTAGTTTCTTTTCTTTGCATTTCACCTAAATACAGAAAAATCATTGCAGACTAGGAAGCCATTTATCATTAAGAACTTCAGCTCTGTTAATGTTTGAAAAAATCAAGTGGGTGCAAAACCTGGTATTTTTGTTTAAAACCAACTCCACACTTTGCATGTAAATATTTAAAACTTTAAATACTGCAGATACACTATTAAGAAATAAACAATTAATATCCCACTCAGTGGTGAAATATATAATTTTCAGTACAAAGCTAAACACTTGCAATGCAAAATTCCTTTTTGTCATTAATTCCTGATTTGCGTATTATGCATTTAGTGCATTGTATCTCCATATTGGTGAAAGTGGAATCAGATTTCCAAGTAATTATCTAAGCAGTTTTAAGCAGTTTAGTCCAGAAAATCTGTGCTATATAATTGTCTCCTTACAGAGTCTCTTTCTTTCTGCTCATCATTCCAGGATCAAGTTGTAAAAGAGGATAGCATTGAAGCAGTGGGAAAGAAATTACATGAATATAATACCCAGTTCCAAGAAAAAAGCAGAGAATATGACAGACTCTATGAAGACTACACAAGAACATCTCAGGTGAGCTAGATTTGAACCAAAGGGAGAGTGGAAGACTTTGTAGATGTCTAAGAATATTAATGTGAATTCATACTGTCATCTTCCTACTCCTCTCTTCCATCACCAGTGCCATTGCCCTGATGTGCTTGCTCAGATTAGTGCAATTCCTTACTCATGTTTGAACAGCCACCACCTATAAACTAAGCCACCCTGTGCCCAAGTCTGACAGCTCCATCCAAACCAAGTACATAACGACCTTCATTTACCAGCACTTTTGCATACTGACCTCATCAAGCTGAGTTATGGTTTTCAAGGCACAATTGCAGGGAATCATTGCATTTTATTACTAGTTTTTGAAGGGTCTGGTTTACCAGGAGGATAGAGAGGACATGCGTAGACACAATGCAGGAATGAAAAGCTGCCTGTGTCCTTCTTTCAACTTAATCAATTATTAGCTGCTCCTTGAAGTGCCAGTGAATTAGTGCCGTTTTACAGACCCAGAATCAAGACTGCTTCTTAAAGGGTGCAGGGAATGCACATAAAAATAATTGAAGAGAATTGGAGAATTGCCGGCAGCTGGAACTAATGACTTAAGACTTGGCTTTCAACTAGGTATTTAGGAGCAGGAGAATAAACTAGATAACCTCATGAGACCTGTCAGGTCACCTTTATTTCAGAAAGCCAGGTGTGCCTCTAAGGACTTAAGTTAGTACAAGGGGCAAAGTGCACTGCCATAAGGCTTTAAGCATCAATTTATTTATACAAAGCAAAGATTGTAACTGGTTCTTTTTTTAGCAGTTCTAGTTTCTTGATAGACCTCATCTTGGAAAGCTTATCACGGTAGCCTTTTACACCGGCCTGTTGTGTCTGTGCCATAGGCTCCGCAGACAGAATACATTTTGATAGAGGATATTCTTCTATAGTACACTGAAGTGATCTGTGATACAAGCCAAGAAATCTTCCCCTTTGTATGACAACAACTGTAATAACAATTACTTTATTTTCAGGAAATTCAAATGAAGAGAACGGCCATTGAGGCATTTAATGAAACAATAAAAATATTTGAAGAGCAGTGCCAAACACAAGAAAGATACAGTAAGGAATACATTGAAAAATTTAAACGGGAAGGAAATGAAAAAGAAATACAAAGGTCAGTATTTGATTTTGCATATCAAATTGTATGATTTTTGAAAAAATAAACAATGCCAAGTGTAGGTCCGCCTAAAACTGAAGCAAGATGACAAGTTTGAAGTTGTTCAATTGTAAGCAAAGAAGCCTCAAATAGTGAGGATGTGAACTGGCAAAATGTATAACTACATCTAGAGAAATAATCTGTTCTCTTAAGTATCTATACCTCTAAATAACCTAAGATTATATAGTTATGAATAAGAGATCAGAGTGTAACCTACCACGTTGTTCCATCTAGAATCATGCACAACTATGAAAAACTGAAGTCTCGGATAAGTGAAATTGTTGACAGCAGGCGTAGACTAGAAGAAGACTTAAAGAAGCAAGCAGCTGAATATAGAGAGATAGACAAGCGCATGAACAGCATTAAGCCAGACCTCATACAGCTGAGGAAGACAAGAGATCAATACTTGATGTGAGTATCATGAATTAACAAATTTTAAAGATTTTTGGTTTTTAATGGTATCCAACTTTTGTGACTAAAATTTAATTTTATTTGCAATTAATGTCTAGGTGGCTGACTCAAAAAGGTGTTCGGCAGAAGAAGCTAAATGAATGGCTTGGGAATGAAAATGCAGAAGAGTAAGTATTGGAAGATTTAGATATTTCTGGTGTTTCAAATCATCTAAATACAAAAGTGAGATAAAGCATATTTGAGTCTTGAACCACACAGAAGAAATCTCGAGCCTAGGTCTGCAATAACAATGCACAGCCTACATAATGCAAGTATTTGAAAGGATGCTCTCTCTCTCTACTCTCCTCCTTTTTTCAGGGAAGTGCATAATCAAGTTAGTATAGCAAAGCACTGAAATGTAATCTGTGTCTTTTTTTCTTACCCAAAAAAATAAGTTCACAAGGTGTTAGCATCTTATAGGGATTCCATATGGATGGATAAATTTTTCAGAAGATCTCTTAGGCATGAACAGGCTTTTTCCAAATTTCAACTGTGGGGTACCATGATATTATTCATTATAGTGGTACCCACATCATTATGTCACATTGCTCTTGAAGATGATAAATTTGCATGTGCTGAAGAGTGTCTTTCTCTGGTTTTGTGGTCTATTTTATTTCTCTGACCGTGGCAGGATAGTATTCTGTCATTTCAAGCAGTTTAGTTTGCTGTAGATTCTGACAGGGGCTAGGCTAATGAATACATTTCATTCCTGGGAAAAAAGCAAAAAGTGCTTGGGTTGTGTAAACACAGACCAAATTTAAACAAAAGCAAGACACAAAATAATATCTGAAGTGTAGTAACAGTAAAAATTAACAAATAGAAAAATGAAAATGGTCTCAGTAATATTTGTATCAACATTCTATGCCTACGTTAGTTTCTTGTGCATGCCTTTTATGCTGCCTGGTTGACTATACAACAAAAGCAGCAGACTGACAATGACTCTTTAGTGGATTTGCATTCTAGCCTTGTCCACATCTATTTTAATTTGGCTTGGTTTATTGAGTCTGCTACTGTTATCCTGGAAATTGTGCTTATCGCTGTGGTAGAAGCAGGAGATAAAAATGACATACACATTTTAAAGCCATGTTGTTTTCTCAGTCTTAGCAGAACTCAAAGATGATATGTTGTAAAATATGTAGGCACCTGCTTCCAAGTGTTCCTATCACTTAAACAGTAGACAAAGAGCTATGCCACTCTGTGGGTTTAGTGTGGCATCAAAATAGTAAGTGAAACTGTTTAGAGAAAATCTTCATTTTCTCTCACGCTGACACTGCTTGCCAGCAAGTCTGATAACTGCTGAAAAATTAAACATTTAGAATATGGCTTTTTTTCTAAAGTGGTATTGCAGAAAAAGATAAACCAATATAATAAGCAGAATGAAAAACAAGAATCGCTTTCTCCACATGCTGGTTGAAAACAGAGCCACTACTGAGCATATGTGAATGTCACGCAGGTCGAAAGAGTGATGGGATAAAGGGCCCAGAGAGACTGTTACCTGAAACAAAAAACCCTTTTTCTTTACGAGAAATTGAATTTTGTGTGAGATTGCTGATTCCTGTAGACTACTTTGAGAATCTTCAGAAAGACAGAACTATGGATGAGTGAGAAGTCATCTTTTCTTAGAACAAGGAAAACTAATTAAAAGCCTATTACAGAGAGATTAAGTGCATTTAGCCAAACACATACTGGTTGCAAGCTCAGCAGGAGAGGCAGGGCCAACCAGTGCAGGTTCGTGTGGGAGTGGGTAGCTCTGAAACTGCAGAATACCAAAGTGATGTCCACACAGCTGAAACAGATGCTTCTTTTTCATGGTGGGCTTTAGCACAGAGGGTTCTCTGTAACTATGAATCAGCTTTATAGTTGGTGGCTGATTTAGTAGAGAAGGCCCTATATTGTTCTTCTTATAATTTGCTTATAAGGAGAGAGAGAGAGAGAGAGAGAGAGAAAGCACTCTACTACTACACCTTTCCACAAAGCCATCTTGCCTATAGATAATTATTCTGTCTCCCTGTGCTACTGTTCAGAGGTTCACCAAGCAGCAGCTGTAGTTGATACATTGTATGATTTTTCACTGCTGACCAAGTGTTCTGATCTTTGGAAATGAAGCTGACTCAGAGGGTACTGATTTTGTTTGGCTTGCTATTTACCAAAACAGTGAGCAATGGTAGAAGTACTGAAGTGCTCACAGCACATTCTGAAAAATAACACGTCATCTTTTTATATTCTCCCTAAGATTTACGTGAGTGTTCTCCAAAGAAACAAGAAACAGAGCTTGTATTTTACTTTCATCCAGTGGTTTAAATGGTGCAGTATTATTTGGTTTAAATCCCTAGTTTTACCAAGGAGGCATCCTGCTAACCACTGTAATATGGAATGAATACTACTTAATTAGTGGATTTTGTTTTGTGTTTCACAAACTCATTTTTTCTTTTCTACAGCCAATACTCTATGGTAGAAGATGATGAGGACTTGCCCCATCATGATGAGAGAACGTGGAATGTGGGAAATATCAACAGAAGCCAAGCTGAAAATCTGCTGCGGGAAAACGAGATGGAACATTCCTTGTTCGAGAGAGCAGCAAACAAGGCTGCTATGCCTGCTCTGTTGTGTATGTACCCTAATTTGTGAATGATGTAACCAACATGTGAGGGGCCTACCTTGAGCTGGGGACAATAGGTATTTGCATATGCACAATTTCTCTTGGACCTTTGGTCCAAGAAGTCATGAAGTCAGGTCAAGAAGTCCTGAGGCCGTTCTTACTGCTGCTTCATCTCCTACACAGCTCCAGCCTGTGCCACTCCCACAGACAAGCCTCACTTGGAAGGGAAACCAAAAAATGTGTGCACTCCTCTCTGTGCAGCTCCTAAGTTCTGCCTGTCTCCTGCCTCCCTAAGCCAGCATGGCATCACAAATTTGGACTAAACCTAGGTTTTTACCATTATTCCACCACAGAAGAGAGGAATTCTATGTACTGACTAGCATCTTAAGATTTATTGCTAAAATCTTCTTTTCTGTCTTAATTTTACTGTACTCACAAACTAAAAACTGGTTGTTTTTGTTTTTTTAGGGTGGATGGTGAAGTAAAGCACTGTGTGATAAACAAAACACCTACTGGGTATGGATTCGCCGAGCCATATAACTTGTACAACTCGCTCAAAGAACTGGTGTTACATTACCAACACACGTCACTTGTCCAGCACAATGACTCTCTCAATGTCACACTAGCCTACCCAGTGTATGCACAGCAGAGGCGATGAAGATCTTAATACTCTGGGTTGTTAGTTTGGTTTTTTTTTTTTTACAGAAATGATTTGAAAGCATTGAGGCCTCTGGAGAGAAAAGGCTCCTTTCAGCTTTACTCAAGAATTTGCAGTATCAAAGTCTTCAGATGGGACTAGAGATTTCCTTCACAAGTGCAGTGGGCGAGATCACAGTGTTAAGCTGTGAATGTATGTTTGTAATCTGAAGCGCTTTTTTTTCTTTTTTTTGTAATTAAGAAAAAAAAACACAAGAGAAAAATCCAAACCTGATCTCCCTGCAGGGACATAGAGGCCTTTAAGCATGGTGCTTGTTTATGACCACTTCTGAAGCTTTACCAGCTGGAACATTGGATTATCCAGACACAAGGTATAAGAGGTCTGTGTCATTCAGTTATTGGAATTTCGTGGTCACAATCTGACTTGGAATGGTGTTGCTGCACTCAGTGGATCCAGACATACAGCATTGTGCTTTTATTTTGGTTTCTGGTGAATGATATGTAGCAGAGTGGCACTTTCATTTCTAAGGGACACTTTAAAAGGACTTCAGTTACAGTATGTTGTTCAGAGTAATTGTACTAGCAAAGTGCCAGGAAGTGTTTTGTTTAGGAGATTAAAAAGCCTGTTTCAAGAATATATTTAAGACTGAAGAAAACAGGACTTTCAGTGGCATACAGTGTATAATAATGTACATAGTACTGGATGACTAACTATCATTGATGGAAACTGTCAATACCAAACTGTTCTTCTATTCCTTTTCTGTTTGCTGAAAGCTGAATTCTTAGACTATGCTATGCAATACTGAAGTTTCTTTAGGCTATAGTCTTCTCTCAAGCATATCTGCAGGTTAAGCTTTTCTTTCTTGTTTTTTGTCCTTTTTTTTTTTAATTTCTTTTGCCTAAGGATATTTTTCCTGGTGATTATTTTTTGTTAATAATTTTCTTGTCTGGTTGTTTTTTTGTTTTGTTTTGTTTTGTTTTAATGTACAGAGAGCCAGCAAGAGTTGGCTTGAGAATTAAAACTATGAAATATTTTACAATTTTCTTTGTGTAGAATATTGAGCTACTAGCTCAAAGTTTAAAAAGTTCGTAAATTTTTTTGACTAAATATTTTGTTGGGCAGTGCCTGATAAGCTTCAAAGCTGCTTTATTCAATAAAAAAATATATGAACATTATAAAATATCACTGAGTCCAACAATACTGTTTCAGAGATATCTTTAGAATACGGTACCATGCTACATTTGCTTCTTGAAGCATTTTGAACTTCTATCATGATTGTCTTTGTATTTGGAAGACAAAAAAAGTAGTATATCCTTCTTTGATAATGACTGCAGAAAAAAATGGGGATATTTTGCAACTGCAGTTTAGAGTGTAGATAGTTTGGATCTCAGAATGAATCCACCTTCACAGTAAATAAATGACTTCTTGACCTCCTGTGACAAAATTTTTGTCAGCCTGTAAAGGTATTTTCATTTCACATGAAGGAAGTTTCTCTAATATGTTGCTAAGTTTGTTTTTTGTATTAGTATTGTGGGGGAAAAAAGCTTCCACCTCTAATGAGAATATTTGAATACAATATGGAACTAATTAAGACTGGAAAATGTCTATTTTGAAAAAGATTAGGCTATGATATTTATTTTCAGGAGTCTGTAGGCTGAGACAGTATCAAAGTGAACAGTTCCATAATTTCAGGGCACCAGAGACCTACAAAATCATGGTTCAGTTACAGGAAACAAATACATAAATTCTACTAAAATAGAGTTACTAATAATTCTGGGATTTGCAGTGATTATTTATTGTTCTGACCACTGAGGAAGTTCACACATTGCAAATCGATAAAGTGATGAAGTGCAGTGAAATCTTGGAAAATATTTGACTGAGTGAACATATGAAATTATTCTTCCCCAAAGATGCAAAAGACAAGATCCATTACTATTAAAGAGAGTTGCACACACAATCAAAAGAGTGAGACCCATGGAGTTTTCTCCTAATAGCTCTTGTTACAGATCCTTGTGTTTTATTTCAAAGTATGCAATGCTTTATAAGATATTGGAAACTATAAGAAGAAATTTGCCAGTCTCCAATAATCTTGATATTATCTTTTCATTTTTAAATTGTTACTTCAGTTTTGAGGCTGTAAGGCTTTTCATTTTATTTTGATTTCATGATCTTTTTTTTATTATTATTATTTTTGGTGGGTTGTCTTTGCTTTCCTATAGGTGTATTTTCTTACTAGAATTTATATCAGGAAACAAGATTCAACAAATATTAATGTTTCATGATAGTCATCAGTTAGAAAATTATTTTGAATATTTTTCCTGAATAGAAGTTTAGTCTTCATGCCTTCCCTTCCTCATTCCACACTTTTTTCAGGCCTGTAGGACCATGTAAATCTGTTATACTAATAACTGGTATATATTATGAAAAACACCAACAATTACTCTAGCATGCCAGTTATACTACTGGGCTTGAATTTACGGATTAGTTCAATATACAGCAGTTTAACACTTGTAGCAATCCAAGATACTCTTTGGACATATATTAATTTCTGAATGTTAAATATTTTAAGAGTAAAATCGTATTTTTTTCTCTGTAGGCAAAATATATGTAATCTGAATTGATGTTTCATGTAGTATTTGTCAAGAAATTTTATCATAGTTAAGGCATTTGGATCTAATTTTCCTTGTATTAAGAAAACACCTGCTATGTCAGTGGGCCATATCCTTAGCATGCCCAGCCCAGTATGGAATATAATTAGTTCCTGTGTGCTGTGCAACTTCTCTTCGTGTGTGGCTGTAGCAGAAAAAAAATTGTGTGTGTGCAGATTTGACACTTGCTTTTCTTGCACAAGCAACAATGAGAAATAAGCACTATGTTGTACAGATGAGTGCTGCGGGCTTCGTAAGGGGATGTTCTGCCTACACAGGGTCAGTGCAATTTGCAGGGATCATTTCGCCCTCAAATTGGCATGAGTGGGTTTTCTTTGGTACTTACATATTGTGTGGCCTCTGCATTTCTCTCTCTCCTTAATGCACAGAGCTAAGTCCTGCCAAAGGCCCTATTCACTGCAGAGTTGTTTGTCTTTAATGTATCATACTGTTCACTCCAGTTTTGATTTGATCTAAGACTACTACATACAGAAAAAAAAGCATGGGGATATAACTGAAGAAACACAGTGTTTATCTGTATTTCTACTGATGTGTAGTTTTTTTCGTCTAAAGTAATTCATGGATGGGCTTCATTCTGTTACTTTTTTCTTCTTTTTTCTTTTTTTTTTCACCTTGGGGAGCTTCTTGTTTTATTTTAAATCTGTGAGTTATGCTGCACTGCAGCATCTCATTCACAAGGCCTCTGAAAGGCATGAGACATAGCAAAGAGAACCAAGAATCAAGCAAAATTATGAATTTCTGATTTACTTAAGTTGAAATATGAATTTGCAGGTTGGGGATGTGTATCTGTGCATACAGGTGCACACTTGCTTGTTTATGTATGACCAGTTCCCCATTCATGCATTTTCACAGAACATGATCATTTTGCTGAATTTAATAAGTGATATCATTAACTTTGTTTAAAGATGCGCACATGCACACTAGACCTTTGTGGGTACAGCATGTTTCCAGATACAGTTAGAAAACTGAGTTTCTGTGTTGTTGGATAGTTTCTTTAAAAAAAAATGTAAAAAAAGCTTGTCTGTATGGTTTTGTTATCTTGTCAAGCAATCTGTAAAACCAAATCTTCAGATTTTCTATTTGGTGTCAACTGTTCTGTAGTGAAAAAATGGCTTTGTCTTGTAATTGGCAATGAAATAATAATGCTTGGGAAAACATTCAGATGCTTCTAATGGGGAAAACTGCCGATTTTCACACAGTGCTTTTGCTATGCATGGTATTAAGTTGGGAAAGTGAATCCTGATACTGTTTTTTTCAGGGTCACTTTAGAAATGGGTAGCTCAAAGCATAATGCCTCCCATGGGACAAAGTTACGAAGTGCAACATTTTATGTAGAATCATGTTGTTTGCTGCAGTTAAAACTAAACTGTAGGAGTTGGTAACGTTCCATTGGCCTTGTCCTGATGAGATTGCATTAGCTGCCCAAGATGCTGCTATTTTTTTTTTAATTCTTGTTTTTGAAAATAAAGCTCTGTTCTGTTACATGTCTTTAAAACATTAAGATTACTTTGTTTTAAAATTGTCTTTGAGGAGGTGGAGGGTAAAGCAGATTGTAAATTGCCTTTACAAGGCAACAGTGAAAACATGCCTCCTTAAAATTTTGTTCAAGCTGTAGAGTTGATGGAGCTGTCTTGTTTTTGAGTTGCTTTAAAAATTGTAATAAGTCTATAAGCAGAATAAAGGTTGTTTTGAAACTGCATTTCAGTTGTTGAGGCTTCAGTAAGGACTGCGATGTCTATTTACCAGCATCCTTGGCTTACTCTTGCTGTCATTATGTGGCCTTCTTCGAAAATGATACCCAAATGCTCTTATTAGAGGAACTAGGGAGCAAATAGTTTTAGCTGATTCACAGCCATTTTATGTCTTGAACTAAATGGGTAGTTGAGTAGCTCCAAAATAATCTCATGTTGAACAGTGCCAAAATGACAGTTTTGCTCATCTCATAATATCACAAAAGCAGTACATTATTGATGATGTGTGATCTGCCTCTTGCAGTGCAGATAAAGGTATGATTCTTCTCAACAGAGTGTAAGTTTTGTCACTGATTTCCATGCAGCCAGCCTGTCAGCTTTTGCAGCTAAAAGTCATTTACCAGCTTCATGTCTGCATTTAATTGTGAAAACCAGCATAAGACTGAAGAAGAGGGAGGAAGTATGGTGGGGAGAGGATTGGGTAAGACCAGTTGTGAACATTGTTTGTTTCCCCTTATTATTGGTATACAATATCTGACTTCTTTGAGCCAATTTATATCTTGCCCCAAGACAGGTCCTCTGGGGAAGTCAGCCAGCGGCTCTGGAAGAAGAAAGAGATTCCTATTCCCATTCTGTCCAAGGTTTCCTTTCTAAAATTTGCTTACATATAGCTCACATTAATGCTGAAATACCCTTGACTGAGGTACTCAGTACAGACATGAACAATTTTTAATAACCACAGTATTGTCACTCGCCTTGAGAGATTCTTACAAGAAACTTAGACTAAGGGCTATTACTGTATTTTCAGCCTACTTCGTAGCAAGTTGGGTGAGATCTCCAGTGCTTATATCTGTTCCAGTTTTTCTCAGAAGGCTAATTCTTTTATACAGACACTGAGTTTATCTTGCTCCTGCCCCCTGAACCGATGTTGGGGATCACAAAGGCTTCTGAGTCATCATGGAAAAATAAGGTGAGCTAGGTGATGAATCATGCGTCATCTATCATCATCTATTGGAGAGAAATTAAGACTGGTGGATCATAATCTGCAGAATTTTATGGACTGGCGGATTTCTTGCCTGTATCGTGCATTGTGTAGAAATCACTCTTGGCAGACTAGAAAAGTAGTTTGCAAAAATGTCATTCTATTTTTGCTGTCTGCAGACAAACACTCCCCCACTCTCCCTCTCTGCTTTCTTTCTAAGCTTTAATGGTCCTAGAATCATAGGAAATATGAAAAACTTAAATCTATCTTTGTGCAGTTATATGTGGGTGTGATATTTTTAAAGGCTTGGGAATGCTCGTGGGTTGGGTTTTTTTCTCTCCCAAAGTTGCTTGACTCGTGCAAAGTTGTGTGTGAGTAACTTCACACAAATCCCTTTTTCTGAGCTGTGAAGCCAAAAAAGGAAGGGAAAATTTTGAAACACTTGCCTTTTCTGTGGCTCTCCACAGACCAACAGGTAGTCCCAGGGCTGCAGGGGGGACAGCCAGGCAGAGGACAGGGGCAAGGACAGCAGCTCTGCTGAAGCCCTGGGCCACCTAATGCTGCCCGTAATGGCCCTCCCACCTGTCATGGGGAAGCCTCTTGCTCATATGGGGTCCCTTTTGAGACAATTGACAACACCTTGCCATCAGGATACACCTAATATTTACCACCGAGACCCCATTCCCTCATTTAGAGGGTGCAGACTGAGGAAATGGCAAACAGCAGGGCTTTGCCAGCACCCCGACTGGAAGGAAGGCTGAAAATAAGTAGATTTGCTTTCCCTGCAGGATGGCTTGCAGGGGAGCAAGGTCAGACATGCTTCCATACAGACGTGGGCTGTGCAAGAGGCACCAGGTCTTTCCTATTGCCTCTGATACAACAAAAAGCAGGAACTGTGGGAGCACCGTGTGGGTCGGGTGTCTCTCTTTTTTAATCTCTTTGAGGACATAGGTCCTCAAATACATAGACCGTCAAAAAGAAAAATTATGTTGGGACCTTCTGGATAAACATATTAATTGATCACCCACTATTTAAATTTTGACTAATCTTTGCAGGGACAAGCCTTTTGACCTCTGATCAGGCAATCAGATAACCAGAAATGCCTATTACTTGAAAAAGCAGGGTTTTATCCACGGCCTTGTTTTCTACCAGAACAGCATTGCAAGGACACCACTTGTGCCATTCTGTCCTCTGTGAAAAAATTATCTTTGCATGCTAAAAATGGAGGTGTTTAGGGCTACTGATTTAAATGTGCAAATATTGACAGGAGTAAAATTTAACAGGTAGCACACAAAAGGATCTGAAACCTGCCATTCTCAGGTCTTTGAACAAAAAATACTGACAAACTGGACATGAATATAGTTAATTCAGGTGATGATTTCACTGTTGTATGTCTGGTATTCCTAACTCATTAGAAGACCGTAGCCGGAGAAGAAAGTTAATGAATTCATACCTGAGAACATTTCATCCTCTATAAATGTTTGGTTTTTACATGGTTTACTTTATTTTTCCACAAGTCTTCTGGTTGGCATAAAACAAATATTGCTAGATTCATCTTTTTCATGGTTTTTTTAATGTTGTAACTGGCATAAGTCCTTCAGCAGAGTCATCCATGGCGTGTTAGGTGAAACAGACACACCAAGAGTCAGTGTTTGGAGTCAGTTCCACAGGGAATGGTGTGTGTTGTTTGTGTGATGGGGTGCTCCCTTACCCCTGCCAGCCCCTACCCATAGCAGTGGTTCGCAGAGGTGTTGGTTTTCAGGGGCCCTCATGCCTGTCAGTGCACTCCGGGTGATGAGGAGTACTCTTTACCTACCTAAAAGGTGGGTAGAGCAACTCCTAATACCTTGTTTGTTGTAAGGCTGAATGGGAGTAGAGACCTCGAAGAGATGATGCAGAAGTGTGAGAGGAATGGGAATCAGCAGGTGCCAGAACTGGCACCAGAGCAGGGAGCAAAGGCAAGAGAGGAGCAGCTTCATACCTCTCACTGCAGATTCTGAGCAAGGACCCAGACTGCACTGTCCAGCTCCATTCCACCTTCCCTGTGAAATCCATGCAGGATTGGCCTTGGCTAAAGGCTGCCACTCAAAAACTGCAGCTATTTGCATGCTCATGCAATTTGGAGCTCTTCCTTGTTTCAGAAAGACAGTGAGCTTGAACATTTAGAGGTGGGATTCATCTCATCTAATTTTAAGCACCTAAAGAAAGGCTTGTCATCAAAGCCATCTGGCAAAACTCTCTTCACAGAGAGAGGCAGGCAATTCCCCTGAGTGATTCACCCCACCTACCTCAGGCACTATTCTTAGAATGCAGTGAATCACTCTATAGAAACATTCCATTGACTGAAGGGAGAGCCCAGGCAAATGGCTTATGCTAGATGTGCACCTTTAATGTGGCTAAGGTTGGATGAACTCAGTCTCTTTCCTGCTGATAGGCAGTTCAGTTTAATCTTTCCAGTACCAGCTGCAATGTCTTCTCCTCTTAAGCATAATGATAAAGGACAATTAATTTGGGTCTGGAATTTCAATTGGTTTATAGCACTCTGGTTTTTCATGGTAATTTCAAGGGTGACAGACAGGTTTAAAAAAGATGCTGGCCCATATCATCCTTGGAGACATAATGCTGGACTCCACACAGAGGAATCCAGATAAGCAGTAATGCCATGATACTGCCGCCTTCTCTGACTGCTCCAGGGAAAAACCTGGCACTGCCTCAGACCTGGCTTATCAGTGCCTTCCAACAGCCTGTCTTTGTGAAGCTATAGACCTGTCTTTTGAGGAATAATTTGGTCTCTTGCCAGCCATGTGGTCACTGAAAAGACATGGATGAAGAAGATGCTGCTGTTTTTTTCCAAGTGAGATCAGTTTGTTAGTCACCACATCTATATTTCCTTTCTTATCCAGGGGAA
This sequence comes from Entomyzon cyanotis, assembly GCA_024500445.1. Lineage (NCBI taxonomy): Eukaryota > Metazoa > Chordata > Aves > Passeriformes > Meliphagidae > Entomyzon > Entomyzon cyanotis. The sequence continues at coordinate 30,353,336 of JAKEPQ010001021.1, read as the reverse complement.
ATTTAGGGAACTTGACTTTCTTTCCTTCCAGTTGGTCCATAGCCAAGGCCACAGGGTGGGGTATTGTGATAGTAAAACTAATATAGGAAGGACTGAAGTCAAATTACTTCCCAGTCACGCTGAGTTCTACCTCAGGCCAGGAGAGCTGTGTGACATGCCCCAGGCATCTACTACATGAAAAATTCAAGAAGGTGGCAGGTCCTATGATGTTTTTTGGCTATAAGAGTGTATGCACACCCACTCCAGTTAAACCAAACCTTTCAGTGCAGAATGTTCTGCTGGGAAGGGTCTGCAGGCTGCCTGGGCAGTCTCCCTGTCCAATGAAATGGATGATCAGGCCTTGCATAGCCTCAGTGGCTAGAGCAGATCCAGTGCCAGGTCAAAGGCAGGAACATTTTGGGGAGAAGCTCCAGAAGTCTTGAGATGAAAGAAGAGAAGCTGCTATGCAAACAGCCTGTTGCACTACTGATAACAGGCAATGTAAACAAGAAACCCACGGATTGACAAACAACCCTTGAGCACCAAGAGTCCTCAGGATATGTGAATAAAATCCTTAGAGTGGGTTCACAGCATTGCACCTCTTTATGGTAGGCCTGCAGGTTTCTGGACAAAAGTATATTGCTTCTAGGTGAAAAACAGACTGACCTAGTTGGTGAGTAAATGTGTACAACCATTCTCCTGCAGGGCTGTGAGTATTTCAGACAGAATGAGAGGACAAACTGATTTAATTTAAAAAAAAAAAGGCCAACTGTATGCAAATACAATTAAATGATGTTGATATTTCAAAATTTCTTGATCTTCATTACCAATAACATGGGTACTCAAACTGAAATCTTGTCATGGTCTGTCAATTTTGCACTGTAATCTTGGCAGGCATGGATGAGCCAGGTCTTGTCCACGGTTCTCTAGTGGAGAAAATGCTTCTTATCTGGCTGGGCCACATGTGCTTCCAGCAGGGCGTGGCCAGAGGCTGGACCCAATTTGCCTGCTGACAGCTGAGTGTGGCAGCTCCTGAGTAATCCTGTCACCAAACAGCCATTTCCAGAGTAGGGGAGCAGACAGGAAAGCAAAGGCACTACTGTTAAAGTCTTGATAGCAAGAATCTTCCTTTTGGTATCACATACCAAAAAGCACGTCCTCTATTAAGGTGGTTGAAGAGAGCTCCTTTTACTGATGAAGGTGGTTAGCTGTGGCAATTAAATGAACAGGTTTTACTCCCTCATTTTCACAACACCAGTTTGTATGCACATGCTCCCTTCAGCACGTCTCTGTTGGAGACTCGATGACTGTAATACCTGTGACCTAAGGCTCACCTGACATTTCTGGGAATACACCCAGTAAAATAACCTCAGGTCTGAAGACAAGCTAACTAATGTAAAATGTGTTCAGCTGCTTAGCCAGGCTGTGCCAATGAATAGTCTTCACCTCAAAATGCCACATGCCCCAAATTTCTGAAATTCATGCATCCTTTGAAATTGGTGTAAAATTGATGAAAACCTCTGGAGAAGCCAAAAACCCGCATGTCAGTGCCTCAGCAAAGAAGTAACCATGCTGTCCAAGTGAAGCACATTGCTGTAAGGGTTTTCCAGAACAGACACTTGTGGAGCTTGAAAGATCCTGTCCTTACTGTACATATTTAGGATTTCTAGATCAGATTTGATATATTCATCTTGAGTCATAAAACAAGGTGTGTGACCTTTTTGACTGCCCTCAAATTTTAGTATTCTGGCCACTGACAGGGAAACCAGCTGAAGCAGCCAAAGCTGCTCCCACCCATGCACTTGAGTTGTTTTTTGTGGCATCAGAGCTGTGGCAGAAGGTGGTTGCTGACTCATGCCCTAATATGAAATCAGGATATGCATGAGAAACATGCCTCATCTCAGAAAGTGAAAGAAGGGGCTCTCCCATCTGGTAATACATATGTAGCCCTTGACTGGGGCATGCCAATGACCAATTCAACCTGTATGTTGTTTCCTTTGAGGTGACGTCTTCAGAGTCCCAGCAGATACTTCATATATGAAGTTTATATCTGCATTTTCACCTCTATAACCTCTGATGCAAACTTAGCTCTGGAGCTTTGAGAACTAGCTCCCACAGAGAAGAGGACCAGAAGATGTGAAAAACCAAGCTTTTTGCCTGTTATTTTCCTGAGCTACCCATTTTTCAGTGGATTAAATTCCTGGTAGATCTTCTTGAATGCAAGAGGCAGAGTCAAGGCAGAAAAATATGACCAGGTGTTCACATAGTCTTCTAAAACCTTGGATTTACTTATCTTTTTAATTTTGCTCTGCAGATAACTGAGGATAAAGTTTTCCAGCCCAAAATCCTTACCAATTCAAAGTTATTGGTGTATTTGTTAGTGCTGATTCATTTGATAATCCCAGGTTATATTCCTGTGCCATACAAATGACACCCTCAGCAACAATCTCTGTCCTTTCCTAGAAATTAATTTAATCATGAACCTTGAAAGAGACTAGGCATGAAAGGCTCAGTATGCACATATTAGAGTTGAATCATTCTTCAAGGGAAATTCTTATTAAAAAAAACCTCACTTATTTCATATGAAATCCTCACAAGGGTTATGAACTCAGCAGAACTCTTTCACAGATCACAGAATCACAGCATATTCTGAGTTGAAAAGGACCCTCAAGGATCATCAAATACAACTCTTAAGTGAATGGACCATATGGGTGTTCAAAATTAAAAGCAGGACTTTGTTTTCCATCTAATATAGTCTGTTTGCCAACAGTGACCATCCTAGTAGTCACTTAGCATATGTAAAATCTAGAAGAGTTATCAGTGAGCAGAGGCTGAAGGCAGAGAGAAGATGTTCTAGGTGGATGCTTTATGCTGTTTCCACCACACTGTAGAGTTAGTTGCCACTCACTGGTGGTTTTACTCCATATAAATAAAAATATTCATTTGGGTAAAGAGAACTGATTACAATGCCTGGTCATTTTGATAGTCACCAGAGAAAAGGGAAGACTGATTTCACATCCCTGTTTCAATGATTACTGCATGTCTACAGCATGAAAATTAGCCAGGCTTTGGCTGAGATGGGTAAATATCAAGTTCTAAAGGTGGTGATGTTTTTCCATAGGCAGTTTGAGTTCTTCAGTTTTTACTGAGTATTACAGTTCAAGAAGTGATATCTGGATCAGAACTGTTTTTAGATCAATATTCACGTTTCAAGGCTTAATTGGCCTGCAATGTGAGTCTGGCTTTGGATGCCAAAGGATCAAAATCTGGCAGATTTTTCCACCATGAAAAAACATCATATGCAACTGTAGAAATTACAAACCTTCTGTTTTGGACCTATATAACTTAAAAACAGAACAGGAAACCAAACTGAGCCAGATCTGAGCATGACACAGAAACCAGACTGGACTGGTATTTTCGTGACTGTACTTATCCATTCAGAAATCAAAAGTGTTTTGGTTTGGCTCCTTCAAACTGAAAAAGCTCAATATTGCCTAGTCTTTTGGATTGGAAACATGAACATTTCAACATAGCAATTAAAAAAAAAAAAAAAAAGCCAATGAATGTGTTAGAATCTTTTATGGCTCCATAAAAAACCAACCATAAAACATAGCTAACTATTAACTGATTGGAAATTCCAAGTTAGGAAAGATCCTTGGTTATTTGTTTCAGACCCCTTCCCTCCAGACTACTCCAATCACAAAAGAAAATTGCTGTCAACTAGAAATGGGCAAATATACGTGATGTGTATGCCAAAAATCTATTTAGGTTCACTGACTCTATCTAATCCCAGCACAAGATGTCTCCCCAGAATTATCTACCCTATAAGTACATCTGGCTGCCATTCAGGTCACTATTTGTGGTGTTAAATTAAAGTGACTAGCCCTGCCTACCTGCTACACTTAACTATTTTAAATGGCTTCTGCTTTCTTTACTAGCATTTTTAAATGTGGCTGAACCAAAATCACTGGTCAGGCTTCCTAGCCTTGAGGATATGCATGGTCTGGTAAAGGAGAAAGTCTTCTATCATTTACGAGAGAGCAGTATCAAAGTGCAAAAATTATGAGTGGGTGATAAAATTGCATCAACAGTATTCATTTTAAAATGTTCAGTAGAAGAAAAGTTGCATTAAAACTTCACTCAGACAATCCCTTTTGGAGGGTATTGGAGAAGCTCCTGTTCAAATGCTGTTCAACCAGCAAAATGGTGATTAGGCTATTTATTTGACAACTTTTTCCATAATTTATCTAGCTCTGGTGATACTGCTTTGGTAAGTGAGAAAACGTAAATTATAAGTCTCACTTGATTTTGCTTCCACAAGTTCCTGTGGACTGCTTTTGTAGTAATGTCACAGAAAACTTCTCCCCTTCTGTGCCTGATTGATTGCACCCACTGCACCTGAATAATATTTGCAATGGAAAATAAAACTTGTCTTTCCCACTTAGAGAGCTTGACTGTTATTACAGGTGACCAAGTTCCTAGATCTCTTTTTGCCTTGAATCTGAACTACAAATTTTTGTATACATTGTTCACACAAGGTGGATTTTGTCTTTTTAAGTTCTTCTGCATGTTCATCTCCCTGTCTGAAAAATAAACTAATGGGAGTGAGGGAGAGAGGGAAAATTGAGAGTCTGATCAGTTGCTTGTCTCACCTGGTCATCAGGAGGCCCACCCTTTCAGGACAGGGCAAACAGTTGAGATGAGAGCATATGTCAGAGGGTGGTGAGAAGATATTCTCTTGGTTGTCACCTTATTCAGGAAGATTCAACATTTTCTTTCTCTATTTCTTTGTGGAGATACCTTGGGTGGGGTGTGGGGAGGAAGTGGTTTCTTTGTTTGTGATGAGGGCAAAGGGAGGTGTACATTTCTTCTTCTAAAAGTACAATCCTTCTAAAAGCATCTTGGTTTTTTGGTGATTTGTTTTTTGAGGGGTTTTTTGTTTGTTTGTTTTTTGTAAATGTTTATTCAGGCACATTGGACAAGTGAATAAGCAAAGGTCACTGCTAGAGCCCCCTGGCACCATGAGGACAATCAGCATGAAGACCCATACAGACCCATCTGCTTTTTTTCTCAGTCTGTCAGTGGAACTTCACACTTCAGCGTTGCCTTATCAAACCTGAACCTGTGAAAAAGCCATTATATGGTACCCAACCCAAAGAGGCTCAGTTCATAAGCTGGTAAATAACTCAGCTGTTTCAATGGCAGTGAAAACCTTTAACTGCATATGGTTGTTGTCTTCTTTATCTAGAAAAGCAGATGAAAAAGCTAGCAAAAGTACAGCTAGAATGACAAATGTGGTTGAAGGTGTGGCATAGCCTCACTGAAAGAGGACATAAGTTAGACTAGGATGCTTTAGTTCAGAGAAGAGGCTGATGAGGAGGTGCGATAGGTACAACCACTTCTGAAAGACAGAGAGAAGGCAACCACAGAAAATTTAGTTACTGCTTCTTAGAACACAAGGTTCAAGGGCATCAAACAAACTTAACTCGTGGTTAATTTAAAACACATGAATACAAATAATACATATAAGAACTCTGAAAGTCTTTGGCCTGGAAAACTGAGTACTGAGGGATATTTAGACAAATTCATGTCACTCAAATACAGCAGGACAACCAAATGAAAAACTGTTGCTATAACTACCAGGCAGTGAAGTCCTTAGACTGCAGGTAGAACTGAAGGACTGACAATCCACAGAAGCTATTATACAGGGACTAATCAAGTATATGATAAAAAGATATTGAAATAATTCAGACCTGGAAGCCAAATTTTTGAAGGTTTTGGGAGTTAGACATGTTATAGCTTCATCTGCAATGATCAACTCTACATAGGTATTTAAAGTTCTACATTCAAAAATGTGAGGGGTTCTTATGCTTTAGCTTTTTTCCAGAATTTTGGTTCACACTTAGAATACTAATCTTTTTTTTCTTTTCCCCTAAGTCTCCTGGAGCTCATGATTGATTTAATAAAAGTTGTGGAAAAATCTTTCAAAATGCTATCTCTACAAGAGGCTCTGAGACCCACTTCCAAGCTCTGGAGTGTACAGTACCATAGCTACATGTACTAAAATTACACCATGCATTTGTTTACATAAACAAATAAGGGGATATTCTTATTTCATTCTTATGACCTTTTGCTTCAAGGGTAGATGCAATCTTAATTTCTAATATTTCTCAGCTTTTGCAGAGGCATTCTAAGGGGCTTAGTTTTAAACAAGATGGAACATGTTCACAGCTGAAATCTAAATGGGTTCTGCATCCCTGTTGAAATGTTCTGCTTAAATGTTTGATCCTTAATGCAGTCTACACTCTGCCCACAGCAAATGTTCCTCCCAGCTGCTGTTCTTCCCATGAACAGAAAGGGGACGAAGAATTAAGGTATTGCTCTATCCTAACATGCTGAAGCAAAGAGTTCATTAGCTGCCATCCAATATGGAGTGGACTATAATAGATTTAGTATTTGCCTGCCTGTATATTAAGAACTCATACTGCATGAAAATAACATTTACTTGGTTAGAAACATTTTCCTGATAATTTAGTCCTTTAAATTTTCCGTCATTCAAGCAGGGCTACCTCCTCCTTTCTGTTCTGGAAAACTCTCACCAAACAGGATAAATACGAGGATTTTTTTTCATTATTACCCTATGTTTAGCCATAAGGGGAAGTTTTGTCTAGGAGTAGAAGGAGAGAAAACAAAAGCCCTAGGATCATGCCAGATTCAGCACATTAATCCTGGAATTATCATAGATTAGTCACTGCATTTCCATCTGCTGAATTTCTAGATTTTTATTCCCTCCTGCCATTTATCTCCTTTGCCATTCTCCATTACTTGAACAGGTGTAAGCAAGATAGAATTTTTTTCTATTCCCATACAGTGCAGGTACAAAAATCAAACAAAAAAAACCCCCAAAAATAAAACAAACAAAAAAAAAAACTAAACAAAAAAACCCCCCACAAACAAACAAACAAAAAACCCCAAAAACAAAAAATCCCCCCGCAAAAAAAAACAAAAAACCAAACCAAACCAAACAAACAAACAAACAAACAAAAGAAACCACAAAGAACCAAATTAACAAAAACAACAACAAGGAGACAAAACTAAAAAACCCCTAGTTTAGACAAAACTGAAAAATAAGTAACAACTTTCAGGTTAGCAAAGTGACAAGCTTATTTTTCCCTCTAGCTTTTTAGATAAAGAGTCATACTAGTACAGAATTATATCATCCTGAATAATTTTCAAGACAGATATCACAATTCCTCCCATCCAGTGGAATGCAGATCTATCTGGAATTCATTCCAGGCACTAGATGAAGCTCTGTCAGAGGAGTCACTATGCTTCATGGGCCTGTTAAACTCTGTCCTATGCCTTGATTCCTCAGTCTCACCAAGCAGCCTTACAGCCGTTGTACTTAATATTTGGCCTTATGTTAATAGGCGTTAATTGCAAGGATGCTTTGTCTGTCAGACCAGGCAGCCCATGGAAATCTTGGTGAATCTCATCAGCCTGTCTCCTTTCATCTAGATGAGCCTGGGGAGAAGGAGATATAATTCGCCTAAAATATTTGTGTACCAAAAATTTATTCATCCCTCCCTAGGAATATGGGCAGGTTCTTCCCTTCTCAGATTCTTTCTTTTTCTTTCTGTTCTGCCTTTTTTTGTGGTCATCTGACTACTTCACTAACACAGCATATAAGACAAGCAGAATTCATGTGTGTATTAAACTACCCAGTGCAAGCTTGTCATTGCAATTGGTCACATTTATTTTCTCTGTTTCAGCAAAGCCTTATCTCTTAGCTTTCTGCCACAAGCTTCTTTGAGGTGGGGAGAAAAGGCATGAGAGGACACTCAATCCATACAAAATGAAAAGCAAAAAATTAGACACACACATGAAAAAGGAAAAACCCTCTTAGGAAAGCTTTTTGGCCAGGTTTTGTGACTGTCAAGCTTCCACTTTCACTGCCTGGGAGAAACGGCCAAGGACACTCTACTTCCAGAACAGTATTGTGATGTTATAACCACACACCGTGCTCAGCAAAGCAGAATCATTACCAGACTCCACCAATACTAATCGCTTTTGTGGGAGTTATTCCTCTCTGTGGAATTAATTAATATTCACTGGCCCAGAGCAATGATAGGCAGTAAGAAGGGATATGATGGCACAGTGGCTAGATCTCTCACTGAGGGATATAAGACAACGAGGTTCAAGATCCTACTCTAACACCTGTTTAATTATTTATATGCCCTAGTAGACATTATTTATCTACTTTAATAACACTAACAATAGTTTTCATTTGGAAAATCTTATTTCAAGTATGTAATAGCATTATGGTTGGTCATCCACTACATTGTGGACAAGCTGCTTTTTGATTTCTGAAACTGACTCAGAGAGAGAAGCTCATTAGCAGTTAGCCATTCTCATGAGCAGAAAACTGGTCTCCCTTCCCTTGTGTTTTCCCCCCACCAAAAAATGTCATTCCTGTGACAAGAAAATAGCATCCCAGCCGGAAGGTTTCCTCATCTCATTTGACACATTTTCAGTGATTTCTGGAGTATATAAGGAAGCCAAGAACTGTTGTAAATGGATTTTGAAGTCCTCTGAAATGGGCTTTGCTTGTGAAGCAGTTCAGCAGTGTGGCATCACCTTGATTCGTTCAGGGAAAACAACCCCGAAAGGAAATATTCAAGACATTAAAAGCTCTGGGTCAGGGTAGAGGGGCCAAGAGCTCTGGCCCCAGAGCTCAGGCTTGCGGAGTAGACTTTGTTACAAATCAGCTTAGCTGGAAACAGTTTTTTGAGGATTACTGAGAGAACAGCTAACAGCAGGATAATTTGATTAGAGACATGGAATTAGGTGAAGGAGTGGCTTAAAATAAACTGCTTAGATATTTTAAAGCTATGACTAATAGCAGAGACTGGAAGAGTGTTCTGGATATTTTTTGTGTTAGATTTCCAAAGAAAGCACTCAGGAAGATTTGCTGGTGGTGAAGGCTGCTTTGAGGAGGAAGTCATGTGTGTATGAGCACGAGGAGCCAGTCAGGGGTACCAGATCACAAAAGGCTGCTGCAGGACTCTGTCCCATGGGAAAGGCTGCTTGGAAGGACACGGTTTAGGAGTTGCCCAGTACATATGGGATGTTATTCCAATTTGGACAAGGAAATCTTTTTCTTACTTTTAATAATGTATTATGGTTGCAGTTTACCTCAAGCAGAAACTGAAAGACAGCTACAGCAAACACTATCAGGTGTCAGAAAACCTCTGGGAGGCATGTATCATGTTTTAGGCTTGGGATGGCTTGAAGGAGTACCACTAGTCCAATTCATCCCTCACTAGGCAATCAGCCCTGTTATTTTTACTTTAACTGCACAGAAATTAAAAAAATAATAAGTTTTTTTAAAGATCAGCACAAAAAAAAAAAAAAAACCAGCCACCAAAAATGGCAATCAAATGGTTCCAACATGTGTTCAGGAATCAGGGAAATTACTGTGGTTACTGTGCCCTGGGGCCTCAGTAACCTCCAGATAAAAATTTAATTATTAGTGTAATGAGGCAGGCAGTGAGTTAAATTTTGAGAAAAGCTCCCTAGGGCAGTGGAGAACCTTTTGCCAGAGTAGTCTGGCCACATCCAGTCAGGTGTCCAAAACTGGTGGGCACTGCTAGGCTCTCCTTTTTCCATCTCTGCTTCCCATTTCTACAGGGATGAAACTGGGACAATGCAGAAGGAGTTGAGATCCTTCTCCCTGCCCTCCCCATGGCCCCCTGGCTGTCCACAGCCTTGTCTTGTTTCTCTGACAATGAAATTCTTTGTGGCAGCTGTTCTCCTGACTTGTGCATGGAATCAAGCCCTTCCATGAGGGCCAGAACAAGGTGTCCATGTGCACGTCATGAGCACCATCACCATGCTCATTGTTGGACCAGTTCCAGTTGGTGTTCAGCTTTTGGTTACATCATGTTTTGAATTTTATGCCAAAGTCAGGCTATACTGCAGGTGGGGCTTAGGTCTGTAGCAGTCCTCTCCTTTTGAAAATAAAAGCATTAGCAATTCCAAAATTTCAAAACATGATAGTTGCAGTGGGCAAGGGAATCTAGCTCAGAATGTTCAGAAAGCTAACAGCACCAAGGAAATGGAAACCATGCTTTGATGGATCTTCTGAGGAGCCTGACCTCTGCTTGGCTTGATGAAAAGCAGCCCTGATGATGACCTCCTTGCAGCACCAACGATGGGTGATTAGAGCAGTAACAAGGCCCCTCCTGTGGGTTTTTCTAAACTCCCTTGGAGGCTGAGTGGGGTGAGGGGTGGAGAGGGGGGAGGAAGGTGCACCAGGAACCCTACGGTGGAAGGACTGAGAGAATAGAGGTTCATTTTATTTCTCTGTCAGGAAAAATGCACAGTCATAATCACATAAAATTCTGCACTTTAGAGACTTCATTTGCAGTGGAGCATCTCTTCAAGGAAGACAAAAATGGAGAATATGGCACAAGCCATGAGTACTTCATAAGCCATCATAACTAAGGAGTAGACTGAATTCCCTTCTGTGATAAATCTGGAATTGATCTTCCATTTGTATCCTCTTTTTAAAACCAGCAGTGTGGTTACAGCTTTGGGGCCATGAAATGATTGTGGCATGGATGGTAATCGTGTTGCCATTTCTTCACTTCATTTGGGGAGCAGCCAAACTTCCCTTTCTGTTTTTCCCTTCCCAGCACCCTGCCCTGTGCCTTGGATGCCCATGCAGAGCAGCCAAGCACCACGTTCTGCTCCATGGTTTGGACCAGCTCTAAGCATGAACTGCATCAACTGAGCTAGGGAGACACGCTGGGTAGGAAGGAGGCTGAGGATGGGGCAGCTGAGAGTGTCCATTGGCTGCAGGGGTGGGAAGCAATGCCGTGTCCCCAGTGCAGCAGGGAACCTCCCGTGGCTCCTGCAGGCTGCAGCTGCAGCGGGGACGAGGCGATGCCGTGACCGAGTGTGCAGTGAGCCTCTGAGCTCAGGTGCACAGCAGCACTGCCGGCCAGCACAGCCTGCCTGGCATTGCTTCCAGGCTCTGCACTCCCTGGGGTGTCTGCAGACCATCCAAGCCACTCGTGCTCCTGCAGCCAGGGCCAGCACTGAGTGGCCTCAGCTTTTTGAAGCGCTGTGCTGGTGATACCGTGTCCACCAGCCCAGGTGAAATGTCACCAGGAGCACAGAGCAGGGTCGAACTGGCCAGCAAGAGCTTCTCCTCAGAGCATGAGAGCTGTGTGCCCTTCCTGCTGAGCCTCCTTGCAGCAGCTGGGCTGGGGGAACACGCTGTGCCGGGGCGGCAGGGCTGGGCAGCTCCGAGCAAGGACAGCCTTTCCTTTTGGCTGTAGGACATGGCAGCACAGATGCTACGTGAGCACCCAAATACAGGCACTGCACAGGATTGCATTGCAAACACATCATCCATGTGCAGAGGCAGCCCCAGTCAGAGCAGACACAGAGTGGAGGCCCAGAGAAGGATGCAGCTGGAGACACTGCAGGGGCCAGCAGGAGTGCCAGGGCAGCACAGCTGGTCTGTGCAGCTGCGGGAGCTGCAGAGTGGGGCTGAAGAGCTCAGTTTTCTCTTTAGCTTCACAAAGGAAAGTACCAGTAAAGATTTAAAGAATAATAAATGAGCTTTTGGTATATTGCCCCATCCCTGGAAGTGTTCAAAGGCAGTCTGGATGGGGCTTTCAGCAACCTGGCCTAGTGAAGGGCATCCCTGTCCACGGCAGTGAAGCTGCAAAAAGGTAATTTTTAGGATCCCTTCTAGCCTCAACCATTCTGTGATCTTATGATCCTAAATCCTTTGAAAACTGAAGCTTGATTCTCAGTCCGGGTTTGAAATCAGAAAGCAGGAAGCAAACACTGCACAAATTTATTTCCTTCAAATTGCCCTGTGCTTTAGAACCAATAGGAAAATGTGTATCTTGTATAAACTTTTTGAAGCAAAGCACAACTATCTGATTTAGCTTGACTATTCAGTCAGATGAATGTCATTCATCACAAGTCAGCAATAAGGAAACGGTATCTTTGATCGTGGGTCTTTCATTCTTCTTTAGGAGTAGAAAAGGTGCAGCTAGGTTAATTTAGCGTGATTGAAAAGCCCAATACAGTACACAGAGGAAGCTTGCAAATATGTTAGTATCTCTCTCCTATCCTTTAGCTTTTGTGTAGGTGCTCATATCACTGGTTTGAATGCCAATGGAATGTTGCTAGAGAAGTTAGATAGTGAAACTTTATGTATATCTATCTGCATGCATACGTATCAGTGATGCTAATGTCTCTTGGAATGCATTTATACCCATATGGTTTCTTGGTTTTATTTATACTACATTAAGAGCAAAGCAAAGTTTGAAGGTGTACAATGCATTGTAGCCTACACTACCCACCCCCAGCCAAATATAAGCAGCTAACAAGTTTTTGAGCCTATTAGCCTGCAGCTTAACATAAGATAGTCTTTGAACTGCGTGAGTTATATTGCTTGAGCTAATATGAATGAAAAATTATGCCTTTTAGCATGCTGAAACAGGATCTCTGAGGAAGAAGGAACAGAGTTCAAAATTAAAGAATAAACTTATGCTGCAGATTGTTTTTTCTGCCCAACAAAATAATCAGGCCAAATCCTGAAAGTTTGTGAATATTATCATAGCTGTCATATAGATGTTATGCAAAAGATGCTCTTTACCCACTGAGATTTCTAGTACAGAACTTAAACCATGTCCTTGGACAACCAGTGAAGCATGACACATTTTGTAACATTGCAGTGCAGAAGACTATGGAGAACTGTTGTTTTGTATTGCACAGAGAAAAACGTCTGCATTGTCCCAGGACTGCATCTGAGCCTGCCTGAAGTGATGTTGACTGGGGGGATTACAGACCTTTCAGCCAGCAGGTTCACACTTCCCTACCAGCACTGTCCTGGGATCTGATTTGCAGTTAGCCTGATGACTCAGTCCTTGTAGAGAAGAGGTGCTGAACACCTACTGATCCTTTTAATTTATTGGGATTCAAAGACATTTGTCACCACTGGGAATTACACAAGAGTTGGCAAGCCCTAAAAGAGGAAACACTGAATGCAATATATTTCTCTGTTACATATTTCTCTGCTAAGAGCTGCACATAATGTCAGGCCACGTACAGGTTTAATGTACAATTGCTGACTCAAAACCACAGCTAGTTTTCAGAAGCCCTCCACTACATATTTTTCAGCTTTCTGCTTACTCACTGCACTCAGAAATTATCATCCACAATACAGATTCTTCCACTTGACATTTCATCTCAAAGAAGGAAAAACTTGTCTTTATTAGACACTTCAAAGTTGTAACTCCTTGAGATTGTTTCCCATTATATCTAGAATAATGTCGATGAAAAAAAAAACACGATGAAAGCTGCTTCTCTATTGTGACCAATCTGTTCTGTAGGCCTCATTAGGCATTGGGTATACTGATCCTCACTAAAACATCAAGCAGAAATGCTTAAAATAATTTCTAACTGTAGACCATTACCGTACAACTGTGCAGACAAGATTTTTTTTGTATTCTTGGTTTTTTCTTCTTCCATCCAGACTCCACCTTGACCCCATGGGAATGACAGCACATAGCTACAGGGAAATTAAAGGCTCAGAGACTTTACAACAACTTTTCAATGAAAGGTCTTCTTTATTTTTTTAAGGAAAGAAACTGTAATCATTACATAATTTCTCTATCCCTTGCAACTCTAAAGCAACAGACAGACACCAGATAACCTGCCCAATCTTCTGAAAATCTGGAGAGAACCAACACTTCCTCATGGGAAGTTTGGATGTTGTTAAATGCCCCTCTCAAAGTTTGACAGAATAATAATTGAAATAATAATTCTTCCCTTCATCTGCAGCTTCAGAAATGGCCTCAAAAGCAATAAGCAGTAAGCATTATTCCCTAAGGTATCCTTTCAATAAAGCCAATAGTGTAAGATTGTTCTCTCCTATATCACCAGCCTGCCTCCACCTATTGCTTTTCCTCTCTGGCCCTCATCCAGTAAGGAAATAACCTGAAGGACTGAGACAGGAATTGGGAGAACCAGCTCACTGAGGACGTGACTGGGAGAACCAGCTCACTGAGGACGAAGGTTTGCAGATTAGGAGCAGAAAAGCCTGCAAACATGTTGAAAATTTCTTCTATGTACATTTTTGCATGACTATACTTAGCTTTTTGCCCACTTTCCAATTTTCTCTTCAACACACCCTGCCAACTTGTAGGCTGGATTGCTTTATTTTGTAGCTGCAGCAGATCTAATAGGCCTAGTTCCTGTAGGCAGGAATAATTGTTGGATAGCTCAGTGCCATTTCTGATCTGTACTCTTTATTTCAAGTTCCTCAAGACTTCACACCTCTAACTTCTCCTGCAGAGGATCCCTGATATTCCTAAGGAGTGTCTTACCCTGCACTAGACATAGGGCTGGGCTGTGCATTTGAAGGGAAGGGATGCCTTATGGCATATCTTCTAAATGGTACTGGGACCAGCAGAACTGTGACACCCCCAGAACTGTTTGAAGCAACAGAATGATTTTGAGTCTTCTTGAGTGTGAAACTTGTAAATGAGGAAGCTGAAATCTGCTAAGATTGAACTAATACAAAGTCAGAAATATGTTTGATTTACTTAGAAAAATATATATACTTTAAAGCTAGGACTTTCTATACTAATTTGTCTTCAATAATCTTCTGGTATATCCAAACACTGCAAGTTTTCACTGATTTCTTGATGGTATAAATCTGGAAGAATGTAGAACATGATTAAATGCATTCAACAACTGAAGTTCAGCTCTTAGGGACGTTTTATGCATGTGGTTAACTAAGTGCAGTGAACTCTCTTTTGAATACATGTACATAGAGTTGTAAGATTATGATCTAATGTATCTCCTGTAGTATAAACACTGACACTAATTCAGCAAATCACCTTTATATAGTTTCACCCAAGTGCAATGTGACAGAATCTGGGCTGCTTCTTAAAAGAGCCAAGAGAGTTAGAAATCTCTGAGATGGAGTTAGTTGCCAGAAGGACTGTCTATGCCATATAGGCATACTCTGCATGAAGGTGAGCCTGCTCATCTTTTCTCCTTTGCTGTGATGGTATCAATCTCTTAATTTGAAGTTTAAGTGAAAGATGAGAGCTCACAGATCAAACCCCTCCAGAACCAGACAGTCAGAACTGGAAGATCAAACATTAAGCAAAACAGTAAACCTTCCTCAGTACAGGGACTATAAACACACCAGACATCCCAGTTCTGAAATACCCTCTTCCTGTTTAAATTGCATAGAAATATAACTCAGTGCAAATTAACACTTCTTTTAGATAAGATAACACTCCTTTGAGAGCAGAGATATCAGGAGTTAGATGTTCAGAGTTCAAATGTTCTTCCCAAAACTTACCAGGGACTCCAATCTTCCAAATTTCTTTGGAGAATACAGATATTTCATTAGCCTTTGCTGGTTCTGCTGAAGATAAAATGCAATTTAGAAAGAAGCTAGTTTTATCCTCAGCTGAAGATTAGGTTGTTATCTGGCACATCCCTGAGCTCTGTTACTGCCCAGGTCCATGGGTTTCATCATCACCTGGGGATCTGTTATGGCTCATTCCTACACCAGAGCACCACTTCAAATATTGATCTCAGAACCATTAGTTAGAGCTACAGAGCAGAGCCTGAAGAAGTCCCATGCAGCCTGAGAGGTGTTAAACATAGACATGCAGAAAAGCAAGAACTCAGAGGAACCTGCATTTGTCCTGTCATGTGGGTAGCAGCTGTGAGGTAGAGCCTAGACCAGACACCAAACTGGTACTGGGGAATTTCATGAACTCCAGGAAATTAACTGCCTCCTTCTCATGTACCTTTCCTTTTTAGACACATGCTTTCATTCAGTAGCTCCAGGAAATTTGTCTCAGAAATAATCTAATAAAAACTTTCTTGTTCCACTGCTCCATTAAAGTAGAGATATCCACTTCCAAAGTCTTGAACTTGGGGCTTTTTAGTCCCCACCTTCTTTCTCTAACTGCAATGCTTGTAGCAAAGTTTCAGATGTAGACTGTGCTCCATTGTTCAACTGAAGGGCTTTGTCACCGTTTGACCAAACAGCTTTTCCAGTAACTGGTTTCACTTGAATGGTAAAAGCTAAAATAAAAGGTTGCATTTATAGCTCATTGCATCACCAACCACAGCAATAGGCCCCATTAACAGCCACCTAGCTCAGGGAGAGCTGCAGTCCCAAATGTAAATCAGTTAAATGAGAAGGACTAGCATCTAATGGTAGATAAAATTTTTTGACATTGACAAGGTCACAATTGCCTGACTGTTTTTAAAAGATACTGCTATCAAATTTAAAGGATCTAAAAGGTCAAGTGTATCATTTTAGGAAATACAAGGTTAAGGGAAGAACCAGAGGAGATTTATCTGCATTCTCCTTAGGTAATGATATTCACAGATTATTATTCTTCCATTAACTCACAGAACCAATGAGAAAGGACAATACATGTTTGGTTTTTTTCTTACAACTGTCCTTCTCTACTGCATAGACTCCACAAGGTATAATCCAGATTCAAGCAGAGAAACTTGTCGTAATGCTGGTGTGACCAGAATTTTATAGACCAAATAAATTCCTGGTTACTGGGAGCAAAGTTTAGAGTTTCTTACTGGGAATGAGTCAGCTGTGGAAATATTTTTCCCTCTACACCCTGAAGCTTGGGTTGAACCATTATTAGACAACAATACCAATATCGTATTCAAGTGCAAAACTCAGGTGGTCTCTTACCAGGGAATTAAAGCAGTTGCAAAAACAGGGAGCCACCAAGTCAGAATAGAGTGCTTGTTACACATAGGGAACCAGAAAATTATTCCCTTACATGTCCCACTTTCCAGTGTGAAATGGGAAACTGAAAACATCTCTGTAGATATATTCTCTTTGAATTAGATAAAAATTGAGAATGCTTTTCAGTGAGTCTCGCACAACATGCTTTCCAACAGAAATTCCATGGATTTTATTCATGATCTTTTATTTTCTTTTATTGGTATGAAGATTCAAAATCCTCCATGCAGTTCATGTTTGCTCTATTCTGGGGAAAGTTCAAGTCATGAACAACAAAACGGTGTAGCTGTACTTGTGGATGAATTAGGCCATTGGGGAAAAAGGGTTGTTGTTCCCTTTTCAGGCACGTCTTGTGTTAGGGACAGTCCAAGCAGCTGATTTACAGTCCTGTCCTGTGCAACGTGACTTAACTATTTTTTCTTTGAGTTTGCTAGCATGTTCTGTAGTTATCTGGCTGGATCTCTGCTGAGAGACTGATGGCTGGAGGTGGAGACTGGTGGGCGGCCTCAGCCCTGTCCATTAGGGTTAGACTGCTGGGCAATCAGGTAACTTTTAACAAAACTGTGAGCCCAGCCTAGTCTCCAATGGTACCTTGAATCCATTCCCACTAGTGATGGACGTCAGGGCTTTATAAAATGATAGCTGTTCTCAGAACAATGCTGATTGCAGAGCTTGCAATTTGTTTGAGATGCATTGTGTGCACACAGTTGAGTGGGAACAAGCTGTCAGAGCACAATAAGCAAAATAATCAGCAAGCCACAGTTTAGACACTTTCAAAACACCCTGTTCCAAAGCATGTGGCCCTTCTTTTTCACTGACATCCTTCAATCAAAACACCTAAGTAAAAAATAATACTTTAAAAAATCACGTTAAAACAGGTAAAATAAAATTATTTTTTAAAATATCTACACATAAACCAGAAAGTAAACAGTTTTACCAACAGAAAAGTATGTGAGTTCTGCAGTGTTACACAGTTGTCATTGATTTTACATGACATGTTTTCAGATGCTTTGCTAATGGTCACCTACAGAAAATCCCAGGACAGAGTTGTAGATGTGAAGAAGTTGCTTTGAGATTCCTTTACATAACAAACACTTCAGTTTCACATAGGGAAAGCAATCTGCTATGTATTGGCTTCTCTTTTTCTAAACAATAACTAAAAGAGCTACATGAGGCAAAAGAAGGAATTGTTCTGGCTTTGTATTGCTCTAAACAGGTACCAAAAAATTGCCATGAAAATCATCCCTCAGTGGCTGATAAAAATAGAACTGCAATTTATGCTCCCAAATACTACCTTTATCTTTAGGCTCTTAAGGAACATTTTCAATAATAATGGCTGATTTAGATGGATTCCCAGGGCGCTGGATCACTGCCAATGACATTAATGGTTTAAGGCTCCCTGAATTTTGATTGATTGCTGTAATCTGCAGAAACTATTTCAGGACATAGATTTATTATTATTAAGCCTATAAAATGGTGTCAGGGGCAAAGCAAGTTGATGATTTGTGTTGTGATGCAAACATTGCACAGGAGAAGATGAAATCTTTTAATAAAAGTGAGATTCGTGAGAGAACAGTGTTTCATCTTCTTTGAAGAACCTGTGGGCAACCAATACAGATTGCAGCAGCAGGGAGTGTGTTTAGGCTAAGGCTGCACTGCAAAAATTAACCTTCAACAGCATGTTGATTCCATTGACTGCTATTCCACACAGTGATTGAGATATTTCACTTGTTCTACAAAGCTAAAATGTGCTCACCTCCCCTTCCTCATTCTTTGTCTAAATACTCTGATATGATATTATTGATTTCACTAAATATTGTGGTCCTAAATCCATCTAATATCACTCAACATTTCAAAGGTGGTGAAATTTTTCCCCCATAGGACTCAAAAGCTAAATAAAAGGGAGACTGAACTATACTCTAATGCCTCCAGAACATAATAGGAGAGCCCATAATCTAGAGATCACTGGGGTTTTTTCATTTCCATGTGCACTCACAAGCAGAATCAGAGCAGCTGATTTCTTGTAAAAAGGAGAAACGGGATTATAGCAAAGTAATTCTCAGCATTGCATGAAGAGATACAAAAATAACCTTGTTTGCTTTCCCCCCTGGGACTCGATTACAAAAAAGTTGTCAGATCCAGGACTAGTAGTACAGCCAAGAAGAATGAGAGAAACACATACTCGCAAAAATGAGGCATCACATAGTTTTTTTGCCTTAGTCCAGTCTGCATGCTGTTGGGCTCTTTATGCAACTGAATAGCTTCAAGCAAAAGTTTATTTTGTGCAGTTTACAGGATAGCTACTGAGGCACTGAGAAGTGCACGAAATCTGATAATTCACTTATGCTGGTAGTTCTGATCAGTAAATGGCTTGGCTAAGAGATTACCAGTAAGCTTCAAAAATCATGATTCTTATTTCAGGCTGGCACTGTTAAACTTCATTTTGTCCCATTGTGTATAAAACCATCGTCATCTCAATAACAACTTACTATATCTTTGTTGTGACCACAATCCACTATCATCAACAAGATGCAAAACCAGAATTTAAAAGTCATCTTAATCCCTAGAAATTTACTTCTAAAGAAGTGATTTTAAAAGCAGAAAGACCTAAAGAAATAGGATTCAGGAAAAAATAACTGAAGTGCTTGGTCTTTTCAGTTCCACAGTAGATTGTGGGGTTTTGCAAATATTTGTAGGTTCTATGTTTTCTGTTGTATCCAGTGTTCACTGGAGTTAAGGCAGGATATTGGAGAAGACGGAGAGAAGAGGAAAAGGCAGGGCAAAGTGTGCAAAGGCTGCTACAACAGGATATAGATGTGACCAAAAGCCAGTACATAAACAGCACATAAGCAACCACCTAAAATAGAAGCAGTGCCAGCACACAAAGTTTAATAAATGGTCACATCAGAAGGCTGCAAACACTTTCCTATTCCTGGAAATGTGGGTGCTGAGTAAGAAGCCCTGGAAGATCAAACTGTGTTTGATAATGAGGATCACAGATGTGGAGAGAAAAGAGGAAAGGAAGGGCACTCATGTGTGGGTGGGACTAACAGAAACCTTTTCCACTGGTTCCTGTGCTTGAGGAGTAATAAGAAACGTGAACCTGTTTAAAATAAACATAGGTACCCTCAGCCCCTGTTCACTGAAAAATGTTATACAAAACTGACAGTTTAATGTATACATAAAATTTTGAGAGGCTATTTGAAATGAAAGAATTCTTCCAAAACAAAATGTTTCCCAGTTCTTGCAGTTAGTCTGATATCTATTGCATCATCTGTAGGAATCAGTTTAGAGGGTGTCTTTCATGCTCCAAAAAATTCAATGTAAAGTGCTCCATCAGAGGACAATGAAGATTTTATTTGGGCTAAGCCCTACATACAGAGTGCTGAATTCCTTCGGTATTCTGCAATATCACTGGAGTCAGGCTGGAGCCCCAGGCAGGATTGTGCTCAGGAGTACATGAAGATTACAAGCAATTTATCTATAGCAGTTAAGTCCTGCATCTTTGGCCACTTTGAGGAGTTATGCTCATAAAAATTTCAGTGGAATGGAGAAGTAACACTACTGGGGCTCTCTTTAGAGACAATGTTCCCAGAAAATGCTGTCAGTCCTATGACCACTGATGAAAATGTGTGGACGGGATGTGCTAGCAGTCTGGGGTTGGAGAGCGGAGGGAACAGCTCTGGTTCCTTTTACAGAGAGTCTGACCAAGTTTTTGGATAAGCTTCCTCAGTGACAGTAAGTAATATGTCCACATTTTTATTCAGAATAAGAAAAAACTTAATTACCCCATGTAGATAGAAATGCAAAATACTTCTGTAATTAGGATTATTTAGAAGAAATAAACACTCTGGGTCAAAACAAAACAGTGGATAATATAAGCAGTTTTGCCATTCTCCCATATTCTTCATTGTTTCTGAATCTTTTTGTTTCTTAATGTGCCCAAGTTCTATAGTATTCTTGGGTTGATTTTTGGGGCAATATAAGGAAAGGCCTCAGTGTCAATTGTATGTTTGGTGTTGATGATCTTAGTCTTTTTCAAACTTAATAATTCTATGATTTTCTGTATTGGCTGAAAGACAACTGAGAAGTTGTTCATTGAAAGCTGAGTCCTGTATCAGGTAGTCTTTCCAAAACAGAGATGTCAATTTTGGGGCCGTACTATAGACTGAGGAGTTGGATGCAACAATGGCTCAGAGGCTGAGGACACTTGTACAGACAAAGCAATGGCTGGGGGATTTGGGACACAGACATCCACCAAAATATGTGGAAACACATAAGGTCAGTTTGGGAGCTGGACATAATGGCTCACAGGGTGGGTGTAGTCACTGATCAGCCAGGTGGACGAGCTTAATTTAAAAATTACTTGTAGACTAAGATCTAAGTAGGGAGGAGCTGATCCATTGTATGACTAACCTGAGTCTGTGGTTATGCTGACTTAATGGGCTCTTTCACAAGTTGTTTTTAACAGTAAAAAGGGGCAGAGGATTGGAGACAAGTGTGAAAACCACAGTAAGTAATCTAGTGAAATTAGAGTGTAGAAAGAGAAACAAATTGCTAAATCTATTTTTCCTAAAGTTATTTTAAAATAATTACTTCTCATTCAAGTGGTAGAATGTGAGCACTGTGAAAGTCTTTGGAAGTCTAAGCTTGATTTTTGGCCTGGTTTACTAAAGTAACAAAGATTATGTTGTTGGTCTGCTGTCTGTTCAGTATGTTTTGAATAGATTGGTTGATTTCCACCAGATTTAGAAAGCAGAGAGTTAGACTGGAGCTGATTTTGTGTTTGGTTTTCTTTTTTTTCAGTAGAGACCCTTGCTATACTAGGAGCCATCTTAACTCTTTCTTTAAAACAGAAAGCAACAGATACATACATATAAGAGTGTGTGTGATTCTCCAGTTATGCATGTGTGGAGTTATATACATATGTAAACTACTGAGTTTTAAAGTATCTTAAAAATGCAACCTACGTTTATAATTACAACTGTATAACTATACATCTTTTTTATAAATAAATTTAAATATCAGCTTGATGTTAAAAATGCTAGAACATTTCAACCAGCTCCAGGTAGCTGAAGGGCTAGATAGAATTTTCTAGAAGCTTGTGTCTTCCTTTTCTCTGCTCTCAGGTGCTATGCTGAAGCTTTGCAGACCTTATCTGTGTTTTTCAAGCGCTGCATTACTTCTTATCATCTGAACATTACTTCTGCATCTGAACAAGCAAAACATTAGCTGTTTAAATCCATTCACTTTGCTGTTAGTTCACCTCACTGCATTACAGCCACAAGAAAGCATCTACTTACAGTTGCAGATGATCTTTGTAGCAAAGTATGGAATAGACACCAAATCTTTTGAGTCACAACCCAACCAAACAGCTATTTTGGCATTTAGCTCAATGCAAAAACTGTTCAGCATTGCTGATAAGATTCCTGAAGGATGTTTGGAAGCAAAAGGTAATATCTGGAAAACTGAAGTGCATTTCCAAGCTTATGTTCCTGAGCTCATAAGCAGAAAGGTCAAAGCAATAGGGCTACAGCTGTAGCTCTTTAAGGATACAGATGGCCCCAACACCCACATTCACGTTAGTGTCTGGTAGCTGTGATCTCTGAGAGGGCCATACCTGGGGCAACCCCAGTGCCACCCCAGCAGGACCACCCCCCACTGCATCACATCCGTCTGAAGATACTGCACCATGGAGGAGTTAGAACCAAACTGGTCTCAGGGATAAAGAGACAGCTCTGAAAACAGCTCCTGAGATCCAGGGGTGTGCAGGACTCTCCCTGTAGTAGCCAACTCCCTCCTTAAAAGACCCAAAGGTTTTCCTGGACAAAAAGCCCCATGACTTTCAAAACAGAGTGAAGCAAAAACACCTTCAGCTTTACCATACCTCACTCCACTGTATGCCTTCTTTGATATTTTGGTGTATTAATTTCAGATCACTGGAAGAAAGCCAGAACTTATGATTGAGAGTTTTCTGAGAAAGGAACCTGTCCTAGGTGCCCAAAATCATGTTCATGGCACAAATGCAGAGTGACCTAGTGGGCCAGGAGCAGCCTCACTCTGCAGCACAGGACCCCCTGCAGAACACCCCTTCCTTGCAGGACTGGCCCTGAGCTGTCCATGGCAAGGAAGTTCATGCTCCCCTAAACAGAGCAGAGATATCACCACCTAGGTCTGAAGATAATATTGCTCCTGCATATTAGCCAAGAGTAAGGGGGAAAGAGACCCCATAGGGGTGAACATCTGGACCCTCTGCACTTTCCTCCTAAGGCAGATGGGAGACAAGTGACTGGGAAAAAACTGCTGGCCCATTGTCCTGGGTTGCAATATAGATGTATTTAAGTATTCTATTACCACCAGCTGTGGGCCGTTAGCTGTTATCAGCTGCTAGTGACCCACTCCGGATGACAGGCAATGGGCCATCAGGGACCCACCGTGGGACTCATGGACTTATCTCATCCCATTGTGGGATGCTCTGCCCAGGAGGGAGGAGCCAGGTGTTCCCACCTGGATATAACCTGGCCTTGGAACTGCCTGAGCTAGCCCTGTCTACTGGGTTCCCAGAGGACAAGAGCTACCACTGGATCTTCAGCTGGAGACTAGACCTTCACAGGATCACCGCTTCAACTGGACTACTTCAGTTGGACTGCTACTACCACCCTAACTGGGTGTCAGGTTGTATCTGACTTTGTCAGTGCTTTTCCTTGTATTATTTCACTTATTTTTAATTTCAGTCTTGACTTGTGATCTCCCACTGGTTTGTTTTCAAACCAATACACCCATGAAACAAGTATTTAACTGAAACATGGGCATAGAGAAAGGAGTGGGGAGGTTGAAAAGCAGAGGAGCTATCATCAGTCACCCACCCTCATCTCTCATACATGAAGAATCTTTGTTACCAGACCTAAACTATTCTGGTAAGCTGCTAAAAAATCCGAGCCCTGTTGGTGGTGGGAGATACCTATTCAATTCTGCAGTCAGTGTGGGGTACAGCAACAAAGGAGGCCAATGACACAGGAGCTGTGATAATGGAAGGAGGACTAACATGAGCTATGTAGGCTAAAAGGCCTCATGGAGAGCCTTGAGGACAAACTGGAACTGAAGAGGTGTTTCAGCATGAGTTGTCCCTCACAGAGGTATAGGCAGGTCTAGCAGGTTTGGGGCAGATAGCTGTGGCAATCAGTCTGGGAGCAGAGCTTTATCTTCCCGTTCTCAGAAGAAGCAGACTGCTCTTCTTGTACCTGGCTTACAGGCAAAAAGTGTCCAATCTGCTGTGATCGCTACTGAAAAATTAGATGGGGCAGAAAGCAAAGCTTTCATAAACAGTTTAAAGAGGAGCTGAATATTAATGCTGTGCCTGGCTTTTGGTTGGTTTTTTTTTGGATCAGCTTTGCCCTGACTGTTTCCTAGCACCAAAGGTAGGGCTCTCCAGGACAGCAGCTGTCTTTCTGTGCAGTATCTTAGGATAAATCAGTGTGCAGTTTCTGCTTTCCTTCCGTGGCCTGAAAGAACACCATCACTTACAGTTCTCTACAGTTCACATCAACCTTGGCAAAACATCTCAGCTTTGTCAGTAAAATACGTCTGCTTTACTTGGTCTAAACTCAGAATTTTCTGAGTAAAGTTCAAGGAGAATTGAACCGTCTCTGTTCAGGCCAAAATGAGATACAGACTTTTAATTGTGCAGGTAAGCAATTGACAAGGTTTCTAATACAGGGTCAGAGCTAGTCATGTGGTTGTTTCAGAGGCACATCTGAATTATTTCTTTGTGTAATGTAATCTTTGTTAAATGCCCTTGGGCAGGAAGCCACTGTAATCAAGTTGACTAGTTTACCTTGTCCCTTTATCAAAATGCCTTACCTAAGTAACCAGTTCTGCATTTACCTATGAGATCTGTGAAGAAATACAAAATGGGCTACAAAGTTAAACAGACTTTTTAATCATCCAGGTGGAAAGAGTAATTAATGGTTAATAACTTATCCAGTTCAATCAGCCTAGTTGTCTGCTTCCAGAATATCCATAAACATAGCACAGCTCCCCCTCACTTACTCTGTTTGCATTTTCCCCATGAGTATGTTGCAAGACTATACTCAGTGACCTGCTCCCTTCCTCCTCCTGCCAGCAGACTCTTCTGTGTAAGAGCCTTAAATGGCCGTTTTTTCCCCAAGTTTCACCATCTAATGTCCTCAGCAGCTCCCCTTTCCTCACTGAAATCCCTCAGTCTCCTTTCCTGGGTAATATTGGGTATTTTAACAGGAGACTTCAGAGGCTGCTACAGGCCTCAGGGCATTTTTTCCTCTATTTTCTGACTGAATGGTCCACAGTGAGGACAGAAAACAGTCTGAAGTTGCTCTGAAGCAGCTGTAATGAAGAATTACATCATCTTACAAAATTTGGCCACATGGTCTTCTTTCTCAAGGGGTCTTTCCTGATAGTGATTTCTGTTTAGTTGGGTAAAGTCCTAACAGTCTGTGTCTCCCTCTTCCTTCTGTAAAAGATCACGTGCCTTTCTGGAAGATATGCCTCATTTAGGAGGGTTTAATTGGAAAACTCCTGACTGATTTAACCTGCAAAATTATGCCCACACGGAAGCTTCTGACCCCAAACAGACCTTTGCAACAGTCAGACCTTGCAGATGTGTCTCCTCATGCACATGCAGGACCACCTCTATGCCAAGATGACATCAAAAAGCTCTGGCAGTCTTTTCCTTCCTTTTTTCCTAATGTCAGCTTGTTCTATTTAAAATTTACAGATGTGTATTACTGGTCGCTCTGGAATTTTTTTGTCGTTGCTTCTGTAAATGACACAAAATAAACAGTGTGTGAGAACCCATCACTGCCACTTTCTCCTCATCTGTCTGCCAAATAAAAGGAGGAAGTTGAGTGCCTTCTGCTGTAGGAGCCAAAAATCTAAAGCCTGCTGCCTCCCAAGGACTTGTTGATGGATGCACAAATTTTCATTGAGTACCAGTGAAACAAATACCCCCAGGAACAATGCTGCTGTGTTCCTATCAGCTGTGGTACCATCCAGAATGACTAATATCATTCATTACAATATTTTATCACCCCAGAAAGCAAAGAGAATTTTATGGAATTTGGCATATCATATCAGTGCCACATGCTTGGCCCAGTGGAAACACAGTGTTTATTTGTGCCTGTTTTAATACATTTGTTCCACAAGGCCAGGTTTGGTGCAACCAACAACCAAGCTGAAGAGATTTCTCAATCACAGAATGCTTAAAGTTGAAAGGAACCATTGGAGGTCATCTAGACCAACCTCCCTGCTCCAGCAGAATCCCCTAGACCACATAACTCAGAACTGTGCCCAGGCACCTGGAGATATTTGAATATCTCCAGGAAAGGAGACTCCACGGCCTCTTTGGGCCATGTGTTCCAGGGCTCAGTCACTCTCACATCAGTGCAATAAAATTTATCATTATATGAAGGATAAGGAAAAAGGGGTTTGACTAGCTGTGGAAGATTTGTATTGGTGAAACATCCACCTTCAGATACCCACAAGATTTTAAATTTCCCCTTCCTTAAAATGCACCCCACCTGAAATTGCAGTGAGAACTATTACATATATTTGGCATAATTGTCCTCTGTCCCATTCTATTGCATTTTTTTTCTGCTCTGTTTCCATGGAAATGGGAGAAAAAAGTTCCTGCATATGGTATAGGCAATTGTTTTAAAGGTGCTTGAAAGGCTTCATTTTTCCCTGATCTAATATTTTTCTGAGAATGGGGGTGGTAATAAAAGTCAGACACCCCATTTGCTGTTATTTTTGGTGGTATTCAATTTCAATCTGTATTCCCAAGAAGCCAGGAAAGGCCATTTTGCTTCCTTCTGCACTCAGGAAGAAGATTGTTCTGGTGGGAAAGTGCTGTCATGTGAAGAGGTGTGATGACACAGGCAGTCCTGGAATCTATTCCTGAGCACATGAACATAGTCCTGTCATGTCACACACTATATGACATTGCTATGTCGTGTCTGAGAGGCCCAATCTCAAACAAGAACTTCCACACCTGCGTGGGAAGGGAGCCCAAAAAGCCCATTTGTCCATTAGGAAATGAGAAGACTATTTCCTCAAGGATGTTTTGAGGCTAGCTGTACCTACACTTGGAAAGAATTTTGAGATCTACCCCTGGAAATTTCTCTAGATGGAAAGCATTTTCCTTCTTGCTACTACTAAGCAGAAGTAAGACAAAGGTATTCAGCTGCTCTCTTTTGATTTTCTGTCTTATTGTCACGCTGCTAGCTTTCATTTCCATGGAAACAGGACTAGAGACACAGTTTTTAGCAATGTGCAAGCTTTATTTGGGAATGACACATGTAGATTTTAGCTGCTGGACATTGGCTGATAGCTATAAAATGAAACACAATACAAGAGGAATGACAAGAGGGAAAGGAGGGACAAAAAAAAGAGATCCAGACATTTCAGGGCTCATGAATACCTGTCCTTCCTAGAACATGTTCTGGACATTTTGTGTTTTCCTTCTGCTCTACTACCTTCATTTCCCTGGCCTGTGCTTGGACCTGGCCCCGTTTCTATTATTTCTGTTTCAGTAAGGTAATATTTCATTGCAATGGTGTCTGGAGGCCCCAGGAAACTGGAGGCTCTCCTGTGCTGAAACTGTGCTGTTGTGGTTTAGGAATGGTGCTCCCCAGTTCAGTGCCCCATGGAGACTTTCCCGAATGTACACTGCTCCAATTGGAGGCATGAAAGGTGAAGATCATGGAGACAAGAACAATTTACTGGAAACAGCAATGAGATAAGAAAGCAAACAGTAACAGCAGCAATATTAATAACAAAGGGTGTAAGAAAAGAAATTATTCAAATGGACAAACATCCCCAATAATAGAAAATACTGGACAGCTCTCTCCACCACATTTTCTTGACTAGAAGGAACCCTTTCTCTCTGGAAGTTAGAATTCCTTTTCCGTGCTCCCAGCAATGACATGAGGTAGTATGGAATAACTCTGTGTTCTATCTACACTCCATTCTAGTTACTGCAAAAAATTAACCCTGTCCTGGCTAGAATCAGGACACAAGCAAACCTGGACCAAGAGACATTACCATAGTGGGAAGGAGAAAAAAACACCGGGAAGATGAAGTTATTTGAGTGTTATCACACATAGAGGATGTTGGCAAAGCCAAACCTGGATTTTATTCAGAGCTCCTTGCATAGCTCTCAACCCTTACTAACTGTTTGCTATGCCAGTGCTGAGGGAGGCATGCTTTTTCCACTTCTTTCTTCAATTCTTTTTGTGCTCCTTCTGAACTCATGCTTTCCTTCCAGAAAATGTCTTTCCTACTTACATATTCATTTTGAGTTGTTCTTGCATGGCTGCAGCTGTCTACAGACCACTTCTTCACTATCTCTTCCACCTGGAGCACAGCATTCCATACCTAGCCCTGCTCAGACAGAGCACTGTCTCAACTAAACCTGGTGTGGAGGATGCATCTTCCCTCTTCCCAGTGTATGCTAAAACCTCACCCATCTGCCCAACCCACTGGTAGTCAGTCCTTCAGAGAGAAGTTTTGCCTATATATTAATTATTTCTTGAAAGCCCCTGATCAAATTGTTCCTTCTCTTAAAAGTAGTAAGAGGTTGAAATAACAGGGCAAATCTCTAATTGCCAACTCCTTATCAGTTATGGATATTTCACCTTTTAATTTCTCAGCCTGATAACAGCCAGGCTATTCCTGTTGAATTCTGTGATTAGTTGCCCTCTTTGCTATTAAAGATATTGTTTGGGCTTTCTTGGTATCATGCACCCTGGTTAGGATCCACAAAGATTAGTTCTGATTAACTAATCAAAGCATCAAAATAACACGGAGGGGATGAATTTTGAGCGAAAAACAAATGGAAGTAAAAAAAAATACCTGAGTACAAATACTGTAGATGAACAAACATCATCAGATGCCTCTACATTAAAGGAGTTTGCTCCTACAGCATCAGAATAGATTAGAATAGATTCAGCAGGGAGGCTTGTTCAGACAGTTCAGAGTGTTTGCCTGAGCCAAACACTGAGTGTTAGATGGACATTGGATTCATATGAAGAGTGGTGAGTGCTGAGTGTTTCAAGTGTAATGGCAACCCCAAAATGCATTTAACATCTCTCATCTGGGAGCAAGCAAGCAAAAACCATCCTAAAGTACCATACAAGAGATTTATTCCACTTGTGCCAACAATTCTTACTGTCTCATCACACTAGAGACGTGCCACAGGGTGGTGAAGCAATAGGTTCAGGGAAATGTAGATGACATAATAATTTTGCATATGCCTAATGACTTCATCCCCCAAAATAGGTGAACCCAGAAGAGAATTTTAGAAAGCAAAGAAAGCTCCTGAATACAGTGATTGCAAGACAAATCGCATTGCATTCGACAGACAAGCTATTTCTCATTTAACCTAATCTAGTGGGCTGACACCCCTGCCCATTGCAGGGGATTCAGAATTAGATGATCATTAAAGTCCCTTCCAACCCAAACCATTCTGTGATTAGATGATTTCTTTCATACTTCTTTGAAAGCCTTTTCTCTTATAGTCCCAAGACTAGAAGAGCCTACAGGAAGTTATAAGAGGGAAGAAAACATTTCCTCAAGGAAAGTTATTCTTTCTTGAGATGATTTTTCTTGTGTGCATGTATGAATAAAATGCATAATTTACAATCTAGCTATGTCCAAATATTTTTCTTCTTACCCCTCACAATGAGAAATGAAAGCAAAGCACAAAGAAAAGAGTATGTCCCAGAAGTGAAAGAATGAAGTTCTGGCCAGCTCATCCAAGGAAAACAGCAGTGTCCCTGCAGCATTCCCCCTCTCTCTTCTCTGTCTAGCAGGTGATGCATTCTTCTGGGAAGTGCTTTGGTTCCCTGGTGCCATTTCATATGCAGGTACCTCCCTGACAGCCACTCTGCCTCTGTCTCTTCCAGTCTACCTCTGTCTTCTCACCCAGCATGCTCACTCCTTATGCTTACAGGGTACCTGGCAACAGAATTAGAAAAAAAGCTAGATCCAGAAAATGATAAGTATTGGCCCAGAAAATAACAGGGAGCCTACTATAAATCCCTCATCATCCTGGGTTTGAATCATTCTAGCTTTCTTTCACACATATCTCTGGTAATATTTCTTTTCTAGTGCAATGAATTATCTGAAATGTTTCTTACAGTAGATTTCCTAGTTTAAATATTTTAAAATTGATTAAACTTCTTCCTACTTCAAAAACTAGATCCCTGCATTATTTAAAACATTCCTTGCTCTACTCGTTTCTCTTTATTTCCTTATTTAGGTCATGGGTTTGGGATTTTTTTCTTTGCTTTCTCTCACTTTCTTTGTTTTAAATCTGACTGAAATTGAACACTTCAGTAAGAAAGATAATGTTCTGTGCAGTGTCCCTCTACGTTTATCAAAGAACATGGTTAGTCAAATCTTGGTTTTTGTCAGGAGTTGGCCCACTCTCCTTTTCAATTGTGAAAGGTTCTAGAAGCATATATACAGGCAGTTATATTGGATCACTGTGTTCATTATCTAAGACCCCTCAAAAAACTATTTATCAAAAACAGCAAATATATCCACTGAGCTCATGGCACAAGTTCTTAGAGAGTAAGAATGGGTACAAATGACATGGTTTCAGAACAGCACAGAGGATTGCATTTCTCATGCCAGCACCAAGAACAGAGAAAGAAAAGAAACAGCATTTCATAATGATGGTTTGCATTTTGTTAAACTCTTTAAACAGTGTCCTTAATGGCTACAAAAGTCAGGAACCATGATTTTACATCTTCCCTGTGGTGGAACAATTATGACCTTCTATTGAAAAAGCAACCTGTTTTCCTCACCCAGAGCAGCTGTAATCTGATGGTTCAAGACTGGAAGATGAACCACCTGGTCCTGCAAACTGTTTCTGACTTTGTGTGGCTGAGGGAAAATCATTCAAGTTTTCTAGCATGCAATTTCCTCATCCACCAAAATAAAAGAATTTCTGTTCATGCTTAGAGACTCTGCAAATTCAAGTTTTGTTATGTGCATTGTAAGCAGCAGATGGAGAGCTGCATTGCATGAATGTGAAGGTTCATTTGGTAAAATGCAAGTGCCTTACCACTAAGCCACCACATTTGGCAGGACCTAAAGTCAGTCACTTCAAACCCCTGGCATCCATAAATTGTTTCCACATGCTTACAAGAATGGCTCATGCTTCTGGAGATATGAGAGACAAACTCAACTTCAGTTGAATGTCCCAGATCTATCTTGTTATGTCTTTTGCTTGCTCATTTCATTTGGGCACTTTGTCTTAGGAAAGGGTAAAATATTCAGCTCTTTTGGACTGTGTACCCCATTTACACAAAAGAACACACTGACCTCCAAAACCCACCTTTCTGCAGGGGACCTGTACATATGTGTGCCTCACACTTCAGTAATGGCCATAGAGTAAAAAGCTGGGGCTGGGTGCTAGGAGGTAATTTTTGCCACAGTCAGTTGTACATGCAGGTGTGCATGGTCACAAAGATAAATCAGAGTTCATGCTTTGTGGCAAAGCAGAAAGCTTGTGGGACTAGATTTCAAAAGAATTCTCAATGAATCAGTCACCTTCAGGGACAATTGGCAGTTGCTGGTGGTGCATACTGAGCTGGATAGGAAGGAGCACATCTGTCTTTGATATACAAAATTAAGGTAGTCATTTTGGTGTAAAATGAGCACAGGGCAGATTAACATAATTTACTGTTTGTGTGCTGAGGGCCTGTCTTAGCATCTTGTCTTGATTAAAGGTAATAGCTCCTGAAACAGATGAAGGCTCATCAAGTCCTGCAAATAATCAGTCTGAGGTCTTCTCCATGGGAAGGCAGAGATCAAGGGAGAGATGCACCCTCAGAGACAGCCCTGCTTGCCCCTGTGTGTGTGTCTGGCTCTCATAGCAGCAAGCAAGGCATTGTTGGCATTCTTTGTTCACGTCCTTTCCCCCATCAGCACTGCAGCTTGCATCTAGCCCTGCTGTCCCAGGTGTTCTAAACATTGACCAGCAGCCAGCAATTTTGACTGTTATTGTTAGGACCTGTTGAATCATCTGAAACAGCAAACCTGAAGGGGAAAGCAGCTACAAAGGAGCATACAGAAGTTTTGTTGCAGAAAGGAAATTATTAATTGCTCTTGCACCAAAAAACCCCCAAATCAAGCTAGAAATCCTACCTACAAGCCAAAAGACGGAAACATCAAAAGAAAAAGAATTAACACCTGAAACTAACAATGTGACATCTTGTGATCACAGGCAAGTACAGGCAACTCAACAAACACATCACAGTGCAGCTCTTCACATCATCACCAACAGGTAAAGTGGTAGAGACTCAGACAGTAACTATGAAAACAAGAGTTGCAGAGCCACCTCAGTCTTGAGAAGGTGCATCCTTACTGCATGTGCTGCAAGGGCAGGCAGACAGTTTTGGTGGCTTACTCAGCAGATTGGATATCCTAAAACATCATTGCTGGTTTTCTACAGGTTAATCTGGCTGCTCTGAAGTAGATAACATGCATTATATGGTCTCTTTATATACCCTATAACTGTGCATAACATGCACACATAAAACAAGCATATATGGCAACAAATCATATAGGTTCAGATGGGTTCATCTGAAATGTGACATCTCTGTGAAAATCCATTGAGAGAGAGGGGTCAGTGTACCAACACATGGAATATCAGCAAACACTTCTCACACACTTCCACAGAGGAAAACCCACTCAGTTCCACACAACCATGACAGTACTTCATCAGACTTCTCCCCTTCCCTTGTCATTCTTTCATTCTATTTATTTTGGCTTTGTCTCATGGCAGTGCTTTACTGATACTGTCTAGTCCCTTCGCTCCCTTGCACCCAATATTTACCTCCACAATGACATATTTGGTGCTGTTCTGTGGTCATGAGGACATCACAGTATGACCCTCTGTGCTTATACTTCAGTTTGAGATTTCATTAGTTTGAATAAAAAATATAATTTGCTTTCCAGTTTATTGATCAGTTGTGTACAGTTCTTAGTTTGGGATAAAAAGATGTTTAATGAAAGCTGTGTTGCCTCCTCCCACACAGAGAAGAATGAAGTCTGTAATTGCACATGACACTATACGCTTCTGCTATCCCTCAGTGACCACAGAGGTAAGTATAAAGAGATACAGACGTTTATAATGATGCAGCCTATCCATACTAAACAGTATTCCAGCAAACCAAGGTCTGTCCATGGACTTCTCCTTCTCATCAACCTTCCTGGAAGAAGCAGTTTTGGGAAATCTCGCCACACTCTTCTGCTTCATGTGGAAGAGATAGACAGCTAAAATGGGCTGTCTCTTTACCACTAGGTTCATGAGAATTTTTCTTTCACAGATGGGTCATTATATAATGGTTTTACTGCATAGTAATATATATTACTATTCTTGAGATACTAAAAAAATCAGATAATGCTGCTTAGTCCTAAACAGTTATGGGGTTTTGCTTCAATATGTTGGAAATCCTTTGCATGCAGTAGCCTAGGACACATGTAAATAAAAGGTAGATTGTAACTGACATCAATAATGGTAAAAGAAATCTGCTTGTGAGGGTAGCATGTCCTAGAAGGCTTATGGGTAAAGCTCTATATGATTTCTAAGGATGAAATTATTTTCTCAGTCTCTGTAATGAGCACAGAATGACCCTGGAGAGAAACAGATCCACCCTGGTGAGGAGAAACAGCTTGTAGGAAGAATTCTTAGAGGTCTGTAAGATCCACCTAGGTGAGGAGAAACAGCTTGTAGGACGAATTCTTAGAGGTCTGTAAGGGAAGGATGCTTGGGAAATAACTACTTTCAGTAGGGCCAGGACAGGGACAATACAGGAGGACTCCAGTACCTCTGGGAAAACCCTCAGGGGAGGTGCTGTGTAGGGCTGGAAAGGCAGCTCAGCAGAATATTAGAGCAGTGTTGGGCTCCATGCTGAGGCTCTGCTGTCTGCTGCACGCATGGGACTGAGGCTGTTCTGTCAGAATTCGTGTCTGGAACAGGAGCAAGGGTCCACACACTTACAAACAGCTGGTTAGCTGCAGGAAATACTGTGCCTCATCAGCGTGGTGCATACATAAAGGATGTGGAGAGAGAGGGAACGCTTCTATGTTACTGCGCCTCACTGCATGAGCCTAAAATTTAGATCCTCAGGCCTGAACTGTGGTTCCCGAGAGCTGGTGTAGTGCTCATCCAGGCCACAGCTGTAATGCAATCAGAAAATCGTGTCTTTAGCTGCACTCAAATCCAAAGCTAATGCAATAACCATTGTTTCATTCTTAATGTGAGTCTGTATTTGACCCTGTACTCTGCTACTGTCCCTCACTCGTCTACTGTCAGAGCACGCTTGGAGCTGTGCAGGGGGAAGAATAAATACAATCCCCTGTCTTACGTTCACTGGACTGCTTCACAGTACTGTAAGGACCTCTACAGAGGTTTTACTGCCTTAAACTGTATGTGAGATGGGCTAATTTACCAGGAGCTTTTGCATGATGGCTGCAATAAGACCACAAGGCAGTCTCAGTTATCACCCTTGAGTTCTCACCTTTTGTGAGTCTGAAAAACATTCCCTTTTTGAGCTGAAAGTGTTCACTTGATTTCCAACCAGAAATAAATTATTTTAGTGAGTTTTATGCCTTCTATTGTTACTGAGTTGTGGCAGAATATAAAAAATGTATTTTTTCTTGTATTGCAAAATAAATTCTTGTAATGCTGCTGTGCTGGTGTTGGGAGGGTTCAGGATAAACAACGGCAAAAAACAGCTGAAGTCTAAGAAATAAAATCTGACAAGGCCTCAGTTCAGCTCAGGATTGATCCTTCTCTCAGTCCTTGCTCAGAAAAATAATGTAGCATGGGCAGCAGTTGAGTATGTGCTCACATCCCCTTCAGGTCAGTGCTAAAGTTACAGTTAAGTATGTGATGAAGTATGGTGTGGTATAGGAATTATTCACTGAATTTTGACCAAGCTGTATTTCTTGCCTGGAAAATTAAATGTCTAAGCAGGAGCTGAGGAAAAGCATTTCAAAACTAGTTTCTCAGGACACAGAAGAGACAGACCAAGTCTGCAGAAGCATACTTAAGCATGAGGGTCAGGTATCCAGGACACTGAAAGCAAGACTTGCCTCGAGCTCTCACTTCCCCCAAGTTTAGCAAGTCCCAGAACTGCAGAATTTGGGAGGGGAAGATGGAACATGGTTCCATGGTATGGGACATGCTGGTCCAGCATTGCCCACAAAACTTTCCCAGAATTCAGGCAGGCTAGGATGGACAGAGAGTATTATTAGATGCTTCTTCCTCTGCAGATCCTCCAGTCTGGCTCACCCCATTCTGCTGCCCAGGCTCCATCACAGACCAGAGAGACACTGACCCCTGGACCCTGCATGTGTCCCACACCAGTTTAACTGCATCTGTTTCACACTACTGAGAAATCACAAAATATTCTAAAATCCCAAAATTAAAATTCAGTCTTCATAGGTCAAATCTAACACTTCTGGCTGCTAGTGTGCCCCTTTTCTCTATTTCTTTTTTAATACTTAGTACTGATAAATGCCAACATTTACCTAGTCTCTCTCTCTCTCTCTCTTATTGACATATAAAAAATAGACCACATTGATATACTATCCAGAAACACCAAAACTTCTGTGTTTTTTCATGGAAGAAGACTCTTGAGAACTTGTAGATGCTCTCTTGGCAGGGTCTGCTTTTCCAGGCAAACAACTTGTTTCAGGCTTGCTGCTCTCCTGCACCAGCATTTGGAATATTTTGGCCATCTAATATGACTTTCCAAATCATGCTGCTTCCTCTCATTTGGCAAAATTCTATTTTCAGGATAGTGCACTTCATTTGGAAACCACAAGTCTTTCTTAGCAAGCTAAGCACTGGACCTGACGTGAACTCACTCACTAACATGACCTAAGCAAAGGCATCATCAGGTTGCCTCCTGGGCTGGCAGCAGGAGGTCACATTGTCAAGTCTGCAGAGTCCAAAGGCAGTGCGAGCAAAGCTTTCCTGTAAAATGGAGATACATTAACTCAAGGTTCAGAGTACAGAGCAGCTGTATGAATGGAAACCTCTGATTAGGGATTGCAAAAAAAAAAAGAGGTTAATGTTTAGCCGGCTTATCGGCTGACAAAACATTGCCAAACATCTTCCTTAGCTTCTGATTTCTAAACGGTACACAGCACAATTTGGGTATCACAGGGCAATTTTTTCTGGGTATTTCTGAGCTGTGTAAGAATAGTGATGACTATATTTTGTTTAGATTTAGCTTCTCTGTTTTTTTATTCTGTCCCTGTCTTCAGTGTTCAATAATGCATATGAGGTATCTGTTCTTTCAACATCGGAATAAAGTGGGGAGGTGAAAATGGTTTAAAGCATTTTCAATTGCTGAAATCTTGTGAGTGTGAGATTTTAAAATGGCAGATAAATAGTTCTGAGCAAATAAATTAAAAATCTGCTGCAGACTGAGTTAGGAAATGAGAGTATGCACTGCTGCAGGCAGCCCAGCAGCCCTGAATGCAAACACCAGAACTCCCTTTTTGAAGTACACTCTGTTGCACTGCCAGGGGATGTACAACACTGTCATGTTGAGCTGTGATAACTTTTCATCCATCTTGAAGACAGTGGAGGAGCTGGAAGAGGCTGGACCCAGCTGTTTTACACATGCCCCACAGTGCAAGTGACACAGTATGCTATGTATCTATGATATGTGCACTCTGTATTCCTGCTGGGATCCACCGGGACAGCAGGTCTGGCATGGAGACCCCATTGCCTTGTTCTTGCCATCACTCTTCATTAAATTTCCAGGGATTTCTTTACATGAAGGACTGACCTGGGCCAGAGCTAGGTCTCCCATGCTGAGTGCAAAGTCACAGCACCGAGCTGAGGCATTAGAAACAGTGCACAAAGTAATTTTGTGTTAATGAGATTTTTTTAATTGAATCTCTAGTTACTGTCTTTTTTTTTTTTTTTTTTTTTTTTTTCTGTCATCACTTTTGCATGTATCTCTTGTTGCAGTTTCAGTCTTCTAGGATTCTTGCAGAAATGGAGCTGGCTTAAAAACTTACCCATGTTGTTACGCAAAAATCACTTTTTACTTCTGGATTAGCTTATTGGGCCTATCGAGCAAGGCTAAAGGAGAAAGCAGTTGATTCTGCCAATTTGTGGGCATGGAAAATAAATAAATTCTATTTACCTGAAGTAGAAGTGGGTTGACTCCATCTATGTGCATTTGGCCAAAATTGCATCAGTGTGAGATTTCACAGAACAAACGTCAATGAATCAGGCCCCTGTTTGAACTGTTATTCCTGGTATCACTGGCAAAATATTCTAGGGCAGTGGCCGTCCCTGGTAGCTGTGCATTCAGGTGTCCATTAGACTTTTTAGGACCATGGTTATTTTCTCTGGGATATTTTTTGAGTGGGTTCATGGTGACAAAGTGCCTGGGGCTTCAGGCCCATCCCTCAGTACCAGCCCTGCTTAGTTGTTCCCATCTCTACATGCGCAGGAATGTATTTAAGCAGACTTCTGGTTCTGTTCTACCTGCTGGTTGATTTTTGTGAACTCAGTTTATAGCTGGCAGAATCACAAGGCAACTTGTGGAGGTACAGATATTTTAGCAGTTGTTTGCAGGTGAAGGAGGCTTTGGCTGTTTTTTGCAGTTTTACACGGACAAGCTGACGGCATTAGACTGCACGTGTGCTGTTTTGACTAAAATTACTCTTTCTGTTTAGCCAGCTCCCTCCTTCTGCTTCCCCATCTTCCACCTGCCCAAGACCTCCTCTTTCTGCTATGCTGCAGTGTCCAAGAGGGGAAAGTGCCTTTGCTCTGTGCTCACTCACTGCTGGAGCAAGAGAAGGTGCAGCCTAGGGGTTTTAACTGGAACACTGTGTCCTTCATTAAAAGAGACATGATGAGACGAGAAAATAAAGTATAGCACTGTGGATTTTACAGGCTTTTCTGGCCCAAGGACCAGAATGTCATGGGCCTTGAACAAGGCTTTTGGATGAAACAGCAACACAAAGACACAGCAAGGGTAGCAGTGCACAAAAGCCTCCTTCAAGAACAATACAACATGTTCCCTGTCTGTAAAGCATCCCTTACAATCTGTTCCAGATGCAGATGAGCAATGAGAAAGGAGGAAACATTAAGGAAATGTCATTTGATCACAACAGAATGTGCACACTTCCATACTTCTACATTCCTTATTGATGTTAAACATTTGTATTCCTGCAGGTGTGTATACCCTGCAGCAGCAGCAGTATGAGCAAAGTGAGAATGTACCAGAAGCTGTTAAGTTTTACAAATATATTCTGAATGAAACTGCTCTCTGTTTCTGTATGGGACATCAAATCTTGCTTTAATAAGGTAGATATAAGCCCACTACAGACATGACTATATTCAGTACTTTGGTGATGGAAGTAAAACAAGCAGTAATGATTTTGTCTGCTTTTCTTGTTCAGAGATTGAGCGTCAAGAAATTTTAAAAAGTTAATTTTAATTTAAACAAATCAACTGGAAAATAATCATAGGAGTTAATAAAGGAGATAAATAGAGGACAGGCATACCTGACCCCAGAAAAATCCAAAAGATGCTCTGAGAAGAATCTTATAGCAGTACAGATCCCTACATAGCTGTAGTCTGAGAAAAATCAACAGTAGTTCAGTCATTTCCATTGCCATCTTAGTGAAGGCTGTGCCTGTAGATGTCTTTAGAAAATCACTGGGCACAAACATTTACATTTGAAGATAAATCCAGGATCTGTGCTGGAGCCCTGATAGAAAGGTTTGACTTTGAAAAGTGCTGAACCTCATTTGGACTTGCTATAGTAACCAGCATTGCAAAACAAGGCCAGTTCCCTCTATGGTCACTTGTGTTGCAGGGTGCAAAAGCTCAGCTCCTGCTTCTCTCTTAAAAAAGTCTGTCCTGGAACTTCACTGCATTTTACCTGGGAAGTAGTCAGCCACCAAAGCACAGCTCTATCCAAACTTAATGTCTATGACAATATACCCAGTGGAATGCCTTCCTGCCTTGAAATGTATGGAAAAGACTCTCTACATTTAAAACACCTCATTTAAGGTTTTTTTAAATTTAAAATTTTAATTATTTTCTATATCATGCTGGGTAGGTATTATAGTAGCAGTTAGAGTGAGTGTGTTGAGTACCTTACACCAGCTTAGCCCCACTGTTCTTAGGGAGGTGATGAGAGGGCACAGCAAGAGGTGTGAGCATTTACTGTGAAGGGGGAGGACAGTGGAAAGGGATAGCAGATCAAAGGTGACACATGACTGCTTCCCAAAGACAAAAATAAAAGAAAAAGGAAAAATGAAAGTGAAAGACACTGAAAAATGTGACAAAGAAGGAAAGAGGAAAGAGTATTTGTCTTGGCTTCCATTATTTCAACATTCTGCCTTGATATGAGATACAGAAGAACTGTGAAAGCCTAAAAATTCCCTCAGCTTGAGAAAACAATCTGCCTCGATGTAGTTATTAACATCTGTGTCATAAACTCAGATCAAAGTCCCTTGACTGCAATGTCAGGCAGTTCTGGCTTTTTAACTGTTTACCATTTAATGCTAGGCCTACCTTCCCTCCTGTCCAAACCTTATTCTCCAACCTGCCCTTGGAGAAGAAGCACAGGTGGTGGCAGATGGTTCAGCCTGGGGAAGAGCATGCACTGCCAGCCAGCTGTGCTCAGCCCACACCCACTGTGGCTACCACTAAAGGTACTGGAGCTTCTCACAGGGAGATTTAGGAATGAGCTTTGTATGCCTACAGAAAATAAGAGATGGTCAGTACAAACAGATGCTGCCACATCAGCTAGTGTTCAGGACATTTCAGAAAAATGCAGTCTGAGGCTGCAGTCCAAGAACACTGAAGAAATTAATCATGAATGTTTTAATGTAATTTAATTATAAATCCTGTTGGATGTAACTTTCTGTTCAGTATGCAACTGTCTTTAGTGGGTATAGAATCTAAATTGGAAGTGATGCTGTTGGTATAGTGATCTGATAAAATGAAAAATCTAAAATGTTTTATTTTTCTTGTCTTCAGCAAGGACTTTTCTATAAATTAATGTAGCTACAGACCATGAGCCTTGTGCCATTTCAAGGATTTTCTTTACTGAAAAGGGTGGTTTATAACTCTCCACATAGAGAAATCAAGCAAAAGCTTAAGGCAGATGGCTGTGCTCAGTGTACAAGCATAAAACAAGAGTGTGACAAAGCAGTAACTACTGAAGGTTAACAGGAGCTCAAGGGGACACTGAACAAGTACCCACTAAAAAACAAATAGTCTGAGGCACATTTAAGTCAGGATATCCCCAAGCTGCAGTAGTTCAGGATGAGACAGTGCTTGGGGCAATATCCTATGCCCTGACACTCCCTTATGGGCACTGCTCCTATTGATTTTTTTCAGCCTATCCTTAGCAAAAATAATTGTTTCCTCTCCTCATTTCCTCCTCCCCAGAAGAGCAGAAAAACAGATGAATAAGGGAAAGAACTCCAGAGTAAAGTCAAGGGACTCAGCACAGAATATATTTCCAGTTAAAGATGTTCTTCTGCAATATGGAAGCCACAGCTGCAATGTGGAAGCCACAGCTGAAAACATGTCTTCTCTCTCGGGTAAAGAACTGGAACCCTAAATCCACCATGGTCAAAAATGGAAGCCCCATCTATGGACTACAATTATATATGGGATTTTTTCTGCTATGGTTTTCACAGTGAACATCAAATGCCTTCAAAAATTTTACTGCAGAAGTGGTGAATTGGTAACCACAAAAACTTCTGATGGACTTAAAAAAAAAACCAAACACTTCTAGCTGGCCTTCCACTACCAGTGATCTGATACATGTGACTTCACAGAGGTAGTTTGGGCAAAGCTTTGTGTAACCTGGTTTTCCCCTGTGAGACCACATCATGAGATTGAGGGCCCTGTCCATCTTCCTTGCATTGTCCAGGACAGTTGCTGTGATTACGTTTTCCATGTCTCTGGTCCCTGGAGTCTGAGGAGCATATTTTATTACAACTTCACTAGAAGTTTGGAATGAAAGTTTCCACCTCTGCAGTGTAAGGTCTGCTAGAAAAGTAGTTTATTTTATTGCCTTTGAATTTTCCCACCCATATCAGAAGTTACCACAGCATATTTTGGCCAGCTGTCTCTGGCATCTCTGCCTTCCCAGATTTTAGTCCAGATTGGCTCAATATGCCCTAGGGAAAACTTTTTCCGCAATATGGTTGTTTTTACATATGATGTTGCCATGATCCACTCATCCCATCTCACCAACCTTCAGAAGAAGATCATGCCTTGCTCTTATTGTTTGTCCTTCCCACAGAGCAGCAGAAGAACAATTGCTTGTTCTTTCATACAGCTTGTTTTCTGACTCATTCTAACCTCTGTATTGAAAGTGCCTTATAACTACCTTAGCTGAGGTTTTCTCTGTCACATCGTTTCCTCTATTTCTTTCAAGTTGATGAAGTCATATTTTTGATGAGCTCCCATGCTTCATGTCACAATATCCCTTTGGAAAGGAAGACAGCTAGGCAGGTACACCTCAGTACCCTGAAGTGTAAGTGACAGCTTTGCAGTATCAGTAGCATGTGACCAAATTTTCCAGAAGATTCCAGTAAGGGCTTTTTTTAAAAGCTTGTCATTCATGCTCACCTTCTCTTTGGAGGTTTCCAATGCTTGGACAAACAGAACATATTTCTCATGTATTTTTTACACATACGTGGTCCTGCCAGCCTCTGTTTCACTGTGGCCTTCAACACAGAAGACAGCTACTGTCACTTCTGCAGCAGGTGTCTCCTCTATCACATTTGTACACATCCCAATATTTTTGGGTGAGTAGTTCAACTCTGAGTTGTGGGATAGCCATACTACACGGAGGTAACCGTATGGCTCATTTCTGTAATAGTAATCATGGAAGTCTACTTTCAGCTAAAGATCCTGGGGAAAGAAGTGAAGCTAGTATAGCAGTGCTAATAGTCTGTAAGCTGACGGAATCCATTCAGTGTAGATTTGAGTCTTCTTACTTCTGCCTTCCCAAGGCCAGGTCACAGACCTTATGTAGTCGGTGGCTCAGTGACACCACTTCCAGCTGCAGTCCTGCAGGCCTGAATGGTCAGAAGACAATGGGGATTTCTGCCATGGTTTGCACTGGCCTTGCCCTAGCGATTGCATCTGTGCTGCCAGAACATCATCCGCTATGATATGACTTCCCAGGAATCTTGTTTATACATCTGGTAACACTGGAAGTTGCCCTCAGTTTTTACCCCAAATGTCGTTCTTTGCCATTTCTATAAACCCAGTGACATACCATATATGGTAAAGTATATCTAATGACATTTATTAATATCTATTGTTGGCACTAGTTGCCAACATGTTTTGCTGTTGTCAACTGAGTTTATATGTCTCCTTTTGCAGACCTTTGATGTTGAACTCTTTTGAGTGCTTTGTTTGAAGCATTGAACATCTCTGGCAAGTAGCTGGCATGATTTCTAAGCAAGTACCATGCTACTCATCCAGCTGTTGGATCCTGTGACAACATGATCTGCTTTTCCATTCTCTTTGTGGCTCCCACTGTTAGTTGTTTGGCTCTTGTAATGGAAGCAACTCCTATAATAGATGAACTCTTTTGTCTATTATCACACTTAACAGATCTGGAAGATATTATTGCCCACCAAAAAACCCGAAAACATAATGGTAATTTGGTAACCTTCCAGCTGCCTTGATGGAACATAAACTTTAGTTCTTGCTGCTATACGTTTGGTTTGCCCTTTGTCTATGGGGTGAATATTTCCTTTGGCTCTGGTATTGTTAGGGTCATATATTTTAATAAAAACAGAGATTTCTATTTCTTTTTTTTTCCTCTACCTGAAATTCTAGCCTTCCTCTTTCCTTGCACTTCGCTTTTAAGTTACACTATGGTTCTAGGTTTGTAAACATGCCATCACATTATTTTAATTTTATTTGTTTTGCTGCATTTTCACTTTCTTTCCTTGCAATTTCACTTTACTTCCTTCAGTCATATGATTTTAATTTGATTAGCTGCAATTTCACTTTCTTTCCTGGCAAAAGACTCGGGATGTCTTTGTGATATGAAGTGTGTGTTTCAGTTTTGGCTTCACTTCCGGCTTCACTTCCAACGTCACTTCCTTCAGGCTTAAGTCCAGAGTATTCCCATGAGCAAGAAATCAAGCATAGGGGCCAGGAGACCCACAGAGATGAGCAGAGAGCTTCTACCAAATCTCAAATGAAAAAGAAAAATTTATGGGATGTGAAAAAAGGGATAGGCCACATGGAATGTCTATAGGAACCTTGTCAGAGGATGCAGGGATCCAGTGCCCATTTGGAATTGAGTATGTAAAAGGATATCAAGGACTGCAAGAAGGGTTTCTACAAGTACCTCAGCAGCAAAAGGAAAACTAGGGAAAATGTGGAGTTACTGCTGAATCAGATGGGTGTCCTGGTGATGGAAGACAGAGAGAAGGCAGAATTACTGAATGCCTTCTTTCCTTCAGTGTTAACTGCTGAGGTCAGCCTTCAGGAATCCCAGAAGCTGGAGCTAGGACAGGAAGGCTGGAGAAAGGAAGGCTTCCCTCGAGTTGTAAAGGGTTGGGTAAGAGATTGATTAGGCAGACAACACCCATAAATCCACAGGACCTGATGAGATGCACCCATAGGTGCTGAGGGAGATGGCAGATGCTGTAGCTGAACCACTCTCCATCATCTTTGAAAAATCAAAGGAAACAGGAACAGGGCCCAGTGACTGCAGGAAAGCCAGTGTTACTCGTGTCTTCACAACTGGCAAGGAGTAGGACAATCCAGGAAACTACCAGCCAGTCAGCCTCACATCCACCCCTGGAAAGGTGATGCAACAGATTGTTCTGGAGGTCCTCACCCAGCATGTAGAAGAAAAGAAGGTCATCAGTAGTCAGCATGAATTTCCCAAGGGGAAATCACGCTTGACCAATCTGACAGCCTTCTGTGATGCCATGGCAGGATGGGTAGATGAAGGGAGAGCAGTGGATGTTGTCTGCCTCCACTTCAGCAAGGCTTTTGACACTGCTTCCCCTAACATCCCCAGAGGCAAGCTCAGGAAATGTGGGTTAGATGAACAGACAGTGAGGTGGATCAAGGACTGGCTGAATGGCAGAGCTCAGAGCATCATGATCAGAGGAACAGAATCCAGTTGGACACCTGTAGTCAGCACTGTTCCCCAGGGATCAATACTGGGTCCAGTCTCACTCAACTTGTTCATCTCTGACCTGGATGAAGGGATACAAGGTACCCTCAGCAGGTTTGCTGATGACACAAACTGGGGCAGTGG
This sequence comes from Entomyzon cyanotis, assembly GCA_024500445.1. Taxonomy (NCBI): domain Eukaryota; kingdom Metazoa; phylum Chordata; class Aves; order Passeriformes; family Meliphagidae; genus Entomyzon; species Entomyzon cyanotis. The sequence goes on along the minus strand of JAKEPQ010001021.1, from coordinate 30,309,176 downwards.
CTGATACACCTGACGGCTCTGCTGCCTTTCAGCTGGACCTTGGTGGGCTGGAGAGTTGGACAGAGAGAACCCTAATGGGGTTCAACAAGGGCAAGTGCAGCGTCCTGCACCTGGGGAGAAATAACCCCAAGTGCCAGCACAGGCTGGGGCTGCCCCACTAAAGAGCAGCTCTGCAGAGAAGGATCTGGGAGTCTTGGTGGATCACAAGGTGACAATGAGCCAGCAGTGTGTCCTTGTGGCCAGGAGGGACAGTGGGATCCTGGGGTGCATCAGGAAGAGAGTGGCCAGCAGGTCAAGGGAGCTGATCCTCCCCTCTCTTCAGCCCTGGTGAGGCCACATGTGGAGTGTCAGTTCTGGGCTCCTCAGTACAAGAGAGACAAGGAGCTGCTGGAGAGAGTCCAGCAGAGGGTCACAAAGATGATCAGGGCTCTGGAGCATCTCTTTTGAGGAGAGACTGAGGGAGCTGGGCCTGTTTAGTCTAGAGGAGACTGAGAGGGGATCTCATCAATGCATGTAAATCTCTCAAAGGCAGCTGCCAAGAGGATGATGACAGACTCTTTTCAGTGGTGTCCAGTGACAGGACAAGGAGCAATGGCCATAAACTAAAACACAAGATGTTACAGTCAGCATGAGGGAGGACTTCTTTACATTGAGGGCTGCAGAGCACTGGAACAGGCTGCCCAGGGAGGTCATGGACTCTCCTTCTCCAGAGACATTTAAAATCCACCTGGACATGTTCCTGTGTCACCTGCTCTGGATGACCCTGCCTTGGCAGCGGGATTGGATGAGGGGAATTCCAGAGTACCCTTGCAACACTAACTATTCTGGTAGTTCTAGTTTATACATGATTTTGGCCCTTCTCTTGCATCTGCTGCCACACCAAGCTCTGCAGACAACTTCTGTTCGTTTGTGTGTTTTATGGTCAGTAGTTTCCTTTGTGCTACACTAATCTCATGTATGCACAAGTTTTCACTCCTTGGATGTCTGCTTGTTTTTGTGGTTTTGTTCCTTTGTTTCCCTTTTTTGTACACTTTTTCCCTCATAACATTCAGGGCGCCTGCAGTTTGTATCCTCTCTATTTGGGCATGCTTTCCCTGTTTATGCCACCACATTTTCTGGCAGCAGCTCCTTGGAGTATCCTATATTTGCTCTGTCTTCAAATGGAAGATTGTGCACTAGACCTGCCCAAGTCTTTGTGGAGTTACATGGCTGCTTTTGTCATTTTCCTTTGAATGCCATTGCATTTCATCCTGTTTAGGAATCTAGCAAAAACTGTTTCACTTTTATAGCTGCTCCTTGCTCAAGTCAGTCTTTTTGCCTGCATTGTAATTTGATCAGTCTCTCGTTCTCTCTTTTTTTTGAGTACTCTCACTCAAAGAATAGATTATTGGTTAATGCCTCTGGGGAGCTGAGTGCTTTTTGAATGTTTTTAAGATTTTGGATGGAGCCTCCCAGTCTGCCATTGCTGGATGCTGCTGATGCAGGTGATGGCATTTCCCACCATCTAATACTATATCTAGTTCTTCATTTTATATTCTCTTTTTTTTTAGGCAGCCTCTTGGAATCTTTTAGTTCTTCCATCACAAAAAACCCAAAATCATTTTGCCAAAAGAAATGGTAAATTCATCCCTTTTTGAAAGCACCTGCTTGGGAATGGGATATTGGTCACAATCCCAAGATTGTTTTCTTTGTTTGAGGAGTATGGCTTTCACTGTTGGGAGCACTTCAGAGGCTTTTTCTGTCCCTTTGTGTACTCTGTTGGGAAGTCTTCTGTCACTGTCAGCTGTATTTTCCTGAAAAATGGCTACACCTGAGTAAAGACCACAGTACCCTTCTCCCTCAGCTGAGGGACTGCGTGCCAAATTGCTATAGCTTTACAAAGAGGATGAATAATGATTCATTCTCCACTTTCTCTTAGGACAAAATATTCAGGAAAAATTGCAGGTGTTATTCCAAACACTACAGTATGCTCTAACCTGCTCAAAACTCTTCAGTTCTATGCTGTCAATATTTAACAATGCCTCACAGGGAAATGGATTTGCCACTTTGTCTACAGTATAGTCCACGCATCAGCTATCTGCAATGTTTATATTATAAATATGGGGGACAACATGATGCAACAGGTGTATCCACAGTGCTGTGTTAGAAGTATTATGCATTGTGCTTAAAATATGCTGAGCATAATAAAAAAACAGTATAAAGTGCATCTGTCAGATGGGGGGGTTGGTAGCCAAAGGCAGAGAGCCTTCCGCAAGAAGTACTTACCACTTTGTGGGAAATTCTTCCATTCCCATAGCAAAAATGTGTCTTACAGGAATTGTTTCCCAAATCTCTGTGTCAAATCATGTTGTGATCAGAGTAATGTAGTCACAGACTTATAATCAGGGAATTCCTCCTAGTTTTTGTCTGGGTAGCAAAACGTTAATGTTGACATGCTACTACACTAATTGGTGTGAGGGTGCCATTACTGAAACGCAGGGTGTGAACGGTGATTTACCAACACACAATTCCTCTTGCTTTGGCCCTGAACTGTTTAGAGTGCTGCTGGTCCACTAAGGCATCAGGCTCAAGTGTGTGAAGAAATTAGACAGTTTCTATGGAATGAGCAACTTAGAGCTTCTCAGAGAAACGTTCTGCTCTTTTGCCTGTTTGAAGTCTCCAAGCACCAGCAGTCTCCCATGCACTCTGCACACAACTCTTCTGATAGCACCCATTTTCTTGTTGGGCTGGACTCCTTGGCCTCTGGCAGCAGCCCCAGCCTTTCAGCTAGATGTGACCATAATCTGGTGTAACCTTGCTGGTTGCTAGTGAGCCAACCCCTGGGGCAGGCTTCTGGCACAGCACCTGAGGCTGGTGAGCAGATAAGCGTGTTTGTGGGAGACGGCAGTGTACAGCTACCCATTCCAGCAGAGAAGTTTCCTGGGTTGGTTAGTGCTTGGTTTAAGTTATTGTCATTTTGATTATTTATGTCATGACACTGTTGGCAGAGCTGCTCAGGAACTACAAGGTAGGACAACAGCTTGCCACCAGCCTTCATGACCCTTGTAAGACTGAGAAATACATGGCAGGAAAAAGCCTTACCTGGCCTCCAAACACTGCTCACCTGATGCTGGAGACTCTTGAAATTCACCCTACACCCCACAGCAAGAAAAAGAACTGTGATGTTCAGAACATGCACTTCTACACCTGTAAAATTTTCTGTATAGTCTATAGTCTTGATATCAAATGCCAAGAAAATTACAATAATATCTCTACTGCTTTTAGATATTGATCCCTCAAGCTACACTGTAAAGAAAATAACAATTACTGTAAAGAATATTGGAGATTACAGCTAAGCCTCAGGAGCTTCAGCTGGAGACTGGGAGACGGGCTTATCTTCTGACTCATAACCCAAACAAGCTCCTGAATGTGCATTGTACATGGGAATAGAGGAGAATGCTCTGGAGGAACAGAGCCAGTAAGAACAGTACTGAAAGTAGATAAGGTCAGACCAATTCTGGTAATAAAGGCTAATTAGTAAATCAGCAATGGAGTGTTTCAATAACATTGACTGCATTGCATCAGAAAAAGGAAAGACACAGTGTACCAATTGTCTGAGGGGGTGCCTGAAGGGATGAAGTCAGCACACTGAAGAATTACCTCTACTTAACTATTGAAGGGCTGTGTATGAGACCCATGATTTTGTTCACTCAGCATTTTTACAATGCTGGAGACCAAAAATACTCTGTGTGGAAAGGGAGGTGGTGAATGATGTATTTTCAGCATGAAGAGGACACAGTTGGTCTTAGAGTAGGGTTTAGATTGCAAGCTGATGTTCCAGAAAAAGCTCTAGCCTCACTCAGAAAAGATTTTCAAGGCAGAAGTGACAGGTCACTTAAGTGTTTGAAAATGTAGTATACCCTGTCATGTTGCAATGAAGAGGAGAAATATTAGCATCACATCTGGACCAAGCATTAATATACAAGTCATACCATAAGTCCATATCAGATTTGGCATCAAACAGCATTGAGAGTAAAAATGTAGTTCTGTAAGAGTATTTCCAACAAAAAGAAAACTGAACAAAGGAAGAATTAATGAGACCATATTATTTATGTTTGCCTTTGTGTGTCAACAGCCCTGATTTTCAGTGACAAGGACTAGGACTGAAAACAGCAACACTTCTTTTGCTTTACAGTGTTGTGGCATTCTTATGAAGGCCTCAAATGTTAGCCTTCCCTGTGGGGGCTGAGATGCAGCTGCTCAGACCTGCAGCTGTGAAGTAAGAAGACTACATTTACTCTTCTGTCAAAGGGGTGACTCTTCAGCACCTGTGCACTGGAGACCTTAGTGAGGAGAGCTGATTCTCTGGTGATACAGACTGCTGAGAGCACTTGAGCACTGCAGACATGAGGGTGGTCACAGTACCATGAGACTCTATGCCATGGGGTTGCCAGCCCAAAGAAAAGGGTGACTCTTCACGTCATTGCCAGTGGCATGATAGCTACAGGACCTAGCTACACAGCTTCTAGATGAGGATCTCAGTGATCCAGCAAAGCTCTGCCCTAATGAATAGTAAAAAAAAATCCCTTGTCCTGGGAATTTCTTTTTCTTTTTCATCAAAAATGCAGGCTAGAAAACCCTGCAGAATAGGGAGACTAGAATGAGTGAAGAGTTAATGAAATGATGAAATCATGTAGGACAAAACCCTCTCAGTAAGAACAGGTGGGAGTAATGGGATTTCAAGACATCCTTTTCAAAGCTTTGTCATTGTAGGGTTGTTTTTTTTTTTTTGCTTTTATTAACACCCAGGTAACATAAATAATTAATTAACAGATGAAATAAGGAAGCTTTTGTTAAAAAATCCGGTCTTCACTGCCTTTCACTCAAACTGCTAAATGTTCCTGAGACTTCCTCTTCTGCTCCAGGAAACCCAGAAGACCAGAATGCCACTTTTAGTCGATTTACCACAGATCCGGTTTTGGCTGCCTCCTGCCTCTCCTCCCCCTCTACCTGCCAATAACAATGCTACAAAACATGGCCTCTCTCCCAAAATTGATAATGCACTTCAGACCAATCTAAATCAAATAGATGTTATCTACAGCAGTCTTGGTGTGTGTTTTTTGTTACAAAATGGGATATGGTCAAACCCATATTTAACAGAGAAACATGAATTTGGAGGGATTATTTTACAGTATTGATTTCATGATGATCTATAGCAGTGTTGGAAAGGAGATGGTTTTTTTGATTAAATGTTTCTGGGGGCAAATTGGTGATTTATTGACTTGTGAGCACTGTCCTAATCTCAGGAGTCTAAACTCTTCTTCCAAATGACTCATGTAGAGAAAAGGTGTCATTCCCATATTGCAGGGTGACAAGCTGAGATCTTGACAAGAGAGGCTTTCTTTCAGAGCATCCAGGAATTGACTCATAGGCATTCCAGCTGTAAGCACATCCTCTTCTTGGGCCCTTTTGAGGAGGTGCTCAGCAACAGGTGAAGGCAGGTGTTGTGGTGGCCACTCTCTCTTCCTTCTTTCCACATTTTTCGTGTTCAGTAGGCTCAGGGTATATGTGTGACAATGAGTTGCAAAGTTAAGTAAGTAGGAGGCTGCAAATTTTGTGAATTCCAGTAAGACTTAGTCATAAGTTACTCCCTGGACAGCACTATCTTTTGGATGTCTACCTCCCAGCAAAAAATATGTTCAAATTTAGAATATTTTATTGGAAAATCAGATTCAGAAGAACCTACCCTGTCAAATGACAAGCCGTGAGCAATAGCGGTGCCTTGCAATTGAGTTCTGACGCTTGCAGAGACATTTAGGCTAAATCTATGCAGCCTTTATGAGCCATGAAGGGAGCCTCCCAACAGCCTGTGAGGGATGACTCATGCTGACGCTCTTTATGATCAGCCCCACTGGAGCAGAGCCCCTGCAGCAAAACTCAGAACAAACCTTGTCATGGTCCCAGTCCCAGAGCCTTCATATTCATTCACCAATGAGCCCCTGAGGTTTACTCCTCATCATCTGTCCTGCACTCTGCTCTGGGCCACAACAGAGCACACCAAAAAGAGGCAGCACACTTTCATCCTTGCTCCCTGACAAACCTGACCCTCCACTATTTCCTGCCCCACTTGCAGCCACAACTTCTTGCAACATGATGGCAGAAGGTCATCACTGGGTTGGCCTCAGCCTGGGAGAGCCTGGCTAAGATGGGGCAGGCCTAAGTGACAGGTACCCTCAGATAGGGTATAACTGTGGCTCCAGATCTCCAGACCTCATTTGCTTTTTGCTTTCCTTAACACATCCCCACTTGCTGAGCAATCTCACCTTTGATTGCAAGCTATGGTTGTCTTTTCCCTGTATAGGGAGGATTTGGGGTTATACACACCTCTTATACTGTTGGGACCAGCCATGTTAAATTGCCAGCCTAGGATGCAAAATTTAGAAGGATGGAACACCACCTCTAAGGTCACTGGGTGGGAACTGGGAGCCTCATTGGAGCAGCATCACTGCGTTTAAAATCACTCCCACAGAAAAGGTGTCAGACAATGCAGCCTTAATGGACAGAAAAAAATTGATATAAAGATAGGAAAAATACATTGTGGTCATGCAGGTGATAGATGTTTGCAATGCCCCTCTGAAGAGTCTGTGCATGCACATGGTCCATATCACACAGTCATGGTTACCCATTTTTGGGGAGGAGCTGCTGATAAGCTCCATGTTCATGCTGCAGTCAGTGGGCCATAGCAGGACAGTGATAAATTATTTTTACAAGCCCAGTTATTACAAGGATCATCCAGGGACCTGCCTCTCAGATGGGAGGCAAGTGTCATTGCCATCTGTGCAAGTGTAGCTGCTCTAGCAACAAATAAGCCCCAAGCCTGGCTCACCCAGCATCAGCTCTCATCTGCTCCCAGAGCTTTGGTTTCCCTCTGGAACACCATCTTATCAGAGACAGGAGGGATAAAGATCCAGTGGTGAGGGCACACTTCCTCTGGTTCCTCATCTTTAGAGCTGAGAGTTGATGACATGGAGATGGCAGCTGGGCTTCCTGGTCTGTTGGGCTTGAGACAGAGCCCCAGGCCCACTCCAGATGGACATTGAACATGCTACCGGAACAGTGCGACTGTGAAGGTTTCCTCACCAAAGACTCAGTGCTGCTTGCACATTTATGTAAAGATGCACTGAACCTTTTGGTGGAAAAAGTTGCATTAAACTTCTGAAATGCAAGCTGCCACAGCTCATCACAGTGGCTGTACCTTGTGCCAAGCTGCTCTGCCATCTTGTGGGAGCTGATGGAGTCCTGAGGGCATCTGGGATGCCTCTGAGCTCCTCAGCCCCAGCTTGCCTCTCTGTGCCCCTGCAACATGCTAGTTGTTGTTAGTACACTGGTTCAGGATAAGACTGATATGTTTAAGTAAAGAGTCTTGACAACCCATGAGCACAGTGTTTTTATCTCAGGAAAGCAGTGGTGTCTCATGCATGCATAGGATGTGGGGAAACCCATGATTTTACACAGATAATGTTGAAAGTCTGGTGGGCAGAGCAGTGAACCCTTGCACAGCTTCACATCCCCACTGGCTGTGTAAGCAGATCCTGGAGCAAAGCTCTCATCCTACAAAGATCAGCTGAGAAAGCTGGGGCTGTTCAGGCTGGAGAAGATTGCATGAAGACTTCATAACAACCTTCCAATATCTGAAGGGGGCCTACAGGGAAGACAGAGGGGTTTTGTCAGGAACTGTAGTAGTAGGACAAGCAGTAATGGGTACAAACTGAAAGAGGGGTGATTTATGTTACATATTAGGAATAAATTTTTCATTGTAAGGGTGGTGAGACACTGGAACAGTTTGCCAGGGAGGTTGTGGATGTCCCACACCTGTCAGTGTTGGATAAGGCTTTGAGTAACTTATGGGAGGTGCCCTTGCCGATGGCAAAAGGGTTGGGACTAGATGATATTTGAGGTCCATTGCAAGCCCTTAAAATCCTATGATTATATGATTCTATTCATCAGCTCCAGGTTTCCTCTTGAGAGGAATTAGTTGGTCTATGACTCGAAGCTCAGGAGTCAACTAGCATAGTGGCAGGGCTGAAGGGGCCAAGATCCACAGGAGCCCATGGAAAAATGCCTTTAGTATCCATCCTCCCCCTTGAAAATCTGGAGTCTCCAGTCTCTCACAAGCTAGCAATGCCTTAATTGGAAAAAAGTTTAGCTATTCCTGCTTTGAACGTTTTTGTGTGAGGAGTGGGATGGAAATATGCTTTTCAAGAGCAATCCCAAGACAATGCACTTATATGGTCTCCTTGTCCTGGTGAGTTAGAGAAAGAGCTGCTCTTCTCTGCTCTGTGCTCAGCTGGGGATTTCCAGGAGGATGAGAGCTTTCTTTCCTGTCTCTGACGAGTCCACCCGGTGAGTTCATGATTTCCCCCGCCTCACTCAGCGGCAGTCCTGTCCATTGGAACCAAGGGCACTCACTGACCTCCTCCACACCTCTGAGGGCTGCTGGGGTGTTTCAGCAGAGCTTACCAACTAACTGTCCAGGCTTTCTGGAACTTGATTAAATTCCCAGAAATCCAGGTGGCTGGCACAGCGAGGCTAAACATGCCACTAACCACAGTCCCTCCCCAGACACACTTCCCATCCCCTGCTCCTTACTTTCCCGTAATTAATCCCCCTGTCTAGTTTCTTCCCATTGTTTCTCTCACAGAGTGGAGAGCTGGTCAGTTGCTGTACCTGATGACTATGCAATGCTACACAGCAAGTTGCTTTTGTCCCACATCAACTAAAACAGGCTCCTGCACTCAACAAACCATTTTCTGATGCTATACTCTCAGCTGTATCTGTTATACTGGATGATATTATTTAGAACCACATACTGCATGTGCCAACAATTACAGTTTAAAACAAAGCAAGTACAAGGCAATCAAGTGCAAGAACAGTAACTTCTTAACAAAAAAAAAAAAAAAAAAAAAAAGCCTGGATAAGAAACTGTATTTCTGATTAAGAGACTTGCAGTAAAACACAGCTGCTGGGTAGGAAGTGCAGGTGGAATTTTCTGAGTCATTATTGAGCCAGTTCACCAACGTGATTAGAAGGGATCACAGCATTTTATCAAAACTGAGACCTTGATCAGATGGTACTCATTAGTTTTGATGTATAAATGATAAATATTTTTCTTAGGTGAAGTGAGTAGGCTTTTTTAAAGTACTTTACCTTTGTTTTTGGGATAAACCACATCTTAGCCTAGGCTGATTACAAATAAATTAAGGGGAAGTATTGCATGCAACATCATTGCTACCTGCAGCAGGTGCCTGCACAGCTTTCACCACAGGAAGGACAGGAAGACAAAAAAGCTGTTCTCTGGTGCACCAGAGGAGATACTGCATTACTGCAATCACTGTGAAGTGGCAAATGTTATTTTAATGATGCCCAGCTTGGTAGTTTCCCAAGGGTGAAATCAATATCTTGATGGTTAAACTGAAGCTACCATTATATTACTGAGAACATATGTATGACCTCATTGACAACACTCAGAACATTGAGCTGAGAGAGGGCAATCTCCCTCTTGAAAGGCTGCAGACATCCAAATCCATCTGCAATACAGAGAAGACGTGTTCATTTAGATAATGCTAGAAAACAGCAATAAAGGAAAGATAGCTAAATGTTCATTATAGGCGAGGTTCCTTCTGCTGCTTTTGAGCTTAAGCAGTAAAAGGTCATACTATCTCTAATTGAATTGCTTTGTATTGTTCAGATCTACATAATGTACTGTTTACAAATAGAGCATCATCTTAAGCACTTTGTGCCATGTGGCCAAACACTGAAATTTTGCTTTTTATTGTACTTGTGCATATTGTAATTAAGTAACTGTGGTATTAGAAAACTGTTGGTCCATTTAGATATTTACTCTACTGTGAATGGACTGTTTGTTAGTGTGTCATCATTTTTTAATCTTTTATTTCTAAAATATGAAACTTGGATAAAAATTAAATAAACATCCAATCCCCAAGCAAACACATCCAAAACCCACAAACAAAGCCCAAACACACACACACAAGCACAAAGAGCAAACAAAACCCAAACAAAACAAACAAACCAACAAAACAGTCAGAATGAAGAAAAAGTACTCAGACATGAAATTTGCAGAACACAGATCTTGTGAATTTTTAAGAATGAGCAGTTTTGTCAGGAAACACGAGAAGGTATAAATAAGTATATAGAGAACTGTTTCATAATTGCACTTCTGTACCTTTATTGGCTGAATGGTGGCTGGCTTGGAATCACACCATTGCCACTTCAGGTCTCACATACAGGACACAGTAGGTATTGTCTCTGGTTTGCTGAATTTGATGCAATCCTCCTTCCAACCAAAATCACCCTCTGCAGGGTTAAATTACAAACAACTCGCAGCAGAATACAGGTGAGCATCCAGGCGAACTTCTCTAAGATTTTTCATAAGCAAACTCTTAAAAAGAGCATTTCTAATCATGGGCAATATTTAAAGTGAGAATACGGAAGTTGAAAATGGAGCTGGTTTATGAAAAATATTTGTAACGTTGTTTGAACTCCTGCACCTATTCAACTGTTGGTAATAGACATGAAATATCATCCCAAAAAAATTTAAAGAGAATTTGTCTTCCATGCAACTTTACCACTGCATCATGCTTAAAATGCATGTTTTGTAAATAATTTGCATTGTCATCTAAAAACCACTGTCTTCTTGACAGCCAGGAGTTTGATGTGTGGAAGGCAGCTCAGCCCATCTTGGTAAGAGCTTAAAATGCAAGTCACTCCAACTCAAAGACAAACGCACTCCATCTGCGTGTGTGTGTGTACTTCGTTGAGTGCTCATTAAATATAAGTAGCTGCTTAACAATAGTAAAAATAATAATGATAGTACAGAACTCCCATAGCAAATACCAATGGTTCTCTGTGGGGCAAAGAAAGCAAACACTGCATTAAACTCTATGTGAGCAAAAACCAACCTGAACCAGAGGATGACCAGAGAAATTATGAAAGACTATTTCATACTACCTAGTTTACTTATGAGGTACAACTGCTAAAAAGCTCAGACACTTTTTATCTAAAAGATTTTGCCACTTGAAAATGTTTGGGGTTTTTTTTCCTAAAATTCATAAGTTCCAGGAAAATTCAACAGGAGGAAAATAGTTTCAGAAAAATTGAATATCTTTCAAATAATACTTTCAAGACAGACTTTGTTTGGAATGCAACGAGCTTGTTAACTGAAGATTTTAAAACTTTTTTATTGTTTTACTTCTGTATATCTTCACAAGCCAGTAGTTGCACATACTCTTATGCAACAAAGCGCATATGCAAATAAAGTAAAAGATACATGATTTAGGAAAAAAATATATAACAAAAATATTTAACTTAGGATTCACATGTTGGAGAAAATTTTAACATATTTGTATTTATGAACAAAAAGGCAAATTAATTTTTATGTAGAAGTTTCTAGGAAAAAGCAGCTGAATCTCCATCACTGTCAGTTAAGCTGTTCCCAGAGGTTAGCACATTCACTGGCTCTTGCTTTGTTAGCATCACAAGCCCACGGAGAGGAAAAGAGCAATGTCTGAAATCTTGTTTGTGTTTGAAAATTCATGTATAGTGAGTCACCTCTGACTTTTGTACTTACTTTCCACAAGCTCTCACGTGCTTTAAGTGTTAGTGTCATGAATACTGAGGAACCAGATGGTCACACTAACCACCACTCACTTCTCTGGAAATGTTAGAAAGATCAGCTACTACTGAAGTACTTGTGAATAGGGAATTCATCTGAAAAACTGTGTTTCTTGGGTCTCGGAGGGATTTTCTGTAGATGAGATGGCTTTAGGCAGTTGGAAGTGTTTTGTGAGCCGTCTGGTCCCCACAAAACAGCATGTGGGTTTGTTGGGCAATGAAAAAATGATGGCTAACATGAGCTGAGTGGGTGTGGGTGACAGGCACTAAGTGTCTGCAGGGAAGTGTGGCACAAGTACCTGCCAGATCTACTGTAATTAACATTAAAAAAAACCATCAAACTACTTAATCTGTAAGAGACGTATGGGCAGGAAAAATCTGAAAAGTCTTTTTCTCTCTCCCCCTCAGCTGAAGCCCCAGTACATTTCAACTACCATAGGGAGAAGAAATATTTTTATTGAAGTACAATACTCACAGCTTGAACAATCTGTTCTTGCTGTATATTTGAACTGTAGATTCTCTTCTCTGAAATAAGAGGATTAGAAAGTGGAACACCATGTATGAACTATTTTTGATGTGAATAGTTTTGCAATGCTAAATAAGCCTATTGATTACTCCCTGAACAAAACAGGCAAAATTAGTTTTCTGTATATTTCAGTACTTGCAGTCTGCTCCATTATATATTGTTTCATTAAGCAATATGACTTCTGAGATCTTCATGTGTTAATAACTAGATGCAAGGAAAAAACCCACCACCACTGTCGTGGGTTGTCCCTGCTGTAGGAGCTGTACCCCTTTATTATCGTTACTTTCCTTACATTCTTTTCCTACCTGTAATGCTGTGTAATAGCATTGTAACTTTTTTAACATGTAAGAGGTCAGGCTTGAAAATATCATCTCTCACAATAGTTAGTGCTTTCCAACACAAAGTCATTCCTTTTGCATGCCAGAGCCTCAATCTTAATCTTAATCATGCAGCACTTGTGTGATTTCATGTACCTTTGTCAGCTGCATCTGTTTAGGAAAGAAAACACATAGTTGGCATTCTTGGGAAAAGGAGTATGTGTTGCAGCATAGCAGTGTCTCCAGCAGCTGTGATGGCTCTGTGGGCAGGACTTACTGAAACCTATTGTAAACCTGGCAAGCAGGATATGGGAGAGAGATACAGCCGTCAGACAAACTATAATTTTGAACACTTTTCCACATTTGAATACTTTTCCACATTGGAAGCAGACATACCAGGCAAGTAAAACTTACCCAAACTGATGTGGATATCAATATAATACTGAACAATGCTATGGAAAATGCTCCCATAAGCACTGTAAATAGTCACAAAACTAACCATTTCAGTGGTCTTATCCCTCAAAATTATTTTGGGCAGTAAAAATACAAAATGCCTACCTTCTCTGCCTTGCACATACTCCCATCCCTAAAGGCAGAAACCAGTGGTCAATAACCAGACAATGTACAGGAATCCCAAGAGCGATCCTGACTTTGCTTCCCACCTGAGAAAAGTTATTTTAATATTCAGGAAGGCCCTCTATGACATAATGAGAATGGGCTAGATGCAGTGTTCAAATTGCTCTGTCACGTAAGAGAGCTGAATTGTAAAGCTGAAGTTTTTGTGTCCATTGTTTCTTGACACTGTCTGGTAGCTAGTGATTGACTCCTGACTTCAAGCCTCTTTATTCTAGGGGTATTTTTAATATACTTGCACACTGATTCAGCATAATCTGTGGACCATACCTATACTTTGTTCCTTAGAGCACCTAAAATGTTCAAGATAATAATGCATTGCATCTAGGTAAGACTGCTGCCTTTTTTCATCTCTAAAATAAGATACATGCCAATTATCAAGTTTAAAAGGCTATTAGAATTAAGCAAAAAATGAATGGAGAATTCTGTTCACCCCAGTGAACAAAACCACCAAAACTACTGGACATGAGAGCATAACAAAGGGATAAGCTGCTGATCAGTCTGTCCAGCTGCCCCATTTACCAAAGGGCTCACAACAGGTTTCAAACCACAAACTTCAAATATAATTATACTGAGGTGTCAACTTGACCCGGTCTTGATGTTTTGCTGCCCTGTTTGCAACTCCTCAGCTAAAAACAAACTCAAGCTTTATCAGATATTGAGAACAATACATGGACAGAAAAACACCACAGTAGTGTCAAGTTTTCCTTGCCCCTAGCAAGATTCAGTGATAGGGTTAGGACTGAACAGAGGAGAAAAGGGAGGAAGGTCATGTACAGTTTGCATTTCCATACAGAATAACTCTGCTTCTTAGCAAATCAACAAGGAAAGAAAGCACTGGGGAAAAACCTCAAATCTATTGATTAAAATTTGCTTCATCTGCTAATGCAGACTTTAGGACTTAATTTTTATGACAAGTTGCCGGAAACTCTAATAGCTGTGGAATGTCCTTATAAATGTACTTGGCTACAACTGGACTTTATACATATGTAGAATAGGAGATTAAAATCTGTTGAGAGTTCCCTTTGCTCTTCAGTGTATCATGTGGGAAGCAAATACAGTGAAATTACATCCAGGAAGATTATTTGCTTGAAGGACCAGTATCATATTTATTGAACAACGGGAAAAACATAACTTACCAGAAGAATTTCTGTTAATGGATGAGGACAGGAAATATGTAGCATGAGCTTAAGCAGAAACCAAGGACTAAGACTGAATTTAAGGATCCTGACTGAAAAAAATGGTTAGCAAGCAGCTGTTAAGTTGACAAAAATAACAGGAAAAAAAAAATCCTCACCAAACATAAAATGTGCCCAGTACAAGTCATGGTCTGCACAAGCTTTGATCCAAAGAATTAATGGAACAAGAAATGATTGAAACAACAAAGATTTGGGTAAATGCCTCAGTCAAGAAGATCATAGCAGCCATTACTCATCAACTCTCTTCTAATAAAAAATGGCAGTAGCCTGCTAATAACCTCTACAGGAGAATATGGATAAGGCACCTCTGCAGATCAGAATGTCTTTTGCTTGTGCAAATCTGCAAATTCACACATACACACAAAATCACAGTTGGTGGAAAATTTATTTTTATTTTCTAGTCATTTTCCACTGCACTAGACTTTGACATTTTTGAAAGAAGGGACCGCATCCTGTTCACACCATACAGAGCTTGACACCTTCGGTGCAACTGAGGTACCTCAACCAAGTTAGAGGCCAGTCAAGGCAGCACGCACAGGAGGGAGCAAGCAACAACACTGTTCTGATGACAATGGCCCACATTAAGTATCACGACCCTCCTGACAGTTCTGTTCTTAACCAACATCATTCCTTAGGGATGATCCAGAAAAGAACATAATATTAGGACAGAACAACCATATGTAGTGTCTAAGGTACCTTCAGAAGATTAATGAGTCTGTCTGAGGACTCCCTGGACAACCTTTGAGGCAGTTATTCATTTCTATTTCTACATGAGCAGCATAGCCAGGTTACTTAAATAGGCCTGCTCCATTTTCATGTGTAAAGCTACAGGATCTAAATAATGCCTGCACTGGGTGGGCTGGACTCCCAGCCAAAATGTGAGCATGTGGTTTCTTTTCTGTGAGTTTTGAAGCTTATATATTATACACATTGCAGAATCCTTGTTTCAAAAATGTGTGGCAGGGATAAAGTTGATAATAGTATTCTGGGACTGCTCTCGTAAAAACAATTAAAAACAAAGAACATCACTAGTTAAGGCTCTTGTGTTGTGTGTACAGCACATCTGAGACAACAGGATGTCCTCTCTGCCATTCAGTTTTTGACTATCCTACAGAACAGTCACCAGTTATAAATATGTTTATCCAGCAAAGAAACAGTTATTACAGGTGCAAGTTCTTAAACACAAAACCACCTTTATAAGTAGACACTAAAGCTGTTGCTCTATTCTAGCTGGACCCAGCAGACATCAGCTTCCCAACTGCAGCTGAGAATCACATTTCTGTGACATTCTCCATGAAGGAAGCTGCTCAGTGTCTCCCACCTTTCCATAGTGTCTCCTCATGAACATGCAGCAGTGAAAGTGACAGTTTTATAACTTGGTTTTGCATTTATGATCTCTTTGATGGACACCCCTGTCATGGAGTTACTCAGGTAGGAGACATCTCAGGTCTCCTACCTGAGTAGTAGCCAAACTCCTGTACTGAAGAAGTTCTTCTGCACCAACTGAAGTACAGTGAGACTATGGGCACTTCTAGCCTTAAATGCATGGGGTCAGATGCTTTTAACTGATGTCTAAACTACACCTTTGCTGAGGAAAGCACAGTTCGTTATTGTGGCTCAGCTGACGCACATGACCTTGTTCCTCCCAAGGACTGAGATCTGTGTCTGAATCCTGATTGGGCAGATCACAACCTCAAACTGTCTAAATGTCTGAGATGAGGTTTTATTGATTTCCTCTTGCGCAGCAGCTGTACAGCTGGAGGAAAGTGACAGCATTCTGGACAACTGGTTGCACAGGAGCTCTGGGTGATGGCACTGATGCCTCCTCACAACAGTGAGGAGCCAACTGAGACCCAGCTGTTGTTTTTGTGTTTGCTCTTGACACATAGCACATGCTAGCTCTATGGGCCAGCAGCAAATTTTCTTTAAAAGACCTTGCAGGACAGAGCTGTGGGTGCATGCACTGATGCTGCTGTTGCAAATTCCTCAGTCTTGTCCTAAGCTCAAACTTCTGGGCTCCCATTTTCGCCCTTCATAATACTTGACAGAAGGTTTTTGGTTCTCCAGGATTTTCTCCATGAGCTCTTCAGATGCAACATGTGCATTGCTATACACAGGAGACTTCCCTATGAGTATTTTCTGGATCTGTGCTTGTCCCTTCTGGACATCTGGTCAAGAGAGTCACTGGAAGCTTTCCAGGTGTTCAGGCACTGCAAGCACTGGACACACACATGGATCATTAGGATAAATATTGCCTGTAAAAAAAATCTCACTTTTACCTGCACTAGTTCAGTCCAACTAATCTTGTCCCAGGACAAAATTTCCAGTACTTATGTTATTTTTTGATCCAATGCCAGTTCCCTATTTGTCATGTCTTCTTCAAAGCAACCAGCTGAGATCCTTTTCCTGATGATATCTTCCTTCACTGATCTTCTACACAAACTAAGCCTTGCAAGCCCTGCTTTCTCTCAGTCCAGGAGAAAGTTCAAGTTCCTGTCCCAGGAGCAGTGATCCTTTTGGTCTCTAGTTATTCATGTACTCTGTAGTACTTCCATCTCCCTAGTTACAAAATTTCAGTGAAGCACCAACAACTATAGGTGTGCTTATTACAGCTGTAGTTTTCAAGCGTCCAATGGCTGTGATAAGTCTCCTCCATGAGACACCTGCATGAAACACCAGATCACAGGGCAACCAAAGCTGATCCACCTTAACAAGTATTTAATAGGAAGTAGAACCAATGCAGTTACTTCCTTACACGTAGACATCAACAGAACCTCTTGTTCCCAGCTATGCAGGAGATATCAGGTGCAAGACCTGCGTATTGCACATCAGGCTTGGACATCATTGAGATCCCAGCTCCTGAGCAGCTCTGTGATGGATTGCTGTGTGCCTGGTACCTCTGTGGGGAAATGCCTTGGGGAAGCAGGTCTGATCCTTTGTGTCCCCTGCCTTGACAATAGAAAGTGATCCTCCTGCAATGCCTCTGCTTCACTTCTTGTCCCTGGCCACAGCACAGTTCTCCAGCAAGACAGCAAAACCACAATTATCCAGGAGGACCCTAGCAGCAGCAGGAGCTGTTCTGTGATGCCATGGTCAAGCCACCAATAAGTCATCTCAGAAACAGCTATTTGCTCAGAGGGATGTTTTTAGTCCCTTGGGTCACAGCAGGAGAACCCCATCCCTCAGGCTGAGCTCAAAGGTTTTCCTGCTCTGTAAAGGAAATATACAATGGGCAAGACATGAGGAACAACATACAGAAAATTGTAGGGTTTTGTAAGCATCTTGAGTAAATAAATGTGTCACTTTCTCTTCATCTTTAAAGAGTGGAGCACTTCATGGCATCTAAGTTTGATCCACAGCTTTGGACACAAAAATATAGAAACCAGACAGAATTTAGATGTAATAAATTTATTTAAGGAAATGAGAAGCCGAGTTCCTTGACTCACATCTGTCTGTAGTAATGTACACATTTAATGTAAAACCAGCCTCTTAAAGGTTTTTCCCTGCCTTCAGCTAGCTGAGGGATTTTCAGATCTTTTACTTCACATGTGTGCTCATTAAAACATAGTCAAGTGCTATAAAATTAAAAAGAACCTCCAAGCCTCTGACAGTAAAAATACATATTCCTGATGAAAAAAAAAACCCACCAAAAACAAACAAAAAAAAAAAAAGCAAAGGCTTGGTTTGTGTATGTTTACATCTCTAAAATCTTTTGTAGCAAGATCTATATGGGAGTTGTCTCATTATTTACTGTGAGAAAACATCAGAGAAAGGCTTGAAGAGTAAGCCACAAACTGCTATTTTTGAAATTCTGGTGGTGTGTTTTTTCCCACTTGACATTTTCTTGAGGTACTCTTGACCTTAGGTCTGTGCACTCACTAGTCCTGGTGCCAGTCTCATGTCAATCTTCCCATGTCTATACTTCTGAGGATTCCCCCAGAGTCTTAAAAGTATTTCAAGACTATTTTTTTTTTGAGAAATGCACATCACTTCTGTTTTGAATTTCAGCTGGGGATGGAATAATACATGGATTTCATTATACCTCTGGAAATACATGCATTATATACATGTATGTATGGTATATATAACTGTAATGACTGTAAAATTTTCTGCTCCTAGTTAACACACTTTATGTTGGAAGAAAAAAAAGTAAGATCTGTAATTTTATTTTGTAAAGAGACAGATTTGGGTAAACCAGGGAAGAGCTGTGGCTTCAAGATAAGCATTAAACTGTGGGGTGAACGTTCCAAGGCCTGCCAGTGTAAATCTCATTAATTCTTCTGACTGCCTCATGCCAATCATTAGATAGGAGGTTTCCATGGGAAAGCAACAAGGCTGTATTCTTTGTGTAGACAATATTTTATTGGCTCCAGCCACGTAATTTGAAGGGTTCATTACAAAGAAGGAATATCTTGAGAGCTGTCTTGTTCTGTGACATTTTCAATGGCATGCACACACCAGAGATCATTCTGGTCAAACCTTCATCAGCTACGCCCAGACCTGGAATGGAAATGAAACAGCTTTGTTCCAACTGATGACTCTATCATCTCAAACTACAGTTTTCAATTTCCAGATTGCTGGAAGACAAAGTGCTTTTGGCAACAAACTTCACAGGAAAATATCTGTCTATGAAAGCCGTCGAGCTCTATGATAGCAGGGGCTAGATTAGAGAAAATCCTGGCGCCAGCAGTGGTGCTACTGTTGCCATCTTGATGAAGGCAGGTTTTCAAATCATTACTGAGGAACAGTGACTTGGTAATGAAGATTACTGCAGAGATTCATGTCCTTATCTCTTAGTAAAGAAAGTGGAAAGCATAGTTATATATGTAAAGGCAGAGGAGGGTCATGCACAAACACAAGGCAGGAGAAAGCTGAGACTGCAGTGGGACTATGCATGTGTGTGTCTGTTGTGCACAGTTCCCATGTGTGCCTCAGTTACAGTGAGGGTTTGGTCTTCCCATGATTATCTACATTTTGATGAGGAACCTCTATAGAAGGAAAAGTGAGAGAGTGTCTGTTTGCTACTCCTGAATCATTCTTTAGGAAATTACAGAATAGTTCTTTGGAGAGTAGGGAGCACTTCTCCTGGATGACATATTTTCCATACATAAATATTCAGAAGCAATTTGAGATTTAAAAGCAACAAGTGCAAATGAGTTCATTAAACTGAAATGTCACTGAGAATTGTAGTGATGACTCCATCCCAGTTAAAAGTAGGTCATTACAATTGCTCTTACCACAGGACTGAACCTGATGGGGACCTGTATTACTGTCATCACAAGAGCCAGGTGCTGGAACTTCATTCCCCAACCCTCGAGTGTGTGCAGATGTGGTCATGCAAAATCAGAGAGAACGTGCACTGTAACTGATATTATATTTAGCAAAAAAACATACAGTGAAACCTTAAGATAATTTCAGCTCCTTTTCTTATTCTTTCTTTCTTTCTCTTTCTTTCTTTCTCTTTCTTTCTTTCTTTCTTTCTTTCTTTCTTTCTTTCTTTCTTTCTTTCTTTCCCTCTTTCTTTCCTTCTTTCCTTCTTTCCTTCTTTCCTTCTTTCTTTCCTCCTTCCTTCCTTCCTTCCTTCCTTCCTTCCTTCCTTCCTTCCTTCCTTCCTTCCTTCCTTCCTTCCTTCCTTCCTTCCTTCCTTCCTTCCTTCCTTCCTTTCTTTCTTTTCATAAAAAAAAAAAAAGTACACAAAATTAAACTAGATTTACAGGTCATACTGTGCTACCACAATGTACTGAAGACTCTTTGGCTGTACCTGTTGGAGGTGCTGACAGCCATTCTCTGGGAAGTGGTTTGATTACACCAAAGTTAAAACTTCCTGTCAGGTCCTTTATCCTGTCATGTGCCTCAGGTGTGTACACAGTCATGGTACTGCTTCAGATGCAGACTCACACAATCATTTATTAAAGAAGAAAACCTTCTTGCAAGCATGAAGTCATGCCAGCCTCAATCCAGAACAATAATTCATCCTTCAAGAATAATTACCTAAATATGCAGTTAAACTTTCCAATGTGTTCCTTATAATGCCAATACCTGGAGCATTTGTTGTTCATAATTTGATGATGACACCACGACAAGATAACATCTGTATATGTATTACAAAAAACTATATGATGATGAACAGGAGGAACCTGACCAGAATCAGCCCTATGCATGGTCTTTAATACTTTCTCAGTAATAATTGCATTTTGAGACACATCAATAAGTTGATTTTTAATCCCTTTGTCGTGATACTCATAAATTTTGTAAGTATTTACAATCAAATTGTCATGGAGGATGCCTTGAAGATATCAACTATTGTATCAATACAGTTACCCATCAACCAGACCCCCAAACAGTCATATCAAACAAGACAGTTGCCTTTCTTTGCTAATACCTGAATTCCATGAAAATATAAGTAACATAAACTTTTACAATTTGTAGCCTGTTAATTTTAAACAAAGTAATAAAAAAAGGAAATATAATAATTTTCTGTTCCGATAAGATGAAAAATTAATCCAAGCTATTAATTTTCATTTTTCTAAATGCAGTCTTACTGAAATAGACATATTTCACCTAATTGAAATCCATATTTCACCTAAACATATCAGAGTGTAATTTTTACATTGAAGAACATATACTTTGATCATTTTTGACCAGCTGTGAACCGAAGCTCTTAGTACTCATAATTTTCTAACAAGTGTGTCATCAGTATTGTTAATTGCCTTGTGAGCCCTCTCTAGAAGGCTGATAGCACACAGGCTGTATATCACAATGTTCTCAGGACACATGCATAGCTAAGTCTTTTCATGCTATCAACACTGTTTAATATGCTGTGTATGTAAATCCAACAGGCACAAGCCTTACATGACCCATATTGGGCAGCAGTAACTAAACAGCAAGCCAGCAGAAATGAGCAAGGAACAGAAGTCCTTAATCACCCATGCAGCCCACTCCCTATGTGACTATGATTCTTGCATTGTTACCTAAAAATGAACTAGTCCAGTGAGTGTAGGGAAAGGAATGAAGTGAAATTTTGCAGTGAAGATACAGTTCAAGAGAAGAAGATGAAGTAGATACTTAAGGAGTACACAGGGACATCAGTGGTCCATGACCTGTATACTGACATGTATATAGCCAGAAGAGGTGGCACAGAGCACTCACCCTGCCTTACTCCCAGGAAGTGAACCCAACACTCAGCTGGTGCTGCATTCCTGTCCCAGGGCTTCATGTTTGGGTGCATAGCAGAGCTTGGGTGCTAGAAAACTGCCCAGTGTACATCTGCAGTGCTGGTATTTACATTGTCCTTTCATGTAATTTATTTCCAGTCTTGCAGTGGAATGCCTGACATTTAGCCTTAATTAATAAAAATTTTATTTATGTTGCCCCTGAAGTATGTCCCTGGATACGAGAGCAAGGTAAAGGTGGGAGGAATTGAGAAAGTTACTGAAATGGCATAATGAACAAAAAAAAAAAAAAAAAAAAATTACATACAACCCACTGCAGATATATTGTAGAGACTGATGTGCTGGGACCACTTGCTTCCACACCACAACAGGCTGATTTAGGAGGACAGTTTCCAACTTATAAGCATGAGGCAGCCTTGCAATCCTGCCCACCATCAGATGGTCATGGGCAAACAAGTGGGGCATCAGGCCCAAGAAAAAAGCTGTCAGCACAAGACCAAGGCATTGGCACACAAACACTCCTGCTCTTATCATCCTTCACTCATAGCTCTAAGTACATGGTATGGCCCAGACTTCTGCTGCCTCCAAAATCAAAATTGTTTTTTTCACTCAGTCAGGGAAAATAACACACTGGTATGTTAGGAAGCAAAAGGCTGATTCCCCCTGGATAAAGGGATTTCATATACATGTATACATAGATGGTGTATGTGTGTTTTTATATATATATATATATATATATATAAAAATAGATAACTGCCCTTCATGCCTTGTGGCCAGATGGGAAATATGTCACCAAATAATTGCAGGTGCTGAGATCTGAAGGCAATTGTGGTTGTGTCTACCTAGGAATAAGCAGTGGTGACTGGCCCTGAAGCTTGAGACACTCAACCTGTTTTGCTAGCCCCTTACCCTCAGGTCAATCACCTTCACAGGCCTCTGGAGCTCTGAAATGGTACATAATTGTTTTACCCACACATCTTTGTTAAAAAAAAAAAAAATCTGTGAAAGAGTAGCGTGCTCTTGCAAGCTTGACACCAGCTGAGGCCCAGTCTGCTCCACAGCCACGTGAGGCTGGTGTAGGACATGAGGGCAACGTTACCACTGTGCTCTATGCCTGTGACACCAGGTAGAAATGTCCTTTGCAACCTCACACCTCATCTGCATGGGAGTTGAATTGCAGGATGAGCTGGTGGGGCACAGATCCAGCACTCAGACCTGTGGGGTTGCCTGGCTTTCCCTCAGATCAGTCCTCAGAGGTACTTCCAGCATGATGGCAAATGGCACCCTGCAAGCTGCCCAGCCCCTGGCTCATGGCATTGCTCCAGTGAGGAAGAGTGTCACTGCTCCAGTGGGGAACTGTGTCCCTATGCCATACCTACACTATCACTACCCTGGGGTGATCAGAGACGGGCATAGGGTAGGATTCAGCAGCAGATACAGGATCTTCCTCAAAGTGAGCTTTGCTGCTGGGACAGGTCTTTCAGTTTCTTGCTCTCAGGTTGAGACTGTTACTATTTTCATGTTATTAAATATGCCTCAATCTACATTGATTGAAACAGCATTTTAACATTTTATAGGTCAAAATTAAATCTCAATTTAAACCAAACAGTCAGCAGCAATGGGCTCTTAGTCTATGCATATATTCCCTGGCACAAGGGAGTCAAACCAGGTGGTTCTGCTGGAGCAGGGAGGTTGAGCCAGATGACCCACTGTGCTCCTTTCCAACCTTAGCCATTCTGTGATTCTGTGGTTCACTGACAGGGCACAGTTTGGTTATCTTCCACTTTGCAGTTTAAGACCTGGAGCTAATGAGGAGCACTGACACATCGTAAAACCAGGGAGAGTGTATACACTCCCTATCTCCCACAGCATCAGGGTGGGAGCCCAGAAAAGCTGTCTGAGGCTGGGCAGAGGTTTGCTGCCCACTCCATCTGGTCGTGCCTGAGAGTTCCCAGCTCACAGGGCTGCAGGGACAGTCTGCAACAGGCTGCCTGGGAAGCTGTGCCCCACTGTACCATGCTGTTCAATGCTTCTCCATATAGCCAAACCTTTGCAGCCAGTTTTGTAGACAAGTCAGGCTAGCAATTTTTATCACAGTAACCGTAGCCTGTGTAGGGTTCTATTCTGATTAGTTTCTGTTAGCTGTGGATTTCATGTCTGTGCTAAATAAACTTCGCTGATTTGAAATAACTGGAATTGTTGACTTACATAAGGGCATATTCATTGTCATATATCCCTGATGATAAATAACCAGACTGCTGGCCTCAAAGAGATGGACACGGCAGCACAAACATTGTTTTTAGTAACACTGGCTGGAAATTTTCCAGTTGATTTTCTTTTTCTTCAAAGGACACTGATCTGATAGAATAAAAAAGCCAGTAAAGAAAGTATTTGGTTATAGTCTTCAGCAAAAAACTAGTGATGCCCTTTATGTGATAGTCCCATATGATTTATGTTCTGTTTTTACCTAAAAACTGAGCACTGAAGAAGTCAAACCAAGATGTCTTGGCCTAATCAAAATAAGACATAAGGCCCTTTTCCAAATAGAATATTTCATGTAAAGACATTCTTAGCATTTCCAAAATTAAATACACAAAGTACTTTGTTTCTAAGTAAATGACAACCTTTTGAGGTTTAGATGTTGAGCAAGAGCAAAAGGTAAGACTAAGGTGCACAAACTTCTTCTCATGTAGAAGTTGTGTTTCTGGATTGATTCCAGCCATTCTATGTAATGCAACAAAGCTGTAGAATAAATAACTACCCACAAATATTTGGCAAAGAAGATTAACAGGGCTCTATCAGGGCTAGAGGAACCTGGGGGCAATGGGTCATGGGTACAAAACAGCTACTTAAAACATCTTTTTTTGCTATCTAGATGACAGAGATAGCAATGGGGCGAATAATTCTGTTTCCTGTAAAAGGGAATTCTTGAGGAACAAGAACTCCCTCTCAGCACAGAGAGGGAATCTTCATTACAGTATTGCACAACCATCACAGGGGGACAGGAGTACTTCAGGGCTCAGTGTTAAGCAGACCAGGAATCTCATGCTGGCCTAGTTTCCTCTTGTCCACTAAAGCATTAAAACATCCCCTTGTACTGAGCACAGCTCAGTTGATGGGAGAATCCAGACTTGTCAGAAGGAGGAGAATTTAAATAATTTCTAGGTGCTCTGAAAAATTACTGGAAGCATTGAAATAAAAATATTCTAGGGGAATTTAGTCATTCTTTCACTTTGATTTTTTCCTTTGTTTGCTTGAGGATCTGTTGGTTCATTGGTTACAGTTGTGAAGACATCAAACACTCCTACACAGGTATCCAATGGCAATAAACATTTATACTTTGGCTTCAATATCTGGTCAAATATTTAAGATCATTTCATTTCATTTGAAACAGACATTGAGGGTATATAGACTCCTGTGGCTGAGACCCAGACAAAAAGTTGGTCCCTAACTCCTACTGCAACACATTGGAAATGGAGGCCTGCTTGACTGCACTCTTGCAAGGACAGATGAAAATATTTTAGTAAGTTTAAAGAGCTGTGACCCATTTGAACAATTTTCCTTTTGCCAGTATTTTGATATCAGCAGATGTGGGGAGATTTCCTCCGTACTGTCTGCCTCCATTTTGATCTACCCAGAACTGGCTTTGTCTCCCAAGTAATATGATGCTCCATCTCTGCACCAGAGTGAAAGAAGTCCACAGTTTTGAGACCCAGACACCTCTTGAAGCAACTTAGTCTTATCTCTGCATTTTTGTCACAGTTAATTCTCAAACACTCATGCAATAATGAGTTTCATATCTACTTTCACTCTGCAAATAGTTAATTTGCCTTTCTCCACTAGCATTGCCTGCACTGGTGGTAGGTAGCTGGCAACAGAGACCATTTCCAGAGACCATTTTACAGAGACTTGTAGTAGAACTGAAAGGCTATCACTGTGGTCAGTCCCCATTCCCCAAAAGCTCTCATCAGGGTGAATATGTTGATGATGAAACAACATGATGAAACAAAGAAAATCCTCAATGGACTCAACAGTCAAAACTATAAATGAGAAAAATATCTAGGACCTATGTGCTGACTGACTGTGCATGTCCAAATTGAGACCTCAGTTTAAATGCCTGCACTCTCCTTAAAGAAGTGCACAAGGAAGCATGTTCCTGACCTTTTGTTATGAGTTCCCCACATTGCTGGACATGGCACAGGCCTGGCCAAGACCCCATCTATCCCTATGGTGTAGCCCTTCCAAGAGGGACCTGGGGGACACTTTCTTTCTTATTGGCCAGTAATGCATCAAACTGCAGTTTGGTGTACCAAGCCAGACAGAAGCACACCTAGGGCTGTGCCAACAGATGGTGAGATCCTAACCTTCTTTGATTCTTTTCCAGCTATTCTTCCCCAAAGTCTTCTAGCATCCACAGCTGTGTGTCTCCTCAAAGCTAGCAAGCTCAGACTCTTGTCCAAAACACATATGAAAATCTGCCTCTGTCTACCTAAAAGCTGAGTATTCAAAATTGCGACTTCTGGAAATGCTGATTATGCTCTCCATGAGATTTAATATGTACTTGAGAATTTAGGAAAGGAAATGGTAAAAAGTTAACACTCTAAAAAGAACTAAAAAAGAGAATGTTTCCTGGAGTGGGTCTGTAGTTCATTTACTTCACTGTGTGCAAGTGGTACAATTAATCCATTTTTGTGTTAATGGTAGAAGAAATAATTACCACCTTCTGATTTGCAGAGTCTTTTCTTTTTGCGTTCTTTTGCAACTACTGTGTTACTCACACAAGATTCCAGACCTATCGGTAATAACCTCTTCAACAGACCAGCTATGTTTGTTAATATTTGTCTCTGCCTGCTTATAAAACTGTAAAAGAGCTTGCCTATACTACGAGACAAAAATCATGTTGACATTATGGATAATTGCCTGGCTGAAAAACCTGAAAGTGTTACCATTAAAATCAGTACCAAGGGGCTGAGGCTATTAACTGGAACAATCTTCTTTGTCTTGAACTGTTCTTAAGATCTAGATATCAAAAGCAAGTTCATTTCCACCTTCATTCCAATCTGTGAGAAACGAGTGGCTTTGTCTTTGCTGAACACAAGCTCTGGTGCCTCCCACGTTTGTTTTCTTTGCCCCAATCCCCAATTACCAGTGGATAATGAATATTTGCACTTCAAATTAATAACTCAGATAGCTCTTCTGGGGAAAGGAAAAGGTCATACATTTCTGCCTTTTAATGGAAAAAGATTTTTATATAACCTCGGTTACAGCTGGTAACAGAGCTGAACATGAATTTGGCTCCATGGGAGTAACCCTAGGTGCGTTGAGGGCAAGAAGGGCCACATTCTAGTGGACCTGGGTGTTTCCAAGTCATGTGGAAGGCAACTTGTGTCCAGGCACGATGATGTCCTCAGTACCCATCTTGTCTTGCTGACACCGCAGCTGGGGACCTCATGAGCCCCCTTGTAGAGCTGCATCAAATTCCAGCCTGGTGTGGTGACTTCAGCATGGCTGTCTTCAGCTTTTGTTTTCTCTTTCTTTATCACTTAGCTCTGTCCCTGAGGAGAGTGGACCATATCTCCAGCTTCCAGCAAAGAGAGGAATAAATGACACATAACTGATATATGCACCATGAAACATACTGTGATGAAGGCTGGGCCCATCCAATCTGAAGTCTTCCATTTGCCACTTGATTTAGGCAAAACCACAAGTACCTGAACACAGAGTTTCATATTTAAGCTTTCAGCCACCTGGGTTTAAGTAAGATCCATGCTGTTACACTAATCAATTTTTTTTCTCTTTTAATTCCTGTGTGCCTGCATGATGCAGACAATAAAATATTACTGAGGGAGCTGCAAGTTGAGATAAGACAGAGGCTTGAACATTTTTCAAATTAACCCGATTACTTTATGTCATTTGAGAAAATAACATGCTTTTTCCTCCCACTGCTAATAAAACCAAGGCCTAAGAAATCCCCAGAAAGAGAGGGTTTGCTCAGCCTCAGCCCCAGTCCCAGTTCTTTTTCCCATTGCCTTGGAAGAGCAGATCACCCCAAATAGAGCCACCTACAGTCATTGGTGGGGAACCAGAGCAGGCACATTCAGAGACAGACACACTGCTTCCCATGTCCAGCCATAGTGTAACGTGCTGACTGTCCTTCCTGACCACATTCCAAGGGGAGAGGTTTCCACCCATAAAAGAGAACACTCCTTCAGCCCAGTGAAGCCCAACAAAGTTCTGAGCTGTCAGCCACATGGGGTCCCAAGCCTTTCAATCTTGTAACTCTTACAAATACTTACAGTTTTCTACAGGACATATGCTAAATCAAAGTTTAAATTCTATTCATACCATTTTTCTCTGATTTGCACAAAGACTGTATAGGGCCTACAGCATTTATTGGTGCTTCAAGACTCACATGTTATGAACAGCACAAACAGTACAATGTGCCAGGACCTGTGACACAGTGATAAAGCTGTCATTTTGGCAAGTAAGGAAGGTACAATGGCTGAGTCATGCCTTGTGAAGACCTTTGGGGGCCTAAGGGATTTAACAGGGAGCATTAAATACCTTCTAGGAGTAGAATGAAAGAAATCACTGAAAATTTAGGTTGCTTTTTTGAAATGAAAAATAGAAAATAGTCCAAGGATATATTCATTGTTATTCATGGATATCTCATTTTACTTCAGGATATTTTTTAACCCTATAAGATACTTTTCAACCTTCTGCTACTGTTTGCTCCATATCATGCTGTGACTTTAGCTGCTGCTTCAGAAATAGACTCACAACATAAAGAAAAAAGGCTCTACAGTATTAAATAGAATTCCACTTGAAGGCCCATTTGAAGGTGGTACCTGGAAAAAATTTACCTGTTGCCTATACATAAAGCCCAAGCATCTACGTAGGTAGTTATCCAGAAAACATCTGTAAATGAGAGTATCTGGATACAACATTGAACATTAGTGCAAGCTGTTTCTGGAATAACTTTTCTCTGAATAGAGCACATGGACCCTAATCCAGAAGGCAATGCACACTGCTTAATTCTAGACTATGAGTAATTCCCACTGCATGGTATACCTGGGCAGATCAGCTGCCTGGGCTTCTGAAAAGCCTTTAGTAAGTAAGCGAGTTTTATTTGTTTTCAGCAGGACTGCACATGTGCTTCATATTAAGTACTGAGATAGAGTTTTCCACTCCCAAGATGGGCTCTATTTTCTTTTTTCCTTGATCTGGGACTAGTTTAAACAAAAATATTCATCACCTAATTATTGTAACAGGCAAGCACCAAAGAAAAATGAACATGTTGAAGCCGCAAAATCTTCTTGAGGACTCAAGGCAAAGTACAAAAAGGCAGTAATAAGTATGTGATGGAGGGTGCTGTTACACTTCCAACAGTGAGTCTTTTACCCCAGCTGCTTTTACCCTGAAGTTTCAGGTGCTTTCCTGCAATGAAGACCCAAAGGAAAGGGTCTGGGGAAGGACAACCCGATGCAGCAGTCTCAGAGACAAAGCTTGCAGCAGCAGTGACCAGCAACAAGGGTCCCTGCTGATTTCCTGGAGTCAGAGGCATATTTAGGTGGTGCATGGGCAATGCACCTCTTTCCAAAGTGACCAGTGCAGTCCTGCTCTGCACAGCACCAGACAGCCTTCAGCCTCTCTCCTGGTCACACAGACTGCCAGGGCCCTGGGGTCACCAGGGCACTGAGAGATGACTTCTTTTATTTATGACATGCATATCCTCCTGTGTTGACTCCAGATCCCAGCTCAGAGACTGCACATGACAGGATAGTTTGCAAGGTCTCTACCAACAAATGACACTTTCTTTAGGGCACAGATGTTGGCATTTGCTTTTCAACACCTCCCTGTAACTTAACACACACGCTCTGGGTTTATTTTGAATCAACATATCACAGCATAAAGTTTATAGCTGTCCTCAGACCTACCTCCAGGAAAGGACTCTGACTGTGTCACCCCACACCACCAACCACCTCTGTTTTGTGACTGTCGAGGTTGTTGTGCCTCAATTCAAGCAGGGAGAGCATGTGCTGGAAGAATCAACCTTTCCTGGTGTTCTCTTGTGAATGCTAAGTACAATCCTTGCAAAATTCCCCTAGAACGCAATCACTCACCTTCCTCCTATTAAGAAAGAGTACGAAATACTTGATTGATAAATTGTTTTTTGTGCAGATAGTGCCTGCTCTTCCACTCAATCACAACCAAGCTTTCAGTTTGTGTTCTGAAGGGACAAAGTACTTATTTTTAACAACACTTGGTGGAACCCCTCAAAATATTGCATAAGCAAGTTGACATTCCCATACCTTCCAGTGTGCCCACAGGTCATCGTAATACTTCAGGATATTGCAAAAAGTACTGTATTCCACAGTCAGAAATAAAGATACCTGTGTACCTCTAGATTTCTTAGAAAAGAAGGAATGGAAGAGGAGAAAAACAACTCCAAACAAACTCTCAGAATAACTGAAATTTATAAAAACCATCATTTTTAAAAAGAAAAGAAAGGCTACAGAGTGCTTTTTGTTGTGGTAATTTCAAAGCAATGCATCACATTGTCATATTATTCATGTTCATCACTGCTTAGGATGATCATGCTTAAAGAGAAGGTAGAACTAAAGAAAAGAAACACCAGCAAGATAGAAACAATCTGGAAAATAGGACCAGTGCCTTGCCTTGTGTATCCTGAAGCAGCCAAGGGTCTAACTATCGGTTAGAGGTGCTGGACTAACTCTCCCTTGGCTACCTCATCAGAACTGACAACATACCTATGCTCCTGGAAAAGGAGGGACAGCCCACTGAAGTCAACTTGGCATCAGTTCAGTCAGCCAGTGTGGTACTACGCACAACAAACTACAGGGATAAAATTGTCAGTGTCAAGGCTCTACTCTGCATTGATTCAGGACATTTGATTTTCAGATGGGGCAAACTTGGCCAATGACACCAAGGAGTGAAGATGTTTTGCACAGTCTGTGCATGCATAGCCCACAGACCCCTGAAGGCTTCCCACAACACTGTTCCTCCAGCTGTCATGCTCTCCCAGGCTGGCAAGGAGAAATGACAGGCCCAGCATCCGGTTCTCTACATTCATGCTGGGTTTCCATAGCTGTTTTCACAAACAGTCTAATCTTTATTTCAATGGTACATATGTGTTCTTCTCTGAGCCCCCTGTTTTCATCTCTGGCTACTCACTCCACCCTTCCTCACGCTGTATCACAGTCCTTTTCTCCACCATCTGCTGCAAGGAGATCATTTGTCAAAGGGTTAAGATTTTTAAAGATGTAGAGAAAGAATCTCATCAACACTGCTTTTGTCCCACCATGTTTTGTTGGAGGGAGCCAGGGGCCAGCTAGTTATGAAGAACACGGCTGGTCTCTTTAAGTGAATTTAAAGCAAACCTTGGTTTATAGCACAGTGTCCTCATGTAAATGAAGAGGGGCCCACCCTGGAAGGAAGCCAGATATTTGATGATGCCACTTCTCCCAGCCAAAGGCAGCCACCTGCCTGGGGTGCTGCAGGTGCAGGGCAACTGCGCTCACCCCCTGGCTACTGCTGGTGTGCACAACTTGGGCATAAAACAGAGAGAGGCAGTGCTAAGTGGGCCAGCAGCAGCTTACTCTGCTGGAGTGAACCCCAGCCATTGCAGCATCTGGGCTTCCTACCAAGCCAGATCC
Organism: Entomyzon cyanotis; assembly: GCA_024500445.1. Taxonomy (NCBI): domain Eukaryota; kingdom Metazoa; phylum Chordata; class Aves; order Passeriformes; family Meliphagidae; genus Entomyzon; species Entomyzon cyanotis. The sequence continues at coordinate 30,277,982 of JAKEPQ010001021.1, read as the reverse complement.
TTGGCCTCACTTCTGAGCTCTACACCTGGACTGCTGATTTTGAGACGCTGAAAAAATGTGGCCTTCTTGACAATGTAAGAGCTGAGATGCTTCATGGAGTTAAAAGAGTTAAAAAACTCCCTGCCCTGAGGCAGGTCCCCCACATGAGAGGAACCCCAGATGAGCACCTGCAAGCTGCAACACCATCTCGCTGGGCACACAGCAGGAGGCAAGGGCTCATTCTCCAGGTGTAAACCACTGGACTCATCTTCTGAGGTGGAGCTGAGCATTCAGCTCATCATTGCCAACTCTTTGAAACAGCGATGTATTCGTTCTAAAACTTAATTTTAAATATTCAAAAACAGGTGTAATAATGATTTTCAAATAGAATAGTTAGCTCTGTAACTGTTAAAGTTCACCACAAGGCATAAAGGAAGACCACATTTCCATCAGAACTTCCATCTTTTTTTTCCATGAGGTTGTAAAGTATTCACACTTATAACAGAGGTCCATCTATCCCACTACCTTATCTGCCAGTGGCTATGGGCAGCTATCAGGGGAAAACAGTATTCTTTTTGAGCTTTTGTACCCACAGGCCAGCCACGATTTCCTGAGCCAGAGGCCATCAGGAAACATGCTGGAAACTTCTCGTATCTTATTAGGAGGTTTGGATTTTTTACCTTTTATACATCTGGGCCATAAAACATCCTGTGGAAAGTTCTGCTCATGTCCTATGTGAAAAAGTACTGCCTTGCCATTAATTTTATGTTGGCTTTGTTTTATCTTTTACCGTGGTTTCAACAACCTTGTTTTTTCAAGAGGTGCAAAACCTTTTTCCAAATTTGAACTGTGTATTATACATTCTTCTTAGTGACATCAAGATAAGGTATGATAAATTAGAATATGGTCAAATAACATGGGATTCTTCCAATTTATAAGAATGTTTTCTTCATTACTTCCACAATTCTTTTGTTTAATTCACCTTGTGCACAGAAAGACTACTGACTTGCTCCCTCTCAAGCTGCTCCTCATGGCCCAGTGCATTTGCACAGACCTCCTGTGCTGGAGTGAGTTGCACTGTCTGTGAACAAGAAGGTCCTTCTAGGGCCTAAAATGCATCTCAAAAAAACCCCACATTTTAAGGCAAATAATTTCAGACGGATGCCAAGAAAACCCATTGAGTTAGATCAGATTCTGTTAAGGTCAGAATCTGACCTAAATTCCCCTAGGAAGCATATCTCACCTATAAAAAATGCATTATGTTTACTCTCATTGCCTGCTGCATCTTGCCACTGTGTGACATGAAGCCATTGTGAGGGTTAGTACCAGGAAAAAGTATGATTTTAAAATGTTCTGAACATAATTGACTCAGTGGTCAGGTTTCCAGTTCTAAAGCACTGGCTGCTTCAAATTAAATTGAGTTATTGCAGGGCCCCTAGTCCACATCAGAGGATAAGATCATGCAAAACAGAATTGGAAAAATGGAGACAGTTTGTGCTCCTGCTTATGAATAAGCAGACAAATCAGCAAGTCAGAAATTAGGATCCATTAGTTTACTGGCAATTCATGCAGTTTAAAAATAGCCATGGAAATTTGTAAAAAGACTTCTACCACCTTCCCCTCTACAGAAAAAAGAATCGTCTAACCATTATTACAGTAACAACGGAGAGCCCAAGTGGTAAATTCTTAAAGCAGCTGTTAAACTGGGGCTGGAGAGGAAGTGAAAGACAAGGGTTGGAGGCCACAGAAAGAGGCTTACATGCATCTCCAGCTCCAAATATTTAGACCTTGTGAGTTAAAATCATAAGGCTAACTTGAAAATGCTCATAAATTTGATGCTTTGTCTTACAGTTTTTAGTCTGTAGCTTTCACATGAAGTAGAAGGTCGACCAATAAATGTTTTGTTAAAAAATTTGGGAACCTCTCACATTGAACATCCGAGAAAGCTTTGGGAGAAAGAAGCAAATGCCAAAAACTGAAAATATGTCCTTATCTAAATGGGCAATAATTGTCATATCAAAGTAGCAGAGGTCTCACGACTGATTGGCATGGAAAAGAGGACAAAACCTGTATAAACCTTTCCACTACCCCAGTTAAATGCCTTCCTGGAGCTGCAATGTTTCCCTGAGAGATGGCATCAGGCCAAGGGGACAGAGAGATCAGGGTGATGCTCTGCCACCTCTCACGAATGAGAAGTTGACCAGACTGTCTGTACATAAGGTCAGGAGCACAGACATGCCTACATGGTGCTGCACCAGAGCTCACAACACTCTGATCTCTCCAAACACCTCTAGTGAGTGTGGGACCTTGACCTGGCCCACACTGCATTGCTCTACACTGTGTGGAGGTGCTGCTGGGAGATGGGAGCATACCAGCCTGGAGACCTTGAAGTAAAATATTTAACCATGCACTCGGTTGTGCATTTTTTTTTTTACTGTAGCTTTGTAGTCTTTTTCAGTGTCATGTTCAGTGAAAACCAGCAGATTTCCCCTGTTCATCTGCTACGAGTCCTGAGGCTGAGCTACCAGCCTTGCTGCAGGGACAGGGAGAGGAGGGAGAGGAAAAAAAATCTCCTGTGTTTACTCTAGTTTAGCCTGTTTAGGGAATTTGGACCATTGCTTCACTAGTGAATTGCTTCTTTTAGAGATAAAATATTGGCTTGAACAGGAAGATGAACATCTACTAAGGAAGGCAATGAAAACTGATATAAGACCCTCTGGATGGCCCTATTCTTGAAATGTTATTATTTTTATAAATAAATTACATGACATTTCCACAACCTCTGGACAACCTCAACTGAAGTAAATTCTTTGAAGGGCTGAGGCTTTCCTGTTTCAGAGTTATTTCAGTGTACTCTTCCAGATGGCCTGTAAAGTCAAACAAACCTTAGCCTAAACCTCCTGTTGCAGACCTGATTTTCAACCATTACAGTGCAGCAAATTGGTATAGACATCACACCAAGCAAAAAAACCCCACTAAAACTAAAACCAAAACCAAAACTGAATCTTTAGCACCCTTACTGAGGCCTGTTCCTAAGGACTTGCATTATATAAAAGTTTTTCCAAGGTTTGAGAAACTGCTGGAATTCTGGAAGTTACAGTGGCAATTCAGTGAAAGTTTTTAGGGCCATTTGCAATTTTTTAATTTCCTAAGGGGTGTGCTATTCTCTTGGTGCAAAAACATACCACTCCTATAAATAGTATGTGAGCAGTGTATTCACATGAAGAATCAATATACCCCCTAGTGACCAGATCAGAAAGGGTGTGTCTATCCAGCAGACAGAAGTTTGCCCACTCGATGTTGCAAATCACTTTTTCATGCTTGTAAGGTGCTGTATGCACGTTGCTTGGGGACATTTCTTCCTGGGGTGCTGTTGAGTGCCCTGAGGGTCCAGCCCCAGCTGAGGAATGAGCCAGGAGGGTGCAGAAGGAGGCGTTCCTGTTGTTTGCATGCACTCTTCCCCACCACACAGTCTGAGCACAGCCCTCTTACACCAGCAAATCAACAGTGCCTCAGCAGTGAGCTAATATTTTCAAGCTGTGGAAGTAGTTAGTCTTCCCCCATTTCAGACACCATCACTGAGGTCTCTGCACATCCAGCACCCACTGCCCTTAACAGTGCTGGCAGCAGTGATGCTGCATTGCACACCAGACTGGCCATATGAATTCATGAACAAGCCCTGGTCATCCCTACTTAGGTCCTCATTGCCACAATAAACCTCACACAGGCCAGATGGCAATGAGACAGCAGGCACAATGTGTGCACACAGCACAAGCAAAGTCTCTGTCTTACTTAAGGGTGAATGGGGCTAAAACCAAGAAACTACATATGTGCAACATAAACGTGCACACCACACTGCCAGTTATCTCACTCTTCGATTGTTTCAACTTCCCAGCCAAGCAGTGCCTTCTCCCAACATCTCTCCTCTCTCTTATTTACTCTGCAGTTTATCTCCACATGTTCACTGAAAATTTTTATGTGCTTCTTTCTAAATAAAGACAAGAGTAAAATCCCTTGTTCCTTGGGAAGGGTATGATCTGGATTTATTCCTTGTTAAATCATCAGTCCCAGGGAGCAGCAAGAACATTCCCATTCACAGGTTTTCATATGCCAAAGTACATTGAGTTTTTCATTGCCTTTAATGTGTAAAATATGCAATGGGCTGGAGCCCTCCTGCTGTGGCAGAGCAGTTGGGAATTTAATGTTTTACAGTGATGTCTCATATAGAAAGAAGTCCTTATTACCAGCTAGAAGTTTTCTTGTTCACAGCTAGTCCAGAGGTATTTTAGCACTCAGAATCTGATGCCCTGAGGAGGAGAGTAGTTTAGATGTTTGTGACCACAGGTGGGTCTAACTGTATCAGAGCATTTGCACAAGGGAGGTAAGATGCATGGACATCAGTATGGACAGGACTTTCTGGACACCAGATCTAGCAGCTGCCTCAGGCAACTAAGCCATATGAAGATGAAAACTAATGCAAAGTTTTGCCAGCTGTGCTGATCACCTGTGTGGCTGATGGTCAGGAAGCTGAGGTCACCAGGGGCACTAAACTGTTGTCTGTCACCTTCACAACCTACTCCAGGCACCTCAGTGTCATACACAGATGGAAGGTACTGTCCAAAAGGACAGTGAGGAACTCTGCACATGGGAAGTGCACATGTATCCTGCTGCAGTCCATTTAGCCTGTGCTCTGCTGGACTCACCACTTCAGGAGTAGCCAGATCCTTGCGTGCAGTGGGAAAACTATTCAGCATTTGAGTTTGGGGGGTTTTTGTCAAGATTACAGGTAGGTACCCAGGTAGGCTTCAAAGTGAAGACCACCTGAGGGAGCTCTGAACAAAAAATGGGCCTGAACAGCTTCCACCCACCCAATGCTACAGCAACAAGGGAGGTGTCTGTTGGTGCAGAAAGGCCAGAGAGGGGTCTTATACTGGTCTGCATCGTGTCCCCACTTGCTGTATAGGACATCAGGAGAGGCAGTCCAGTTTACAGAAGCAGTTTCCACAACAACATGATGGGTTTTGCTGGGAAAAGTTTTTAATTCCCTAAGCACTAAGAAATTACATAGGTTTGTGGTTCAGGTTGCCTTTTCTTTTTGCTGTCTTTGAAGAGTTTTTGTTTTGGAGATTTTTGGAAGTAATAATCCATCTTGCCATAGATAGAATGACAGAGTGGTTTTTTTAAACAGGAATGGAAGAAGTAGGTCCAGGTCCTCACACAGTCTTTATTCCAAATCACCTCTAGTTGCTGATCTCCACACGTGCTGCTCCATATTTTGTGGCCCACATATTCCAGAAGAATTTTCAGAGGCAAGTGTCAGAGACTATACAAACCAGAATGAGCTCTCTTGGAAACCTGATCTCTTACCTGGCCATCTCAAGTGGCAGCAAAGCAATTCTGAATACTCAGCCCAAATGAGGGCTGAGAGAGAAAGGAGAAACAAGTATCAGCTCCCCAAATCCATTAGCTGTAACATGCATAACTGTAACAATATAGCTGGAGCAATGCTAATCCTAACCCAAAATCTATGCACTATTTTGGGCCACTGGAACCTGGGCTTCTGCATGGTGTCTGTGCTTTGGTCTGCCTGCAAGGGAAGCCAAGTGACTTGTCACTGGCAGATCCTAATCTTCCAAATACTGGTGGTAACCACATGCGTCACCTCTCAAATGAAAGATTGACAGCCACATTGAGGAACCCTTGAGAAAGGCAGAAAACAATGTCATATGATGCTGATGATCAGACCATCTTGGGTATTGCCAGTCAGATTCCCTACAGTTGCCAATATTCCATCTGGAGACTTTCATTTGAAAGAATGCCCTGCTTTGCTATAATCTGTCCCAGAGTGGGATTTCACAGTGTTACACCTGTTCAGCAGACTGGCTTATCTCAACCAGTCTTATTATCAGACGGTGCAGTTTACAATAATAACGAGACAGCAGTTAACCCAATTTGACACATCTTGTGGCAGTCACAAGAGACAAGCTTCTCCAGGACACAGAAGGCTTTAAAACAAGTTGTCCTTGTTTGCTGAGAGCTGCAGCTCCTTTGTTAAAGCCTGAATGCTCTGTCGAGGGGATGGGATTCATAAAACACATTGAGTCATGAAAGGAGCAAAGATTCCCTTTCAAGTGAAAAGAAAACAACTCATGATACCAACAGGGAGGTTTTTTTCCCCTCTTTTTTTCCTTATTTCCAGCAGAGTACATAGCACACTGCACAGATGAAATGGAGTGAAATTCCACAGAAAGGACAAACAGGGAGATCTTTAACTCCCAGAATGGGCTGGTCCATCAGAGGTGAAAAGTTAAACGCACCCTGCAGCAATCATTCAACTTGTAAAGATTAAAATTAATGCCTTGGCAATATACTTTTGGGAGTATTATGGAGAGTGATTAATGCAGTCTTCTTTAGCTGTCATTACCTCTGCCACCCACACCCCAAAAACTTGATCATCTGCATTTCTTCCTTTTCTTTTTGTTATTTTAAGTTTACTATCACTGTACTGATTTGACTGCAGCTTCTGACCAGAGAAAGAGCACAACCATCATGTCCATGTTCAGACAGACCTGCCAGCTATGCAGTAATGGATCAGCATGAGCAGAAAGAAGAGGACTGGAGTCAGGACGTGCTGTGCAATTAAAGTAACTATCTACTCAAGACACGAGCAAGCTTCACAGGCTTGCATTTCTTCCTTGTACTGCTGTTAGAATATGTGGGAGATATTCACAATATGGGAAGCTTTGTGGCTGTTTGCTGCTTCCAAATAAGGTGGGGAGCATGTACTTCTTTTCTTAAAAAATCTTTCTGATTTGGTCAGCAAGAGGTAATCACATGAGTGATAGGCATAGTCTATGGGATCACACAGGCCATTTCACAATGTCTTTCTGCTTAGGAAACTGCCTCAAGAACTTCACGTGTAAAACCAAAACTGCTAGTGTCTCAGCATTTTGAAAATGGCTGGTAGTTTCAAAGGAGTAAAAAAAAGGCTTTGGTGGCCTATCCAAGACAGATCTGTACCCTAACTGGAGAGGTAGGCACTAGAGCAGGAGTGAAGGTTCTAGAACAAAGGACCTAAGCACATGATTGTACCCCAAAAATGAAGGTTTCCAGGTATTCTGTGGGACCTCAATGAAGTCATAGAATCATAGAAATATTTCGCTTGGAAAAGACGTATGAGATCATCAAGACCAACAGTTAACCCAGCACTGCCAAGTCTACCACTTGACCACATCCCTAAGTGCCACACCTACATATCTTTTAAATACCTCCAGGGTATTTACTCAGCCACTTCCCTGGCCAGCCTGTTTTTCCTAATATCCAATCCAAACGTCTTCTGGTGAAGCTTGAGGTCGTTTCACTTTGTCCTGGCACTTGTTGCCTGGGAGAAGGGTACAATCTCCACCTGGCTACACCGTCCTTTCAGGCAGTTGTAGACAGTGGCAAGGTCTCCCCTAAGCCCCCTTTTCTCCAGGCTAAACATCCCAACTCCCTCAGCTGCTCCTCACGGAGTTTGTCTTCCAGACACTTCACCAGCTCGGTTGCTCTTCTCCTCTGGCACCTCAGTGTCCTTCTTGCAGTGAGGGGCCCAGCACTGGACACAAGGTGTGGCCTCACCAGTGCCAAGTACAGGGGGACAACCCCTGTCCTGGTCCGGCTGGCCATGCTATTGCTGACACAGACCAGGATGCCATTGGCCTTCTTGGTCAACTGGGATACTTACGGAAAACACCTAGAGAAAACATTCTCTAGTTTCCAGTGGGTAAATGGCATCTGGTTTGCAATCAATGTTTGTGTCTGTTTGAGCACTTCCCAGAAGAGCACAGATCTGAAATATCCCCACAGAGCCTCACCAACACTTCTGCAGTAGGAGCCAACAGGCACCTTACTGGTCACCTGTAGATGACCTAGGCCATGTCTACATAGCTTTGTTTGCCCCTGCATGCACTTCCATGCTCTGTGCTGCTCAGACGAAACCTTCAGCTGCCTCTTTAGAAAATCCTCCTGTGCCAATGAGATGGCATTTAGCAGAGGGCAGGTGACATCTCATAACCTTTAGTGGGACTGTAAATTTGCTGGGCACACGACATCCATGTGCATAGGTGGCCCAGTCTGGCTTTGGAGAAAAATCAGTAACACAAATATTACACACCTTCCCTAGGTATATGTCATTTTTCTACCTATAACATCAGAAAAGAGGCTCTTGTTTCAGTCAGTATCAACTTTAAATTTAGCCCTTTGTTTGTACGTCAATACAAAATCACTGGGCTGTATATTCGACTTACTCAGATCCATTCAATCCCACTGGTCTCAACAGAAAGGTATAGATATGAATCAGCTGCACAGGACTGTGTAATAATTTCTGTATATTCAGACATAAAATCTTATTTTTCATGCTGTTAATGTTTCAGTCTCAGAAAGGATTTTGGTGACTCTTGCTAGAGGGTTTCACACTTTACCTAGTTATAATGTTTTAGTACCTAAAAAAACCCCCAACTTTACAACAATCTGAACAAAATATTCATTATCCTATTGATAAATCTGCTTAATACAATATGTTGTTCTGTCCTCAGTCCAGCTAAGACATCTGCTTTCTTGGCTTTACGGTACTTAGCACAATGAATCATTTGCCTCTAGTCATTTGCTGTCCCAGTGTGTTATGCTGCCTAACTCCTAGGAAAATTCCACCCAGTCTCCTCCAGATAATCCAGCCACGCCGCACTCCTTGCTCCCACAGCAACAGCAGTGGGATCAGCCTACCTCCTTCTCTGTCAGCACAAATGCCCAACATCTATAGTTACAAAGTCTCCACTCTTGCCTGCACAAATTGCTGCTTCCCAGATACATGCAGCCTGTTTTGGAACGCCTTCATGGGGCTCTTCTGGTTCCTATAGCTATGTAGGTATTAATAAAGAAAGATAATGAATACATTAAAACAATCAATAAAGATAATTAATAAATTGTGCCCTTCTCTGCTCCTCATAGCACAGCTCACAAATGCCTGTCTCTACAAAACAGTATGGTCCAATTTGCACTCACTTTTGGGAACATCCCAGACTACACGCTAGGGTATGCCCTGGGACTGTGCTCACTGTAGAAAGGACACACAGATATGTAAGGGATCAGGGCCTTAGCCTTCCTGGGTTTTCTAGTCCTTGAAGGGTACCATCTGATGGGATGTAGCCAGTGGACATCTTGGCAGTCCCTGCTGCCTGCAGACAGGGTGGCTGGCTAAGGGTTCTGTCAGCAAGGTACACAGCCTGCACCAGGACAAAGTGGAAGAACCTAGCTAAAATGCATTTGCATGCATGGCTGCCTTTCTAAAGCTGCATATTAACTCCCATAAAATATGTTTTTGTTTAAAATATCTAAAGCTGTTCAGTGGAGTGTCAGTGAGTGATGAGGTAGTGACCTACAGGTCTGAAATATAACTTTTTGCAGGCTTAATGATGGACCAGGACTGAACTGTGACTCCAGGTACTGGGAAGAGCAGTGCTACAGGGCCAGAGCAGGAAAATCTTTCCAGCACAGAGGACTACCTTGTCTACCCATGGGGATTCACAGGAGATTTCTGTACATACGTAAAGTGCAGGCAGGTGAGATAGAAACCAAAGGTAACCCAGGACCAAGAGCAGACATCTTCTGGTGGGGATGGCACGGGGGCTTGCAGCCTAAGCTCAACCCTGAGAAAAGGCTCCCTTTCCCTTCACACCTCTCCACATAGTTGTGGGAAAAGGCCAGGACTGCCCCAGCTGACAGACACCTACCCTGTATCCATTCTCAGAAATCCTCTGCCATTCATGAATGAGAGAGGCAAGAGGACCTACCAAAGACTACAGGAACCCAAAGCCAGTTATATGCCTACCTATCCCAGTTAGATAAATGTCGTGCTAGGTCTTCCTGATCCAAGTGTGCATCCCCCAGGTATACCCCAGCTATCCTCTGGTTTGCAAATCATCTTAGGTAAATACCAGAGCAGGAGATACACATTTCAGAGGGAGCATGGCAGCACACAAGCAGTGCCCAGCCAGGAGAGGGGACGCTGTGCCCCTGGACTGGGACTAGTCAGGAGAAGACCATCTTGAAACAGCTGTAGACACTCCATGAACTCCTCTTCCCCAGACTGGAGAGGCAATAATGTCAGTTTCTGTAGCAGAGGTTTTCAGAGATCTTAACTATAAGCTCCTGGGGAGTTCCCAGTTGTATGTTAGGCTGATCACAGGGCAAGATGCTATTTATAATCTGCGGTGTTAAGTGCTAGCGAGGAACAAGGGTAAATGTTACAGCACTGGTTAAGCAGCCTTCTTGTATCAGCAGCCCTGGGCAGATCTGGCAAAAAAAACCTTTGGGCCTCCATCATGTATTCAAAGACCAGAAAATAAAGACCAAGTCTCAGAAACAATTGCTCTCTGACAGAACTGCTGCTGCTTTCTGACTGTAGCTGCTGGTGCCAGGAACTTAAAACTCTAGTTTATAAGACAGAAAATACCAAATACCTGACGACAAAGGAAAACATTAAATCTAACAGTTCTGAGGTTTTTCTCAACATGTTTGGGGAGTTTAATTCATTATGTGGTAAAAATAGATAGTTCAGTATCTAGAACAGAATGAAGGCTTGGAGTACCACCAATCAGAAGTTGGAGTGGAAAATAAACTGAACGTTTTTTACACTCAAAACCAGCCTGAACTCCAGGCAAAAGTTCCCTTCTGCTTTAGAAAAGCTAGTTCTGCCATTGCTCAAAAGCAAACTGGAGCATTTTGGATAACTTTTGCTTTAAATAGTTAAGCGGCAATAGCTCATCTGTGGTCAGTTACCCAGAGACCATTCCATTTTGATCTATTGATTATGGAATTAAAATGTTTCTCTGTAGAAAGAGATGAGAAAAACAGTCTGCATCTCTGGGGACAAATTCTGATCTTTTCAATGTGTGTTGCCAAAGGAAAGAGATGCCTGACCAGAGACACATGACAATTTACCAGCTGCCCCAGTTCTCCTGACGGCCTTTTCCTGTTGGGAAAGTGTCTTTGGCTCCCAGGCAGTTGCACAAGTGTTGTGCACTGCGTGAGGAGGTGCTCTGTTATTTATTGAATAGCCAAATGAACAATCACATAAAACCCCTGTGAATTGTCAGAGAAAAAGAAGTGAGATTTTTACCTTTGAGCAGAGCAACCTTTCCACTTCAAACCTGTGGCTTGACAGTTGGGTTTTTTTGTCTTGTCTCAAATATCCTTGCATATTTAAACCATGATGGGACTTGATAAATTAATCTATGGCAAGGCATTCATTTGTCCCTTCTCCCAGTTAAACTTCATAGAAAACAGATGTAAATATTGCTGTTAAACATTTCAAAAGCACTAATAATTCCTTGTTTGGTCAGTTTATTTTCTTCAAGCAAAATGTGCTCAGTGCTCAGCCACTGCCCTGCCCTAGGCTGTGGACATCAGGGAGCAAATCTGTTTTCCTCTTTCCCATTTAAACTAGAATCTTTTAGACAGTGCCCACTTTATGAAAAACTGTATTTCTAGGGTGTTTTATGTAGGAGCAAAGACTGGGAAAAACCCTTTTGTCCTGCAGAATATAGTCCACCAGAGGCAATGGCACTATGCAAGGCACTATACCCTTCATAAAGAGACTTTTCCTCTATATTCCTGCTGATAGGCTATTTCAGACCAGTACAAATTGGAAGCTTGAGATTAAGAGGTAAAAGAGAATTGAAAAAAAATTGTAGCATAGTATTGCTACTGCTTAAAGCAAACTAACGTTCGCAGCCAGCTTCCCCTGGTCACCAATTTAATTCTCCCAGCTCAGTAGGATATTGCAAAGTGATTAGTCCAAATGCTTAACCTCAATTCTGGATGCTGCTGATTGCTTCTAAGAGGAAGCAAAATTGACGTTTTATTGAAGACTTTGTCTCGCACAGTATGACTTTTCTTATGAAGCACTGGCAAATGTCCTACTTCCCCCACTGCTGTGGGACACTTCCCCACTCATCTCTCTAAGTATTTTGCTGTCCAAAACTGGTTTAAAAAATGTACCATTCCTTGGCCTTTTCTTTCATCTGACATTCCCTTGGTTCTATGGGTAGCACCCAAATCTCATTTAACTCGGGTGGAATTGCACTCTTCTCTCATTTCATCCTTAGATTTGATATCCACCATCTTCAGTGGAGTATATAATTGCTCACATATGTAAGAAATACTAAAAGAGTCACCCCTTTTTCAGCATAAGTACATTAAATCTCATAAACTCCAAATATCCATACCTCTCTGTGTCATCCATCAGTTGAAATATTTTACCATGAATAGTATCAAACCCTGAGATCTTTTCCCAATGCTTAGCCAGATATCAAATAGCAAAAGACTTTTCATTTTGTCCTGTGGTCAGTGATTTGCTTCCATGCATCCCTCTTTTGGGGTCTTACCAAAACATTGCTGAGAGCCTGATCAAACAATTATTCTTATGATTGTCTCTTCCAGCAAGCCTCAATGGCTTTTAAAGTGCTTATCTGGTCAGGTGCATTGGGTTGCACAGACCACAGTGCAAGTGAGGTTTTGGTGGTTTCTCTGTACATATACTATCCCAGTTCACGGGATTGCCTGCTGTACCCCACTGCCTCAGTTTGCCCACTCCTCAGTAGAAAGCCATGCATGCACCTACCCTCATTTATAAGAACATAGGCAGAGAGGGTGCAGTCAGAATAATAGGTTTTAAAAATAATTTACAGCTGTTCTGGGGTCCTGTTACAAAGTAACACAAGTTAATGTGAGAATTGTGTCTTACTTTAAGCCTATCATGTATTTCATTTATTTTAGGGTTGCTGAATGAGAAATGTCTGTCCTAGTAGAAGCCTCTAAAGGAGATCTGGAGGATCTACCATCCACTGCATTTTTCAAGTAGCTCTGTGACACATCAACTAGTATCAGTCATCTGATCTCCTGTAAAAGAGGCCTAAAATACGTCCTTCCATATTGTCTTCCTCAGTTTACCCTGATACAGCTCCCTTTTTTGTTTTGCTATGCTTCTTAAATGATCATCTTGGCAAGGGCGACACAGTCCCTCTTGCGTCCTAGAGACTGAAGTAATTTGTAGTTATTGTTTATCCTAATATCTCTGTCTCTCTAGCACTCATATCTTTAACCTTTCAATTTCCTCTTCATGTCTAACATGGCAATGTCTGCTCCATTCCAAGGTAATTGCTGTACCAGGATGTGTGTTTTTTGTAAACATGAAGGAGATTGGAGGGGAAAAGGGCAATTTGAGACTTAATAAAACTTTGGGTTGCTGCTTGATCATGCAAACTTTGCCCAGACTGTGCAGGGCAGCTGTGGGGGCTCTGGAGCCCTCAGCACAGGAAAGACATGGACCTGTCCCAGAGAATCCGGAGAAGTGCCACAAAAATAATCAGAGGGGATGGAACACCTCTGCTGTGAGGACAGGCTGAGCAAGTTAGGACAGTTTAAGCTGGAGAAGAAAAGGCTCCAGGGACACCTTATAGCACCTGGAGTACCTGAAGGGAGCCTAAAAGAGAGCTGTAGAGGGATTTCTTAAAAGGGCATATAGTGTTAGAACAAGGGGGAATCGATTCAAATGAACAAAAGTAAGTTTAATTTAGATATTAGGAAAAAAGTCTTTATTGTGACAGTGGTGAGGGGTTGGAACATGTTGCTGAGAAAAGCTGTGGATGCTCCATCCTGACAGGGCTCAAGGCCAGGTTGGATGGGGCTTCGAACCACCTGACCTAGTGGAAGTTGTCCCTGTCCATGGTAGGGGGTTTGGAATTAGATAGTCTTGAAGAGCCTTTCCAGTCCAAACCACTCTACGATTCTGTGAAAAGAAAGACATATAAACAGTGAAAGATGGTGTCAGTATATCCCCTTTGCTTTTGCTTGAAATGTCAGGGTCCAGTATGAGGAGGATGATGAGAGAGGCTGAGCTGAGCTCTGGAGGAACAGAAGACATAAAACTAGGTAACTGGTGTTCCTGTGTGTTGCAGGTTCTCATCCTCCCCATAGGAGAGAAGAGCAAATTGGAGAGGTAACTTTTCTGGTATGTGCTTCTCAAATTCCCAACTCAGAGTGAGATGCTACTGGAGTGCCAGACATAGGATGGGGGGTGATGTGGAGACAGAATAATTCTATAAATTAGGGCAATTCAAAACCCACAAATCATCATGACAAGCAAAGGAATTAACCCTGATTATTAGTGGAGACTAGAAACCAAATGTCAAAGCCAAGGACATACAGCCCCATGCGGGGCTGGAGATTTTCCAGCTGACTGTAAAAGCAAAGAAAATATGGTGCAATCCCAGGCCTCCAGATGGAGAATGGGGTTAATCCACTAGAAAAAAGGTACATAAGTAACCAAAATCAGGAAAAGGAGAAATCAGATTTCTCCTATCCAATCAGAATAGAGAATAAAAGATACAGAATTAAAATCTGAAGCCTCATACGGCCTATTTTGGGTATATTGTATATGGAGCAATTTTGTTGCTGGCTTCCACCAACTTTAATACTCTAATCATTTAGTGAAATAGAGAATTGTTGCAGGAAAGTATCCTGTTATCAGGCTGCAGCTGCAGCACTAACTGCTACTGATCCTGTCCATTGGTTCTGAGGCCATATGCTACGGGAGATTTCTCTTTCTGGCAGTGTCCCTGTGTTCTGCCTCCTCTATCCACAGCCTCCTTGCTGCACACAGGTTGAGCATGAGGCAGTGTGTCAGCAGCATGAGAAACAGACTGGTCTCCACAGAAAAACTGAAAATGGGAAGAGGCCTTTAGATCACAAGCAGCTGCTCTCTGAGCTTGCACAACAGCTTGAGAGAGAAATCAAGAGCAAATTAAAGATGGCTTATTTTTCACTTAAATCATAAGCAGGCAAATGGGCCACTTCTTTAATAGCTCAGCTGTGCACACCCTTATGTGTGCTCTGCCACAGATACACACAGAGTTTCACGTGTGATGTAATGGAATGCCTCTGCCAGTGAGCCAGGAGTGCAAATTAATCTGCTTTGATAGCAAAACTACAATTACATTAGGAACAAAACTAAATAGAGAAAAAAATCAGGCTATTGTCATAAAATGTTGGCCTGTGTTATGATTTAAATAGAAGACTACCAAAACAAAAGCAAGTCGTTCCATAAAATCGTTTTAGTGATTTAGTACACAGTATTTTTCCAAGTCAATACTGAAATCCTACTCCAGCAGATGATTAGGAAGAGCTATGCTGTTAGAGGCTCTGTAAAAGAAAGTGCTCTTTAAAAGGTCCCATGGCACCTTATGTGAGAGTAAGACACATTAATCAAAGTGTCCAGAACAGTGTCTTTACTATTATATTCAGAAGATGCTTAGCGTTCTCTGCAGTTTGTTGTCTTTACTTTCTTTCCTGAATTATTGGGTGCTGTTCCTGTGCTCTACTCAGCACTTTCCAAGGTTTCATCCTGCAAGTGGTTGCATTCATTAGTGAAAGAAAGCATATGACAGCATGCCTTCCAAATACTAAGGAGTAACTTACACAGATATTCCAAGCATTACTTTATTCCACACAACTGCGGACACTTATGTAAACTAGAAAAGTTACTTTTCCAAGCTTTATCAAGCTTATGCAAAATGCTCTTGGAATTCAATCTGCATTCATCATCTTACAAAGTCTTAGATCCTAACTCAGCAGAGCACTTCAAACAGGTTAATGATTGTACTGATCTTAACCCACAAGTAAAATTAAGACAGTATTTCATTAGTTGGCTACATCAGCACTTTATTTGAGCTCCGTCTAAGAGTGCTCCAGAGAAGTCACTGGAATCTTTAAATTACTAATGTTAGTCTGAGTAAAGGTTGAAAACTTCATTTTTCCCACTTATTTATTAAAGACTTGCAAAAAATTCCAGCCTCAGCATGGTGAGTGCATGACTTGACTGTAGCAACGCCAAAATTTTGCTCCAGTGTTCAAGTCGAGTGTGCCTGGGTGTTCCCTCTTGATTTGTAATCCTGCCCATGTAATCACTTGAAATGCACAGGATAAAAACTAAGCTTTCTTAAGAACCTTCACACAGATTCCTGTTTGGTAGATGCTGTTACCCACTCAAATAGCTTATTGACTGTAAAAATAGTGTTTGAACAAATCTGTGTTTGGACCAGTGTCATTCTCTCAGGCCCCCTTTAATGTCACTTTGAAGGGTTATAAGGAGCCCTGTGACATTCCGAAAGAGCTGGCACTAGCAGCAGGAAGAGTTAAAGTAGCTCCCATTGCATAATCCTGGGAGAGCAGTTTAGGAGGAAATAGTGTTTTATCCTTCTTTCAAGTTTCATCACTACCTATTAGACACAGGTGCATTAACCTCTGAGCAATCAGTGATGTTTCACTTAATTTTCGACCTTGGAAGGATTCAAACAGGCCTTCCCATGCTGTCTCACCTGCTGCACTTAATCTCGGCAGACACAACCCATAAACAGAAAACCAGAAGGTTTTGCATAGGAAAGGACATTAAAAGATCATCTAGCTCCAACCCCTGCCACAGGCAGGGATGCCCTTCACTAGGCCAGGTTGCTGAAAGCCCCATCCAGACTGCCTTTGAACACTTCCAGGGATGGGGCAATATACCAAAAGCTCATTTATTATTCTTTAAATCTTTACTGGTACTTTCCTTTGTGAAGCTAAAGAGAAAACTGAGCTCTTCAGCCCCACTCTGCAGCTCCCGCAGCTGCACAGACCAGCTGTGCTGCCCTGGCACTCCTGCTGGCCCCTGCAGTGTCTCCAGCTGCATCCTTCTCTGGGCCTCCACTCTGTGTCTGCTCTGACTGGGGCTGCCTCTGCACATGGATGATGTGTTTGCAATGCAATCCTGTGCAGTGCCTGTATTTGGGTGCTCACGTAGCATCTGTGCTGCCATGTCCTACAGCCAAAAGGAAAGGCTGTCCTTGCTCGGAGCTGCCCAGCCCTGCCGCCCCGGCACAGCGTGTTCCCCCAGCCCAGCTGCTGCAAGGAGGCTCAGCAGGAAGGGCACACAGCTCTCATGCTCTGAGGAGAAGCTCTTGCTGGCCAGTTCGACCCTGCTCTGTGCTCCTGGTGACATTTCACCTGGGCTGGTGGACACGGTATCACCAGCACAGCGCTTCAAAAAGCTGAGGCCACTCAGTGCTGGCCCTGGCTGCAGGAGCACGAGTGGCTTGGATGGTCTGCAGACACCCCAGGGAGTGCAGAGCCTGGAAGCAATGCCAGGCAGGCTGTGCTGGCCGGCAGTGCTGCTGTGCACCTGAGCTCAGAGGCTCACTGCACACTCGGTCACGGCATCGCCTCGTCCCCGCTGCAGCTGCAGCCTGCAGGAGCCACGGGAGGTTCCCTGCTGCACTGGGGACACGGCATTGCTTCCCACCCCTGCAGCCAATGGACACTCTCAGCTGCCCCATCCTCAGACTCCTTCCTACCCAGCGTGTCTCCCTAGCTCAGTTGATGCAGTTCATGCTTAGAGCTGGTCCAAACCATGGAGCAGAACGTGGTGCTTGGCTGCTCTGCATGGGCATCCAAGGCACAGGGCAGGGTGCTGGGAAGGGAAAAACAGAAAGGGAAGTTTGGCTGCTCCCCAAATGAAGTGAAGAAATGGCAACACGATTACCATCCATGCCACAATCATTTCATGGCCCCAAAGCTGTAACCACACTGCTGGTTTTAAAAAGAGGATACAAATGGAAGATCAATTCCAGATTTATCACAGAAGGGAATTCAGTCTACTCCTTAGTTATGATGGCTTATGAAGTACTCATGGCTTGTGCCATATTCTCCATTTTTGTCTTCCTTGAAGAGATGCTCCACTGCAAATGAAGTCTCTAAAGTGCAGAATTTTATGTGATTATGACTGTGCATTTTTCCTGACAGAGAAATAAAATGAACCTCTATTCTCTCAGTCCTTCCACCGTAGGGTTCCTGGTGCACCTTCCTCCCCCCTCTCCACCCCTCACCCCACTCAGCCTCCAAGGGAGTTTAGAAAAACCCACAGGAGGGGCCTTGTTACTGCTCTAATCACCCATCGTTGGTGCTGCAAGGAGGTCATCATCAGGGCTGCTTTTCATCAAGCCAAGCAGAGGTCAGGCTCCTCAGAAGATCCATCAAAGCATGGTTTCCATTTCCTTGGTGCTGTTAGCTTTCTGAACATTCTGAGCTAGATTCCCTTGCCCACTGCAACTATCATGTTTTGAAATTTTGGAATTGCTAATGCTTTTATTTTCAAAAGGAGAGGACTGCTACAGACCTAAGCCCCACCTGCAGTATAGCCTGACTTTGGCATAAAATTCAAAACATGATGTAACCAAAAGCTGAACACCAACTGGAACTGGTCCAACAATGAGCATGGTGATGGTGCTCATGACGTGCACATGGACACCTTGTTCTGGCCCTCATGGAAGGGCTTGATTCCATGCACAAGTCAGGAGAACAGCTGCCACAAAGAATTTCATTGTCAGAGAAACAAGACAAGGCTGTGGACAGCCAGGGGGCCATGGGGAGGGCAGGGAGAAGGATCTCAACTCCTTCTGCATTGTCCCAGTTTCATCCCTGTAGAAATGGGAAGCAGAGATGGAAAAAGGAGAGCCTAGCAGTGCCCACCAGTTTTGGACACCTGACTGGATGTGGCCAGACTACTCTGGCAAAAGGTTCTCCACTGCCCTAGGGAGCTTTTCTCAAAATTTAACTCACTGCCTGCCTCATTACACTAATACTTAAATACTTCTTATGGGGTTACCTAGGCCCCAGGGCACATTAAGCACAATGATTATTTCTGATCACATATTGAGACCATTTGACTGCCATTTTTTCTGGCTCCTTTTCCGTGACGATCTTTTTTATTGTAATGAATTTTTAATTGCTGTGCCACCATTAAATAGTGGGGGCAGGTTGCCTAGTAAGAAAGTCTTGTCCTGCCAATAGTCTGTCAGGCTCCATTTTGCTCCCCTGGTTGAATGAAGTGCTGTAGCAGCTGGGAGAAAGCAGACCTCCTCGATGTCAAGGACAGGAGCAAGGAGCAGCTGCCTTCTCAGAGGCAACTTAGGATCAACACAGCAACACAACAAAACACATATCCAAACATGACATGCAGCTAATTCCCTTGCAGTAATAGTTTCTTGCTAAGCCATCAAGCACAACAAATAAAATCCATGTGAAATTTAATTGGGGAGCAATAGAAAAGTGGGGAGGGCAGTGAAAAAGGCTTCTTGCTCCAGTTTTCAGAGGGCAGCACTGCCCGCAATTTCCTTTTAGACAGAAACAAAGGAAGGATTTGCTACAGAAAAAAAATCATGTCCCCTTGAGAGCTGGATAAGCTCCACATTGGTGCTGACATCCTGAGAGATGTCTGAAAGAGCTGCTTTATGGGAGGGCTCTCCAGCTTTGGCTGTTTATCTGCTCGACCCTGGTATGCTGAAAGGTGTCACGTTTTGTGTGAAGTCAAAGCTTGTGTGAAGCTCTTCCAAGTCTTATTTACTGTGAGAGCGAGGTTAAACAAACAAACTAACCCTAGGGAAAGCATGGCAATCTGTGCAGAGGCTGCAGCAGTCTGTCTTTAAGAAGAAATCCCATGCCAGCCATGTTGTTTCATCCCTGCTCATGCTACTAAAAACCATCCCACCTCCCTCCTATGTGGTCACATGTGATTGCTCAGGTGTGCAGCTGTTTACATCAGACACCACAGACACGAGCCTCAACTTCCAACATGAAAGAGTAATACATATATATATATATATATTTGAATTTTTGTTTATGTCCATGCCTTCAAAATTAGACATCCCACGTCAATCTTTTCTTTCTTCATCCCCAAATGGTTTCTCAGTGAGGATCAAACCACAGCAACCATCATATGATATTGCAGTCCAAACTTCATAAAGTCAACTGGCTGATATATGATCTTAGGTGCAATGACCTAAGTCCAAGTGCTCCTCCTGCATCAGTGAGGGGAAAAATAAATTTAAAAAAAAGCAGCAGTCATGAAACAGTACAGTAGTACAGGTGCTGAAGACTGGTACTCCAGAGGTCAACCCTCTATGCAATGAGAAAGGAATATGGCTATAAAATCACCTTACAATATTTTTAATTACATAGTCTTTTTCATGACATATGAAAATTCTACTTTTGTTCTGAGGACAGACAGTCCCTTAAGACTTGAACACTTCAGAAGGTTTCCACCAGGAAGCACAGCTCCCTGGGAATGTAATTTGAGCAATCAACTCTGTGAGGGACATACTGAGGAATGCAGGATCTAAGTTAAGTCCATGTTTGTACATGCCACTATGGCAACCATAAATCACATCATCCCCCCCAAGGTATTGAGTACAACTTCAGAGCCTTAATGCACTCACACTGCCATCTTGACATGAGCACCCACGCTTAAACTAAAAAAAAAGATAAAATGTTGGGCTGAAAGTAGGTTCTTCTCATGCTCATGCCCAGTACAGAGAATTTCCATCCAGAGATCTTTCATCAAAGAGCATTATCATGTCCCCTAAAAAAAGATGTAGTAGAATACAAATCCATCCAAACTTTGCTAAACCCCAGGATTAGGAGTGTGATTTGTGTGGAAGTGACAAATCTCAGAAGCATGCCAGGATCTAATAGGAACAACTAGAATCAGTCAGCTAAACACGTTCTGCCGGGCCCTTGGCAAACTGCTCTGTGCTCTAATGCATGGAGAGAAGTAGATTAGAGAATCAAAAGGGGTGTATTACATTCTCAGAAGCTGGAGTTGGTTATAAGACTATTAGCATAACAAAAAGGAATGTAACAGGGCAGGAGAGCTGCCAAGGGGAGTGCTGGTAATTGCAGTCTCAGGAAGAGCAAACAGAGCTCCTGCGGGGGCTGGCGGCAAGCAAGCACAGAGAAAGCCAGCAAGGGCTTCCAAGGGCTTTGAGGGAAGTGGAAAACTCTTATCCTTTCTGGTTTGATCCTGTGAGGTTGTGCAGAAGGACAAAAGAGCTCACTCAGCATTGAGTAGAGGAAAGAGGTTGACAGATCCAAAGGAAGGGCTGTCTTTTGGTCAGGGAAAAAGGGGTAAAACGGGTGTCTGAACCTGTGTCTAAGAGCCACCAGTGGGGCAGCACATCCTTGAATCTTTCAAAGACCATTTTCCAATTCCAGATGGCTTTCAACAGTGAAGTAAAGGCTACTGTGCTCCTCCTGGCCAACAGTTATGTGCCCCAAAGTTCCCCCTCCCACAGTCAGGGAGACCCTCTGAGCCAGAGGCTGAGCCACGTGACTGCACAATGGTGAGGGTAAAGGGCAGCCCTCCTCATGGAAGATCTGTCCATTTATTCAGTTGATTAATTTTTAACAGGGAGGAAGAGCAAACACAGAGGAAAATGGTTCAACTGAGAAGAGGGGGAAAACTGTGAGAAAAGAACCAGAAAGGAAGATGAAGAGCAGGAGAGCAGGGGGCGAAGATGTCACTCACAGCCATAGTGACACCTTCCTGAGGTGCTTGTCTGGGGCTGATGGGAAGTGATTTGTGCTCCAATTGTTTCCATTTATTTCAGGGCAAAGAAATAACATGTTTTTCTCAAAATGGAATACCTGGAACTCCTGGATAACTGTTTTCCTTTTTTTTAATAAAGAATAAAAAAACTCCATACTTTCAAAAATTCTCTCTCCATAGTCAGGATTAGATATTTGAATAGAAGTATTTGCTGGACATGACCTGAATTTATCAAACATTCTTTCCTACATATAGCTGAATATTTTTGGAGAGTTTATGACTAAAGGGCAGAAACAACCTCCCTGTTTAGCTCGTCATTAGGCCTATGCAAGATCTGGAAATATCCATCTCCCACAACAGCACAGGTCCAGGTCCTATTCCTCCTGCCAGAGCAGGCAGTCACTGTAAGCTCTCCGCAGGTAAGGAAGACAGAAGTGATTTCCAGCACCTCTGTGCAGATATTTACAATCTTTACCCTGTACACAGCCCTCACTCCCCATGGGCACTTCCCAGAGGCACAGCATCCATGAAGGGCACCTGGGAAGCTGTGCCTGAGCAGAAGCTAAACTACAGAGCTTTGGGCTACACTGTGTGCTTATAGATAGTGGCATACATGTGTCTGGGCGTCTGTAGCAGGAATAGCAGAAAAACAAGAGAGAAGGCAGAAAGCAAGCACTTGATCTGACTGAAAGATGAAGGAGAAGTTTAGAGGTCAAGAACTGCTTGAAAAGTTGTGACTGAAAAGGATGTCTCATGCTGTTTGCTTCCACCTGACATGAGGGTCGCAGGATTGTGGTAAACAGCAATTGTTCAGCAACACCTGACTCCATTGCCTGTTTTCTCTGCAGCAAACCACACATGTGGAGAGGCTTTGGGTCACGCGGGAATAACAACATGATGGGAATGGATGCCTCGTGATGTTATTTATTGGGCTAAACATGCCACGTAGTGCAAAGAGGCTTACACACTCAGGTCAGTTGTGTTGTTATTGCAGCATTTACTGCTCATGCAGCTCCCTGTGCACCACTTCAAAAGTTACCTGGTTCTGCCACATGACCACCAAACAAGCAAGCCAAGACTTTTAACAATATCTCTTTTCCTCTGTTTCACAGGTCAGTGCTCCATATAAACTGCCAGTGTTCCCCTGAAAGATTTATTGTGAAATATGGTACAGAAAACATTGGGGCAAAAATAATAACAAGCACATTGCTTCTGTTTAAGAGGGACTATCCATGTGATGTAGGTGCAAAAAAATTTCCCTGCTTTGAAACACACATTTTATCTATGCAGATCATGGTCCCACAATTCCGTGCAGCATCTCAATGGCACTTACACAGGAAATGGTTTGTTCGCTAACAGAACAAGAAAGACTGGGAGGCTTACTTCACTGATTCCAGGAAATATTTTGCCAGTGCAAACTTGTGAACTGTTAGCAGCCAAATACCGTTAAGATTTATTCAAGACAGAGAACTACTACCTACCAGTTCATATCATATGTCTTGTCCTGCTATTTAAATTATGAGTTTCCATGGGGCCAAGTTGCTTGCATGTTTATTTTCTTTAACACAGCAAGCCTGCAGCTGGCAATAACTTTTTTGGGTCATCTGGCTGTGAACTTCACATTTCAGCTTCTTCTGGGTTGCCCACTCTTGTTCTTAGGTGATGTCAGACAAAACCCCAAACTGTGTTTCTCCTGTCTCTTAGAGCAGAACTATTCTTTTGCAGACCTCTACCCATACAAACAATGCAGCAATAATAGTTTAAAAAAAAAGAAAAAAAAAGGGAGTAAAAGAGTACTGCTATAAATACTTTTATTGCTGGCATAGATGATTTACTGCCCACTTAGTTAATCCCTATAAAATAGCACAGCTGAACACCTTTAAGTTTCATGCATACAGATGACTAATTAAATACACAGTTAAATGGCTTGACCTGGCACTATTATGACCATTAAAATCATTAAAGAAATAGAGCTTGTGGTTCCCTCAAGGCAAAGTGTTCCAATGAATAATTTGGGTATTGTGGTGGCTTGAGGCAGTTTGGGATAAACAGGGTACTCACAAGCTAGAGGGACTGGCTTGGGTACCAGCAGCTTGGGAACTGATTACCTGATCCCATCTCTCAGCCCATGACTCCATCTCATTGCTCCATGCCATGGAGACCAGGGTAGAAGGGCACAGGGGACACTGGGACTGAGGCAAAAAGTAAAAGAGCTCAGACAGAAGTACTAATTCATACTTTGACAAATATTCAGCTGAATTCAAGCCTTTCATTATAATGCCCAGGTGCAATTGCAGTAGGAGATCAGCTAGCATCACAAATGGACATCTGTCTGCCACTGTCCCCTGCCCATTTGCAGTCCTAGGGGGAGCTCAGGACCAGGTCATACAGCTTTGACATCACAGCTAACCACACAGGACACCCCACCTGTACCTAATGTCATCTTTGCAGGCCAAGGCATGGGCATTCTTGGGCTGAAACTTCAGTCTAGCTTGGAGTATTTGAATAACTAAACTTTTGTGACAAAACAAGAGCTTCATTCACCCTTGGAAGGGTATCATCTGTGTTTTCATTAGAAAGTTCCCTCTGCAGTTTCCATCCTGAAGAGTCTGCCACTCACCTTCATGCTCATGGTGCTGTGTTCATGTGCACTAGTCTGGAGTAAGCATTTCTTGTCGTTAAGTGCAGTTTGCCTCAGAAATTATTATACTTCTACTTACTTAAACTGACCTAATTCTTCAACAGAAGTACTATTTCAACAGAAGCAATTAAAAAGTTCTGCCATTGTGGCAAGGCACCTGCTCTATTAAAACTTCATTTGGCTTATCATTCTGCTTGACTTTCTGGAGTAGTTTTTGAAGAAGCAGGGTTTGGGGGTTTTTTGTTCTGCTAAAAATGTTTCTCTTTGGGAAATTATGGGATTAATTAGAAATGTTGGCTTTGTACTGTGTAGTTTATAAAACTGAGCTACCATGAAATTTGTGAATTTTTTTCAGAGGACAGCAAGGTGAAGCTCTCGCAATTTCATCCACTAATTAGCAGGTGGAAAGATGTATGACAGATGTAAAGATGTTACTGAACATCTCTTATTAAAGGGATAGAAAACCAAGCCATGTCTGCAAAAGTGATAATGATATTAATAGAGCCTAAGTAAAGTATCTCAACAAAGCTATTGTAGCCTATATAAAGTATGAGCACCTGGGGGAAACAAATACAAATGGAAGTCTGCTTTATGTTTGCTGAATTCATCACAAAATGGTTTTTGAATTTCCTGTGAAATTCACTCTTTTTACAAACAACCACACTGATAAATGAGGCACTGTCTCACTGACATCAGGTTTTACTGAGCAGTGAGTTTCTTTGAAAATAGGAGACATAGGCAAATATGAATATATGGGTTTTGTGAGCACGTGTATTTATTCACCTGTTTTCAAGCCTCAGGTGGTGATCCTGTGGGTGGATACACTGGCCACCACTAGCCACCTGCAGATGAAGACACATGGTGTGAACATACCCTTGGGTATTGCTCCATTGCAAGTAATAACATTGACTCATTTTCATGAGGATTTGGTAGATACAACTTCCCAATACACTTCTGAAACCAGAACTTCCATAAATGTTGATACTTGGTGAACTTCCCTCCTAAACCACTGCCAGCGAGCATTTTCCTCTGCTTTCCCACAGCAGGATAAGCTACCTGTTTCTCTTCAGCAGCAGGGTATTGACTGTAGCCACCAGAATAACTGGGCCAAGCTTGGCCATGTGGACAAGGTGCATGAGAAGCCTCTCTAGAAAGACCAGCAATGCCATGTCAGGTGGGGACACCCCTGACTTCTCTGTACCTAGGCAGAGTAACATCAGCTGCAACTGCAGCCTCACCTGAGGCTGAAAGCATTCAGCGTCTGAAAAGAGCTGACAGCCAGTATAAAGTATGTGGCGCCTTTATGCTTTTATGAGTCTGCCTTTTTTTAAAAGCATTCACTTGTTCCTTTCAACAGAGAACTCTGTCCTTGATGTTCTGAGCACTGCCCAGCTGAAACATCTATTCCTGCCAGATTTTACGGCTACTCTGAAAGCTGCAGAGGTTTTTTCCAAGTGTGCTCCACCGTTTTTCAGAAATATAGTAAGAGGTATTTTGGGGAAGATACTTACTTCTGAAACAACCTGGACAAATGTGAATAGTAGAAAAACTGAGAGCCGGGAGAAAAAAAAAGCTTTCACCATCCTCACTTGAGGCCACAGATTCACCTGCAGGCAGTGAGTTGGAGCTTACACTGATCTTCTCACAACTCACATTGATCTCCCAGCTCAGTGCCTGATCCTCAGATAATGAGCAGAGATTAACAACCCCATGAGGGGCCTTCACTTGGCACAAGAAGGTCCTGGCGTCAAGCTGGGTAAGACTGCAATGTTTGCAGGTAGAAACCTACCTCTGCAGCTTCCCAAATAAGATAAAGCCCCTACTGACTGGCCAGGGAATAGGAGCAATATCTCACTTTATATGGGCACACATGGCTACATATCATATCAAAATGGCATGGCCCAGTAAAGAGAAGAGGCATTTGTGTGCGAAACCTTTTGATTCACCATTTGTTATGCAACCCTCCTTTCATGACAATGGTTGAAACCATGTCAATACCTGAATCATATTCATGGGGATGTTCACAAGATGTTGATGAAAAATGGTCAGTAAATGTTTGCAGGAGCATTTGCATCACAAGTGGCCTCCTGTTTGTAGTCTGAATTGCAGATTAATTGAACATTTATGAACATTGACAGATAACTCATTAATTTAAACAGACTACATGTGATTTTCATCACCTGGCCAGGAAGCTGATACAGTACAGCACTGCTGAGATGAGAAGAAATGAATACCAAATATATATTATATTACCCAGTCACATGTCGTGAAACATAAACAGTCCCACAAAAACCTGATTTCATGTGGGATAATTTGCAAACAGAAATTAGACTGCATTTTTTAAATAAGTTGTGTCTAGTTCAACTGTGAATAGTTGCTTGACTCTAATAATAACTGGCCAACAGAGATCGAGTAGCAGGTATCATATTCAGTCATTAATCCAATCTAAAAATAATTCCCTTAAAGCCGTTTGTGAGTAAACTCCAATAAATTCAAAGGAATCACAATTGCCTCCTGGACAATCTGGGAGTACAAAATGAGCAAAATATGCTGAACAAATTATTCACTGTGAATTTTCCCCTTGACTCTAACTTTGACAAGATGCTTCTTGGGAAAAACCCTTTTTAAACAGAAAATATAGAGCTACATATCAGAATATGTTAGGAGTCTTTAAAGAGCCCTGAATTTTCTGCCAAGGCAAAGTTTACTTAATGACTATTTCAAGGAATGAGTGGAAAAAGCTGTTCTGAAAAAAGAAAAACCACAGTTTTGTTTCACTGTGTTTTTTATTTACCTTTTAACCTCTCTCTGTTTCATTCTCACTTAACCACTGTGGAACCTCCATATTATTGGTTCCAGACTTCAAGTAACAAAGTTCAAAGCCGCAGTTTCTGATTGAAGCTTTTGTTTTTCCCTGTTTCCATAATTTTATGATTGCTCTCACTATCAGTTGCTTTGGTATGCTTTTTGCAAGCATATTTTTGTGTCCCAGCATTTTTCCTACCAGTTAACTTTTCGTTTGGTCTTACATACAGAACCATGAAGACCAAGAAGGGTCACAATTTATTACAGTACTTTATAAGATCACTGCCATAACGTTTTAATTCCATTTCAAAATTCAGAAAACAAGTGTGGAGCCTAGCGGGAGGTGTCCCTTCTCACGGCAGGGGGTTGGAACTAGATGATATCTTTACAGTCCCTTCCTTCCAACCCAGACCATTCTATGATTCTGTGGTCAGGCTGGATACGGATTGGAGAATATAATACAGCAAAGGGCCAACACAGAGCTGTGCCTCCCTGACGAGTTTCCGTGCAGCTCTGTGTGGTTTTGCCCCTCAGGAGGCTGCGGGGAGGCGCAGGAAGGCCGCAGCAGTGGGGGAGCGCTACTGCCGCCAGCGGACAGCGAGGGCAGTGGCATGTGGCTCGCTCGCCGCCGGAGTGAAAGGCATCTCAAGCACCTGCTTTATGCCTGCGGCGTGCCACGAGCTCGCAGCGACATGGTCCAGCTTGCGGCATTCCGCAGGGTGAGGGCAGGCATGCGAGACACCGCGGCCCCGGACACGGACGCGGCCTGCCGCCGGCCTCCCCACTGCCCAAACCCGGCCAGCTGCTGGCAGCCACCACGGCCAGATGGGATGTTTAACGGAGATGTTTTGTGAACTTTCACCTACTTGTCAGCTATAACTTGAGGAAAAGAAGGTGGAAGACTCTTAATTTAGGCCATAAACTCTCATTCTACATTATTAATATGGAGGATGCTGTAGGAGCTCAGTATTTTATGATGGCAGAGCAGCTACTTCAGCCTTCTTTAGGTGAACAGTGTGGCTGGGGGACAACCCCATAAGATATACAGGAATTTCTGCAGTTCACCACATGATGACAGTCTGCTATACTCAGACCCCAGGCCCACACATATTTGGAAAAGATACGGAAAACTCCACCACAGGAGAAAATTATGTAAAAAGACTGCTTGTTCTTCAAGAGGTAGCCAGCTTCAGGAGGAAGATAGCAGCAGAAACATTCTTCACAGAGAACCCCTAGTGACATTCCCATAGGAGTATCAGCTACCTGCCTGCATCTTCTAGAGGACAGGAAGCATTTCGTTTTCTGCAATGCTTACTTGTAGGGCAGAATGGATAGAGGAGCTTCCTACATTGACAGAGATCCTCGTATGTGCCAGGCATTGCTTGATCTCGTTCCCAACTCTTCAGCAAGGAGAAGCCTGGTCCTGTCAGAGTCCAGCCTGGTGCCTGGCAGCCAGGAACGGCATCCTCTGCTGAAGCTGTACCCAAACCTGGTGTCAGAAATGTCACGACACTCATCTGAGTCCATCTCAGCCATTGCAAGTCCTACCTTCATTTCTTGTAGTACATGAGAGGGTTGTGTGACTAGTGAAGAGGCGGATGCTGTGGGGTTGCACGTGTCTCAGGAAAGGAAGGGCTCACTCTATGAATTACTGACCAACAGGGTGGGGATCTGCCACTTCTGAAGAGAAGACCTCAGTATTTGGCCGGTCTTTAATACTTCTAGTTTCTTCTTCACTGAAAAGCCAAGATTTTGAGGGCAATCACTGAGAGCCTAGCCTAACCTAGGCTTCCCTCCACTGCACTCCATCAAAAGCCCAATATTTTTTTTGTAAATTATATCATTCTTTTAAAAATCATTTCAACCTTAATCATAGCTGGACTCCCCTTTCACACCTACCAGGACATATTATCTGGTTAGTCAGAGCAGAAGAGCAGGGTTTTGTCTCCTGCTTGTGATGTGCCATGAGACACTGGGTGAGGCAAAGAATGAACTTCAGCTTCTCCTACTACAACTGTGATCACCTCATCCCCTGTTTCAGAAACATGGCTATTCCCTCACACTGCTGACAGCAGCATCTTGCAGCAGGTTTTCAATGCTCTTCTGTTGCTAGAGTTTGCTATTCTGGTGTCTCAGCTAAATCCTCGCCCAAGACAAGGCTGCAGATCCTCCCTCTGAGTAACACAGCTAAATAGGGAGCCGTTTTTTATGCAGTGTGAGTGATGACGGCTGTGATGTGGGAGGAAGCAGTTATATATGTTGATTCTCCTAAAACAGACCAAAAGGACAAGCTGTTCAAGCCAAAGCTGCTCTGATCTATAAAGGCAGCAATTCAACCCTAAGCTCCCCTGATACTGACAGAATGGGAGCATATATAGCACTGCATCTTCTCACTTTGTGTTACCTGAGGGGCACCACACGAACACCCATGGCCACCCCTCTGCTTCACCCGTAGCAACACTGCTGGGTGCCTTTGGCACTCAGTCTGTCTGCCAGTGTGAACATGCTACTATATCCTGGAAATCTGAGTCCTAACCCTGCTGCATACAACCAGGCCCCAAACAACATTCAAAGGACCTGGGACCATGAGAAGCAGGGTCAGCAGCATGCTGCCCAGTGGATGCTGCTGCTTGAGATGTGAGAAGTTTGCTGCATGACAAAACTTAGCTGGATTTCGTGCCTTTCCTGTCTTTTCCACCTCACTCTAGCTTGAGCAACCTGGCTCTGGCCCTGGCTACTGGCACTGGCAACCTCCTGCAACTCCCACATCTCTCTCAGCCCTGGCCAGTGGGAGGACAGTCATCGCTTGTCAGATGATGCCACCTGTGCTCCATTTTCTTGAAGCAAGGACAAGCCTCCTATGCTTTTCTCCATTCCCTTCTACAGTAGCACACATTTTTCATGAAGTGTAATTATTATTATTTTTTAATTACCTCTGACTTGCATGTGAGCCCATTGCTACTGCACAGACATTGCTTTTCTTCACTTTGTTTCATAGCCATATTTTTCTGAATCACATTCTTTTTTTCTAAACCCCAAAAGTTTTTGGGGGTTACAAAGATTTCTAAGTCTCAATATTACTGCTTGAAACACAGCAAAACATTGTGCCTCAGCTGTTGGCAGCACATGATGAGCAAGAGAAAGAGTGGAAAGAAGGCAGAAGGATTCTGCTTGGAAACCCAAGGAAATTGTTGGTCACATTGTCACTAACAACCCTGAGCAAGCAGGCATAGTGGGTGCCTACAGAGGGGACTCCTGGGCATCCCATACCAATCTGCTGGGACTGAAAGCCTTGCTGCAACACCCCTATCCTCCAGCCAGAAAAAAATGTCTTGGAGATAGGGAAACCCCAAGGTCAGGTTTGCAACTGCTGGGGCTGATTTCCCAGAGTCCCAGGCAGTGCTCTTACACTCCTGGGATCAGAAGGAAGGAAAAAAGATGGATTGCCTTTTTTCACCATTGATGGGAGATTTCCTGGGATGAGAATGTGACACTGCATTTGGAAATTAGTGTCGTCTCACTGTCTTTGTCCTTCCACAGGCCAAATGTCCAGGGAGGTCATGTTGTGTCACAGGGAAGAGCTGAGACAATGAGTCTCATTGGGATTGAAAAATAAATAAAACAAAGATGAGATTGAAAGAACAAGATAACATCCTTAGACTCTTCATCTCCTTCCTCTCTTCTCCTCCCATGTATTACTTTTCTATTAGGTTTTCCAATAAATCAGATGGGCTTTGTCCCCTGCAGCCTAAATCTCCAGACACAACACTCAGCATTTCTGATGACCTCATAGCAGTCTCCAGAGCAAATGATAATTGCCTTAGAATTCATGTATTTTTGCTAGAGTCATTCTCATGTCATACAGCATCCAAAAAATCAAATAATGTCTCTGAAGCAGCACAAGGATCACAGACTTGCCCTTCCTTCTACTTTGTTACAGCATCACAGAGTCACAGAATATTCTGACTTGGAAGCAACCCACAAGGATGGCAGACCCCAGCTCCTGGCCCTACACAGGACACCTCAAATATCACACCACATGCCTGACTGCACTGTTCAAATGCTTCTTGAGTTCCATCAGGCAAGTGCTGTGACCACTTCCCTGGGGAGCCTGTTCCAGAGCCCACCACCCTCTGGGTGAAGAACCTTTTCATAATATCCAACCTAAATCTCCCAAGACACAACTTCAGGTCATTCCTTCAGATCCAGTCACTGGTCACCACAGAGATGAGATCAGCATTTGCCCCTACTCATCCCCTCACAAGGAAGCTGTAGACCACAATGAGGTCTCCCCTCAGTCTTCTCTTCTCCAGACTGAACAGACCAAGTGACCTCAGGCACTCTTCATGTAGGTTCATCTCAGGGCCTTTCACCATCCTCACTATGCTCCTTTGGATGCTGTCAAAGAGTTCAATATCTTTCTTGTACTGTGGCACCCAAAGCTGCCCCCAGCACTGGAGGTGAGGCTGCTCCAGTGCAGAGCAGAGCAGGACAATCCCCTCCCTTCCAGGCTGGCCATGCTGTGCCTGATGCCCCCCAGGACAGGGTTGGCTCTCCTGGCTGCCAGGGCACTGCTGACTCATGTCCAACTCACCACTGACCAGGATCCCCAGGGCCCTTTCCATGGTGCTGCTCTCCAGCCTCATTCCCAGTCTGTCCATACATCCAGGATTGCCCATCCCAGGTGTTTAACCAGCACTTTCCCTTGCTGTTGAACTTCATACAGTTGGTGATTGCCCAGCCCTCTAATTTGTCAAGGTGTCTCTGCAGGGCCACCCTGCCCTGGAGGGAGTCAACAGCTCCTCCCAGTTTTGTGTCATCTGTGAACTTGTTTAGTATCCCTTCCTGTTCTGCACCCAAGTCACTTATGAAGATGTTGAAGAGCTCAGGGCTGAGGATGGAGCCCTGTGGAACCCCACCAGTGAAAGTCACCAGCCTGATGTCACCCCAGTCACTGTAAGCCCTTGTGCCTGACCTATGAGCCAGTTGCTCACCCACCACATGATGTGTTTATCCAGCTGTGTGTTGGACATTTTCTCCAGGGAGAGACAGTATCAAATGCTTTACTGAAATCCAAAAAGATCATATCAACTGGCCTCTACTGATCAGCTAGGGGGGTTACCGTGTCATAAAAGGAAATCAGGTTTGATAAGCAGGACTTTCCTCTTATGAAGTTGTGCTGTCTGTGACCAGTTACTGCATTGTCCTCCAGCTGTTTTTTAATACCTTCCAGAATCTTCTCCATAGCCTTGCCAGGCACTGACGTGAGAATAATGGGCCTGTAGTTTCCAGGGTCATCTTCCTTGCCCTTTTTGGGCCTTTAGTTTCCAGTCAGTTGGGACCTTTCCAGATTCCCAAGATCCCTAAAAAACAATCAAGAGAGGCCTCATGACAATATCAAGCCAGGTCCATAAGTATTCTCAGATAAATACCACTAAGCCCCCTGGACTATAGGGATCCAGCTGGAACAGCAGCTCCCCCAAAACTTCAGGGTCAGCTGGGAGTTTATCATTCTTATAGTCATGGTCCTCCAGCTGAGGGCACTGGGACCCTCTTAAGTCACCATTTGTGTTGAAAACGGGGGCAAAGAATGCATTAAATGCCTCTGCCTGGTCAATGTCCCTGTTTGTGAGGTGACCATCCTCATCCTGCAACAGGCCAATGTTATTTCTGCCCCGCCTTTTGCCATTATTGTATTCAAAATACCTCTTTTTATTGTCCCCCACATTTCTGGCCAGTTTCAATTCCAACTGAGCTTTGTCCACACAAATTCTCTCCCCACAGTGGCAAGCAGCATCTCTGTATTCTTCCCATGTCATCTGATCCTGCTTCTACTGGGCACACACCTTCTTTTCTTGCCTTACCTCCAAAAGAAGATTCCTGCTCAGCCAAGCCAGCCATCTGCTTCCTTTGCTTGACATCAGACATTTAGGAATTGTCTGTTCCAGTGCTCTTGGAAGGTGGTCCATAAAAAGTGACCAGCACTGATTGACCCCAGCACCTTCAAAAGAATTTTCCCAGAGGACCTTTTTCACTAGTTCCTTGAGCAGCCTGAAGTCTGCTCTCCTCATATCCAGATTTGGAGTTTTGCTGGCACTTTCCTCCTGTCAGCAGAGATTTTAAACTTGATCACTTCATGGTCACTGTGGCCAAGACAACTGCCAATCATCACTTCATTCACAACATCCACTCTGTTGGCAAGTAGAAAATCAAGGACATCTTTCCTAGCTGTCTCTCTTAGTGCCTGTATCATGAAGTTGTCATCCAAATGTTTTAGGAATCTTCTGGCCCTGTTTGTGCCATCTGTATGGTATTCCCAATTAACATGTGGAAAGCTGAAGTCCCCCATAAGGACAAGGGCAGTTGATTTAGAGACATCTCTTAGTTCCTCAAAGAAGAATTCATTGGTGTCATTGGCCTGGCTGGGAGGGCTATAGCCAACTCCCGCAATGACATCCATTTGTTTTTTGTTCGTCACTTGATTCTTATCCAGAAGCTCTCAACTGTGCCATTGCCAGCTGTCAGCTCTGTACCTTCTAGCCCTTCCATTACACACAATGCCATCCCCCTGCCTCTTCTGCCCTGTGTATATCTCCTGGGGAGCCTGTAAATGTCCAACAGGGCACTCTAGTCTCAGGCTCATCCCACCAGGTTTCACTTATGCCAAGGATATCAAATCTCAGGGACTGAACCAATGCTTTGAGCTCCTCTTGTTTGTTCCTCATGCTGTGTGCATAGGTGTAGAAACATAACAGGTGTGGTAAACTGTAGCTGACACCTCATGGAGCAGATGGAGGAATCCCATTTGTGCTTATTTCCTCAAGTTTTGACAGTCCATCCCATTGTTCATCTCTGGCCAGACTAGTTTTATCCCTTTCCCCTTTCCAAGCCAGTTTAAAGCTCTGTACAATGAGCCCCACTAGCTCCTCTGCTAGAGCTCTTTTTCCCCTCTGAGAAAGGGGCATCCCATCAGGTGTCAGTAGAACAGGTATTGAATAGATCATCCCATGGTCATAAACCCCAAAGTTTTTCTGATGACACCAATGTCAGAGCCATGTGTCAATCTGTTGGATCTGCCTATTCCTATCAATATTATTCTCTGTTACTGAAAGGATTGAGAAAAACACTACCTGTGCTCCTGATCCTACACACAATTGTCCCAAGGCTCTGAAATCCTTTTTGACTCCCCTTTGACTTCTCTTTGTTATCTCTTTATTACTAGCTTGAAGAACCAATGATGGATAATAATCAGAGGTTGTTACTAGACTGGAGAGTTTTCTAGTAATGTCCCCTGCCTGAATCCCTGGGGGACAGCAGACTTCTCTATGGATGGGACCTGGTCTGCATATCAGGCCTTCCACTGCCCTCAGAAGGGAGTTACCTATGACAACTACCCTTCTTTTCCTCTTAACAGGAGGCTGCAATGCAGGGTATAGATTGTGTTGCCCTAGGCAGCTCCTCTATCCTAGCAGGACCTTGGTCCTCTTCATCAGGAGATTGTCCTGCTTCCAGGGCTTCATACCTGCAGTAAAAGTACCAATTCTGCTTGTCACTGTCAAGTTTTAGGAGAAGGATTCTTCCTCCTAGTATGGGCACTGACCAGTTCCCAGCCTTCCTGTTCAACACATTCTTGACTAGCTACCCGACAGGGTTCTGGCTGCACATGGCCCTTCACTACACTGGAAGTTCAAGACTCCTGAGACTCTACTGTTTCTGAGAATACCCTATCAATCTCTCACTCTTTTTCTCAAGTTCCTTCAGCTGGTGATGCAGCTATTTCCAGGATGCAGCTCTGTCACCACAAGGGCAGGACCCTCTTTCTCTCTTGATCCCCCTTAATAGCATCTAATCTCTCCCTGCCTAGCCACAAGCAGGAAGTTCAAAGCTCTTTTTAATATTTTATTGATATAGAACAAAGTCAGGCACCTCACAGAAACACTGGTATTAGTCCAGGAGTCGTCTACCAGGAGGTATGAAACATGCCTGTTCCTCCTGACTGTCAGTCCATGAAAATACTAGATTTTCAAAGAAAGAAAAGAAATCACAACAAAGCTCTGTTTAAGATATCTCAGCTTCCAGAGATATTATTTTCTGAGGTAAGCGACAAATATGTTGATATGCCTTAATATCTATCAATTTAGTTACCATTTTCACTAATCAGTAAAATTAATTTTGTGTGCCTCAAGATTTGCATCAGTCAATCAACATCAAATTAGGCTGCCAGAGAAACTCTTTCAGCTCTTAGACATATTAGTTACATCTTTTCAAACTGCAATAATTCAAATTCCTTTTTTTTATTAATTGAAAGTTCCTTCAAAACTGAAGTTTCTAAGAGCCTTATTTGTCTGATACTCACCAAAACACCAGAGTACAGGATGAATCAGTTTTTTGGTTCACTGGTCAAGAACGTAATTACATCTGGCTTGACCCAAACAATATTTACATATTTTTCCAATGAAATTACCATTTAAAAGAATTATTCCTCCCAGATAAAGCAATTTCTTTGATAATGAGCATATTGACATATTTGTGGTTTACTCAGGCTTTACAAGTCAAAAGGAAGTGGAAATTGGTGTTTCTGTCCTGCTTGAAAAGGTTGGGGATGCTCTCTTCCTTGTTCTGGCCCTGCCACTTTTCTCCACAGAAGGTATACACACTTCTCCCTATGCTTTCGTTCAATCAACAGAGCTGATTTTCATTTGTATTTCCAGGGGAACTTCGTGTTTTCATCAGTTCAAGATTACTGCTTTTTAAGGGCAGAAAAGGATTTTTACAGTAAACATGTGATAATGATGTGAGAGTTGAGCTGGGCAAGGGGCTTCACCCAGGAGGGGCATCTTTAAGTTCAAGAACATAGAGAAGAAATAAATGGAGACTGGACACCAGAAAAAGATACTCAGTTAATGTTATGTCAAGCCCTATCCCGTTGGTTACAATACATTTTGCATAGTACAGAGAAGAGTTAGACATTAGCAGAAGGATGGTATACAGTATGTAGTTATTTGACATTTCACATCTCTATGATGCTTGGAAAACCTTTGCTGAAATAGTTTTATCTAGAACAGCCAGAACAAATATCTCGTTTTTCCATGAAAATGGAAGGGCATCTTCCTGCTGATGTTTTCTGGAAGAGAAATGTTCCCCCTGAATGAATCACAGAACAGAGCACAATTGAAAAATTTAGCCACAACATTGTCAAATTATAAAAGTTAAATAGTTTTTCTGGGGTTTTTTTTGCCATGTGTCAAAAATGTTTGAGGCAGTTCCTCAAAATAGCTTGCCTGTACACTTTGTAACACATGCTGGAATTTCCCTTCTCCTCCTCCACTCTCATTTCACCTCTAAATTCAAACTCTGGTGAGTACAATCTGTACAAGATATCATATTGTGATATTGTACTGTAATATTACAGTACTATTTTGGATAATTCTATTGTGTAGTTAAAAATATGTGTGTTCAAAAGACACTTAAATCGACATGGTAGATTTGCAAATTGTCTTGTGATTCATGTTGTCTTCACTGTTATAGCATTCATGGTTTATTTTAGACATATATTTTTCACAATGGTACTACAGGATAAAGTCGTGATGCTCACAGTATCTCTGTGACTGTAAGCTGACCTAACAGCTCCTCTGACTTACAGCTTTTCATTTTAATGTTATCTGTCTTAATAACAATTCTTATTTTATTGTTGACTTCTAAATTTTTCAGAAACCAGAACAAGTAACAGTGTTTTCCAAAATGTATTGTACATCTGCAAACACTACCTATTAAGTCTGAAGTAATTGTCCTCTTCTATCTTTGCCTGAGGTCTTACCCTATTAATTCTAATAGTCACAGGCTTTAGGGGTTTCTTTTGTCCAGGCACCTTTTTACTTGATTCTTACTTAATAAAACTGTTCCAGGGTCATGTGCTATTACCAGTCTCTGTCTGAAAAAAAAGCATCTTATTCCTTCTAGCTTTTGCCTGGCGTAGCAGTTTAATCCCAAGCACTATGAAAGTAGTTTCAAGGTTTAGCTGCTTTGACAGCAGAAGTAGACAGAAACCTACTACAGAAGTAGACAGAAGTCTACTTCTACAAATGACTATCAAGTTTTGAAAGACATAGTTCATGCATGTCTTCCCTTTAATGTCACTGCCATCTGCACTTTTACTGTCCGGGTACAAGAAATTCTACCATTTTTTGCCTTCTTCCTTAGGAATGTCCCTGCTTCTTTTGATCAAGCTGTCCCTGCTCACCACTGGTATGGCAGCAGAGCTGGGCATGCTGCTCTGCTCCCAGTTTCAGCCCTGCCCTGCTGTGGGTAAGGCCACTGAGCCCATCCAGGAGGGATGAGCTTCTGGAATGCAGCTACTGCTATCAACCACCAAACTCTGGGCTGCCATCAAGGCCCAGCCTTCAAGCCAAGCTGTGTATTTAAGAGATAAGGGCTAAGTAGTTCAATATATTCCCCTAGTTTTAGCCTCTCTCCTTGGAGGATTTGCAGTAAAGCCACCACTTATTGCTGATATTGATTGACTGTTTTGATACTGATACTCACTTAAGATCTGCTGCTGCATAAATATAAACTGTCACAAGGTGCCAAGAAGAAGCGTTAGTCTCCATCAACATGGGCTGGCTGGTAAACAGTGAATTAAATGTAGAGAACTGTGTGTCCTGACTACTCAGTCTGTGTGCCACCCAGGTCTTCAAATAGCATTTAAATGTGCTGGATATGTAAAAATAAAGCATTTCGCTTAAATGTTCAACTAGACAAGGTGATCTGTGCCAGTTAATTTGGGCACTTGTTTAAAAAAATCTCATGCAACTTTTAAATAGAAGTTGAGGAGGTGAAAAGGGGAAAAGCCAGTCAAAGCCCTATCATGCCATTCTGTTGCTCTGAGGCCAGTAGTAACATCAGAGGTCTGTTCTTCATCTTGCAGTCATCACAAGTTGAATGTCCTGAGAAGGCAATGAAAGACAAGCACCAGCTTTGACCTTTTCCATTTAACAGAAGTTTTAACTGGTACATACAGATCAGAGGTGAATTAGCAGTGTCTTTTGAGGCTAACAGCTTGGCATAGACAGCTCCATGGATTCACCATGATCATTGCTCAGCTTCTGAAAGAAAAAAATATTTGCAGTTATGTTGCTGGAGTGAGGTTTCCAAAACGTCACTAATCATTAATCATTCAATCACAACTCCACATAACACTGGCTTTTAATTGTAGTGAGAAGGCCAAGAGTTTATTGAAGTTCTCTAAATTCCCAAGCAAAACAAACCTTATTGACCAAAACCTTTATTTTATTTTTTATTGCTAAACAAAATTTACTGGGAAACTTATCACCACTTTTAATGAGATTTCTTCCATCTCCCAATAAAATTTGAAGGGACACTGATTTTAAGCTACCTTTGGCAAGGTTGCATTTTTAGCAAAGTGTCATCCATAGCATGAATACTCACATTTACAAAGAAAGACTGTTTTCACTATGGCTACCAGACCTCAAGAGGTCTCCTCTCAGTCAAAATAGGGGCCACTGAGAAATGAAGCACTCAGATAAAGTGCTTTTAACACATTTTACAGTGTATGTATCACACTGTTTTGGATGTCAGTCAGACTATTCCCCTCTGCTCTAAATAAGCATAATCTTAAGAGGAAAATAAACACGAGCATTCCCACATATGCCTGTTGCTGTATGCAAACGAAACCAGGATATGTATTGGATTAAGTTATCTGAATTTCGAAACATTCCACTCTAAATCTTAAGTCAGATGCTTTGCTATGTGTCTTACACTCCTTGCTGGTTCATTCTTCTACAGTTCTTGTGCATTTAGATTATCATTTGAAGGGATTTAGAAGCCATTCTGAATAACACATCTGTATTCCTGAAGATATTTTACCCTGGTACCTTCAGTGTTAACAGCCACATACACATCAAAGCTTTCCATTTGGCTGGAGCAACTATGCAACCAAATGAGTTGCTTAGAAATTTACAGTAATACCAGGCAACAAGTCTGCTCCTATATATATTGTTTTTTAAAATTCAGAAGTAGAAACTACTATATAAAAGAGCATTTTCATAAACTGGAACTGCAAACCCAACTTAGATGAAAGTTTTAAAAGTAGTTGATGTGGTCCCATATTCTCATGCTGTTGTCTGTTGAAGCCTTCTCCCCCCAAAAAGAAAAAAAAACTGCTAGCTCTGTTGTCTTTAAAGAGCATTTTGTATTATTACTGTATTATAGTTTGGAATTAATAAGACTCTTAAATCCCCTGGTACAATACAAAGTGATTGCTCTTTGATGACCTTCCCTGGCAATGCCAATTATCCAAGCTCACAAATCTTATATGGGAAGACCATAAATTCAGACCTCTGCTGTGTTTGTGAAAATTAATATTTCCTTATTATATGCTGCACGCAGAAAACATATGTTTTTCTTACTAGCATCAACAGAAAATCTCTGCATCCTGCTGCACATAGGCACTTTCAGGAATGTTTAAATCAGCCTGCTGTTCTTCTTGAGCTGCATTAAATTTCAGATTAACTGTTGTCTCCTTCAAGGTACTGCACATCTCTCTTATTCCTCCTTTTTCTCCTGCACAGTTTCTTTCTGATTGTCCCCTTGTACATTTTAATCCATGAGTCCATTAGCTGTAGCATTAGAGAACCTTCCTGGCTACCTTGAAATTTCATCTTCTCAGGCTTTTTCTGAACCAAGAGGATGCTCCTTTCTCTCAAGCCAGTTTAGATCAAATAGTGCTTGTTTGCACTTGCCAGTTTAAGTTCTTTGCTTCTATTATTTCGTCTACACAGAGCACCACCAGGCAGGAGGCTCTGTCTAATTTAAGATGCTTTATGTTATGATCAGTAGACAAAACAACATGACATATTTGAAAAAACCACGCAAGCATCTTTTTGTATCTTCTTCTGACCATGCTGTACAGAATTAAACAAAACTCTGCAAGAGGGAAAGTAACTCCTTTTGATGACACAGAATGAATTTTGCTTTTCTCTGGCAGGTGTGTTAGGATAAAGACAAAAAATCTCCAGCTGATTTCTAATAAAACCTACAACTGAGAGGAAAAACTCACAGTACTGTGATAGCAGACACACTGCAATGCACACACCTGTAACAAGCAACGCCTCTCCACAACACTCTACAGAAAGGATGGTGGGACTAGGTCAAAGGTTAGACTTTATGGTCTTGGGGGTCTTTCCCAACCTTAATGATTCTATGAATCTATAACCTTTGCCATTGACCTGTTTTCTCCTGCACACTCAGGAGAGATAATGGGTTTTGCGGGCTCTCCAAAGGTCTGGAGTTTGGTACATCAGTGAAGGAGAGAGCCTAAGGTCAGGGATGGGATGCAGAGAGGTGCTTGCCAGCACACCTCCTCTCTTGACTTGATCTTTAATCTTCAATTGTACAAATGATGTATGTCTCCCACCCAGTCTATACGGTCCCTGACCTTTCTGGGCTGCTGGAGGAACTGGTGTGTGTCAGGACAGAGTCAGAGAGCTACTGAGATACGCAGCCAGATCTGTGACTCAAAAGTGTTTCTGTGCCCATCCATACAGTCACAGGAACATTTATGTAGGTACAGAGCCTTAAATAACCTGGTCCCCAGGCCACTAAAAGGTTAATGCATGAACACAGGCCAGCTGGTGCATTGTTCATGAGATTCACTGTGCAGTGAGGCACTGACATGCTGAGAAGCAGCCTATTTGTCAGGGTGAACTGCTTTCTGAAGGGACTCTAAATTCCCAAGGAATCTGTGCTTTGATTGGGGCTATTATAAAAGGGACACCAAATTTGCAAAATTAACACAAAGGAAGAAAGATATGCAATGCTTTTAGTACTGTATAATTTTTTTTTTAAAAAAGTTCATAAAAACATAATCAAATGTAAAGGTTCCTTGTCAGATTTGCAAAATCAATAAAGTGACAGCAGGTGTTTAACACACTGCATGGATGATAGAAAGAGGAAATATTACAATGCATTACGTCTATGCCATGTGCCTGTGTTGAGAGTAATGCTTGATTCTACCTTTTTGTCTCTGGAGCTGCTGTTACCATTGCATCTTCTGCACCTCAGAGCTGTAGAAGTTTGAATTTAACACAGAGGAGAGCTGTCAGGGTCGTGCAATGTTTGACAGACTGCACAATTCACATCATGATTTTCTTTTTCTGTACAGTAGTTGCTGACAGGAACATAACAACCTCCTACTGGTTTTGTGCATGTTTAGTCTCTGAACGGCAGGAAGATATTGATGAGTGATGAGTAGAAGGAGTAGAAGCTCCTTTTCTATTGCTCTGAAACTCCACTGGTGTACCTGGACCTTAAATTATAAGACAGTATTCTCTCTGGCTGATACCCTGTGCTTGATGGACCTGCACATGGGTACAATGTAAATGGGAGAAGCTGGACAGGAGCTAGGCATAAGCATTTCCCATGCTATGAGCTCATTTGCAATGTTAAAAACAAATGAAATTATTGTACCTTGATTTTCCCCACCACCACCCCCAAAACTCTGAGTCACTGAAAAATGAAGGGATGGGGCTTGTTTCAGCTACCCAGGGAGCCTGAGTAGCACAGAATCTGTGCAGTTCTGGTGCCTATGCAGGAATCATGAGGCCACATCAGGACATCATGGCAAAGCATCTCTTTAGAGAAGACAAAAGATTTCTCTCCTTAGGAACGGAGCATCCAGTAACAATCAAATGATTGTGTATATAGCCTCTTCTGGAACGAAAAAAATGCACATACAAAGTTGGACAAGATAAATCCAACCAGTCGCAATAGCTTGGGTTTGGATTAAGGTAATTTCATTTAGGGTTTGGGGTGTGGGCTTGTGGGGGTTTTTTGGTACCCAAAGCAATTTAGTTCCGGTATTAAAATTGAAGAAATTCATTATTTGCCACATGGTCTGAGTTAATCAAATTAAAGGAAAGCAAAATTGTTCTTTTTGTCCTTTTTCCGCTAGAAAACATAACACATGCTTCAGCTGTTTTGTTTTCAATTTTAATAAAATTGTAAGAGTAATTTGCCAATAACAATTATAAACTCACTGAAAAACAGCAGAGCCTGAATATTACCTGTAGAGTCTAAAACTCTCTTTAGGAATACTCACAATCTTTTAATTTGTGCATCAAAATTTTGCCAAAGTTTTATGAAATAACATGATAACATGGAATTTGGGATCTTTGAAGTTCTTTGGTGATTGCAATGAGTATTAATAACAAATTAATACCTCTGAAGGTTGCTCTGAAGCTCCTTAAAATCCCTAGGAATATAGTGTCTATAGGCCTTGGCAGTGTTGTTAGTTGCTCACAGTGGTGCAGGACAAGGAGGCAGAGCCTGAAGAGCTGGATTGAGGGAGACCCTCACACAAAACCTCTCATCTGGTAGGGTAAGAGGATTTCTATCTCTGTTCAGGCCAGAACTAAGCAGGGAAATGTGGTACTGTTTTATTGTGTGGGTATTTTTCAGCTTCCTCTACAAGAAAACAAGAGCA
Source organism: Entomyzon cyanotis (assembly GCA_024500445.1). Classification (NCBI taxonomy): domain Eukaryota; kingdom Metazoa; phylum Chordata; class Aves; order Passeriformes; family Meliphagidae; genus Entomyzon; species Entomyzon cyanotis. The sequence goes on along the minus strand of JAKEPQ010001021.1, from coordinate 30,235,607 downwards.
AAAAGGTTTTGCTTTATTAGGGAAATTTCATTGATTTCCAGCAATTGGTTAAAAAATGAGAGGAAAATTATGCAAGTGGAGGCACATCTCCTTTGTTTTACACTGGTAGCTGGAAATTTGGGGTTTAAGCATTGAAACCTAAAGGGAGAGCATCAGAACTTCCTATTCTGGAAAAGAAAGATAAATGAAATCTCTGCATCTAATCATTTTTCCACATCAGTCTTGTCTGTGACGGAGATGACATTTTGAGTATGACAGAAATACATTCTGCTCTTGTTTTAAGACTCTCTGCTATAATAGACTTTGATATAAATCCATGCTATCATGCTTCTTGTGCCAGTAGAACTCATGACACCCTTGTTACAACAGCATCACTTACAATATTCCAAACGGCAGATTTTGCTGTAAAGGGATGTTTACCCTTGTTTTCAAGTTTTCCCAGACTGCATACATTTTGTGATTCTGGTTTTTAGATATTTAACTTTAAAAAACAGGTTTCCACTTTAAATGATTGAACATTACTTAATTTTTCAAGTCAGATTCTTTTGCACAATTCCAAGGGCCTACAATATGATTTATAAAACTCTTGAGAGTGAATGGCATGAACAGCCTTATCCGTGTCAGAATTTATGAAGCTCAGCCATTTGGATCTGGATTACACCCTATTAATGTGTGTCCCACATACAAGTAACCTAATCTGTAGCACAGCCTCTATGTCCAGGATCACAAGGAAGTGTCAGGGCCCCACCTCCATTCCCTTTACATTACTGTTCAAAAATCAAGCTCTTGCTGTATTTCCCACTTATATGCATTTCATTCAGCTACAAACCCTAAAGTCTTACTAGTCCTCTTTTATGCCTTCTTTATACTTGCCTCATACTTGCCTCAAATAAGATCAAATTGCAAAAAGAAACCTGTACAAGATTCAGGAGAAAGAAAATAAATATATTTTTGTCTCCTTTGAAAACCTTTCCCTAAAAATTTTGTTGGACTGACAAACATTTTTTGGTTTTTGGTTTTTTTAATGCAACCTTTTAAGAATTTCAGGACTTATTAAGAATAGGAAAGAAAACAGGTACCTCCAAACCCACTGTTGTCTCAGGAAAGAAACAATAGTTTTAAAAGGAAATCTGTTTTCATGACTCCTGCCTTTTCTTCTCAGGGAGGAAATGGGGAAATATTTCTGCTACTTCTCCATTTCCTCTTCACTTTCTGTAACTGAACTGAAAAAAATGTGAGAAGCAGGGAGCAGAGTTTCACATGAAAACAAAATCTAGTTCTTTAAGATGGCCATCTCATGGAATATCTCCTCATGACAGAGTTCATCATTGGCAGCTTGCTGCACAGATGTGGGAAACAAGCTAAGGAAGAAGCACAGCTACCTTGCATCAATTCTCAGCCTTCTGTGAGCCCAAATAAATAAAAGTAAGTGTGAAAAGTGAAATAAACCACTGGCCACTTCACTGGACATTGCCGCATTGATATTCCTTTACAACTAAATGCAAATTAATTTTGCATTTTGAACACTCTCACATTCCTCTTTGATTGTCCCCTCCATTTCAGTGAGAGAGGGGATCATCCATGGATTGATTTAGAGCTTTTTTTCTTTTTATCAATGGTTGTATGAACAGTCTTTTCAAACGTAGATGTGACAGATGAGGCATGGCCACCCTTCAGAAGTGGTGAAGGGTATCTGCTATCTAACCCAGCTCACCTCAACCAGGGGCTTGCAGGCACCTGAAGCTTCACTCTACACAGGAGTGCACCCTTGTTTTCCCTTCTTATAGTACAAAGCCAGTTTGTCACAGAGCAGCCCTGTTGGTCTCCTGTTTCATCGTTCTCACCTGGCTATGGCTTCCAATTAAGGAATTAACATAGTTGTGCAGGACTTCACCCAGGTCCAGGCGAGCTCCATGAATTCCTACTATGCGATAGGTCTGGGGAAGGGTAAAAATTTCTCTCTTCATTAAAACATGGAGAAGGCCGTATACAAATGAAATGCAGTGCTGGTTAGGGCAGATAAAGGGCAGCACCTGTGCTGGTTGGTCCCATCAATTTGCTGGTATGCTGTGACCTCCATGCATCATCTACCTCAGCCAGCTCTGCATGGCTCTGCTCTGCAAGGCAATATACTATAGAAGTGAATAACACCTTCCACCTGACCTCATCACTTTGCTCAGATTGAGGTGCTCTTAGAAAATTTAGGATCTACCAGATGCTTTCCATAATTTGAGTCCATTTTTGGTGACTGATCAAGTCAAAAACGCAACCAAGCTGTGAAACTTTCATTTGTGGGGGGAATTAATGGAGGGCAAAACTGGAAGGTCCTGTCTTCAGTGCATTTCTTCAGTGTTCAGCTGCAGAAGAGAGGCTTTTGGGCAAACAGGTGTCTCCAGCTGCAGCCTGGCAGGCACTGTGGGTAACCAGAACCACCCACACTTGCCTTCATTGCCAAAGTCCCCTGTGAGAACCCAAGGTAGGCAGTGAGCACTGGAGAAACATTGGCAACACTAAACTAGGTTAAATTATGCTGCAAATATTTAATGAAATATCCAAAGAGAGATTTATGTTCACTGTCCATTCCAAAGTACGTGTAACAATTCATTCAGTGTCACACATTAGAAACTAGCACTTCTTTTTCCAAGGAAATTGGTCTGCATTCACTCAAAATATGTGCACTGCTTACAATCACATAGTATCTTATAAACAACTCATTCCAGTGTGGGTCCTGTATGTTGGAAATTATGTATTAAACATAATTCAAAGTGTTTTGTGATACAGAAGACAGACAAATGTGATGAGTTTTCTGCCTGATTTTTCAGGTTACCCGGGCTGGGTCTGCAGACACATATGCATATATCACATATATGCATATATCACACATATGTATATACAATCATTTGAGGTCTTGAAATGTTTAGAAAAGACCCAAAAGCTTCATGGTTCACTTCCAAATCTGCATCATTTTCTTTTTTTATTTAAAGGTCATGTTCTAGATCATTCCCAGTCATCATCTGTCAACATAAGCCCCAGATAAGGACTGTCTGACAGCTGGATATTAGAAGAAAGCTCCTCTTCATGCATGTTTTAAAAACTTCACCATTAATCGTGCCATGAAATCTCAGTTAAATGATTGTGGAATAGTACATCAAAGTTATCCGGTGATCAGCAATGTGACTTATTTTCTGACAAGTACAACTTTGTCATTTTTATCTGGTGGTCATCATGTCTTCACACAAAAATAGCTCTCTTTTTTTCTTCTCTCATCGCTTTTCCCCCAGCTTGACTACAGTGCAGATTTGTATTCTTGGCACTCTCATCTCTATTTGATGAGTTTTAGGAAAGTCCAATTGTCATTTTGTCCCCAGAAGCAAAGCAAACACTGCCTTAAACTGATAACAACACAATTTAGCTGCCCCATAAGCAGTCATTTTAACTCCATGATATGTGGCTGCTCTTTCAACATTCAAGCAATGGAAATGACATCATTATCAGGCAACTCTAGATGATGAAAAATGGCCTACATTAGGGAACACTGTGAACATAAAAAATCTTCAGCTATCAGTCATCGCCATTGTAATGTACTTACCTCTATCTGCAAATTTAGGCCTATGATGAGGCTGAACTTGTAAGGGAAACAAACACACACTGCAGAGGATGTTTGTATAACTAAGCTGAAACACCTCTGCATTTCTGAGGACGATCATTGTGCAGAGACCAACAAAAGCCTGAAGGCTAAGAGATTTAGGCCACACCATAAATGTAAGCATCAACAAGAAATATGGTTTTTTATGCACTCCATGACTGTTAAAAATAGCAATTTAGGGTGATTCTTTCTCAGGATTAAATTTACTATTTTGTAGTAAAATTCTCCTGCAGGCCCTTTGCCTACTTAAGGGTGAGGACACCCTTAGTTTGCAGAGGTGCTGTCCTGCAGAAACATATTCTCTGCAGTAGCTGTCACTCCAAAGATAACACAACAGCTTTACCTGGTATGAGCCCCCTCAAAACCAGAGCTGTAAAGGAGAGGGCTCCCAAAGGCAGGGGTTTGTGGACGTACCTGCATGAGTCATTCTGAGACAGCACAACAGGGCCCAACCTCTCCAAGAGCTACCATGCAGTATGGAGAAGAGTTGAGCACAGAACAGGATTTCAAACTGAACCCAAGAGCTGGCTCAGCAGGAGATGCTGCAACTATTCTGGGGAGAGGCGGTTAGTTTCTGAGTAGCAAGAGCTAAGAGACAACAGAAAGCAACACTCTGAGATTCACAAACCTGTCTAAAACCACTGTGGTACTGCCTATGGTGAGAGCTTGTAGGTTCCCATCTGGGACTAGGTGGGACAGAGGAAGCGGAACAGTGAGGAGCAAAGGGAAGGTTGTTCTCAGAGCACCTCCCTGTCCAATGCAGGGGGCCTGGAAAAGACAGCCTTCTCCTAGGAGTTTTAATTTTAGTATCCCCACATTGGTAAGGATGAACTGAGACTTTGAGAAACTCTGAGTAACTCAAGCTTCCTTATGTATTACAGAAACATTTTCATTGTTGAGTGGCTTAGGGCACAGCAGAGCAAAGGATCCTGGTATCTTCTCGAGCACTAATGGGCTGTCAGTTGAATGGCAGTCAGGATGAAGTTTCCTTCATCCTGTACCTCACTAAGAGGCTTCATTTTACATCCGTCTGTCCTGTTTCAGCTCTCCTTGCTCTATTAATTGCACAGGAATGGGATTAAGTCTCCAAAGTGTACCTTTCTATGACATATAGCCTCCTACACAGACCAGGGATATTTGAGCACTTTTGTCCTGTAACTGTAACCTCCTATATATATCCTCCATAATGGGAGGATATGTTAACTCTTTTCTCCTTTTGGCTGCCTTGTACATCACAGCAAATGAAATTCAGCTTGCAGCTCTGCAGTGCCTAGAAGTTGTACCTTAAGTAAAAATTAGGAAATCTTCCTCAGCTGCACTGTGGCTATCTGTAAAGGCACACAGTGAAAACTGGATGATGGAATCCCAGGTGTACTGAAAGGCCACAATTAGAGGAATTCTGAACATAATTTCTCAAGCTGGAAGGGTTCTTAAGTCAAGAGATCACCTTCTTTCAAAATGAAAAGGGGAGAGAGACACTTTTTCTTCTTTACTAGGATTAGGTGAAATATCTTGCCAATATTTTGTGCTGTATAAATATAAAGATCCTACTGGCTTTCTTAGCAACTTGTTTAGGTTCCAGAACAAAAGATTTCACCCTTAGGAATGTGCTGGTAACATCTTCTTTAAAAAAATGAAATTATGAAAGTTTCAAACCAAGTTTGTTTCAACTGCTTTCTTACAGAAACAAAATAGAAATTTGAAAATATTTCTTCCTTCTGAGTTCCTAATGGCTTGAATTGGACTGCTCTATACTTACAAAGACCAAGCAAAACACAATTCTTTGCCATCTCCAGCTTCCAGAATCTTAGCACATTTTCCTGTGTTTTATGTTCTTACAGTCTCTCTATCCAAGGCAGGAAATTACAGGAGAATTGCAATTGTCATTTGGGTTTTGCTTTGTTTAGTCTTTTCAAGAACATTTCAAGAATGGTTTTTGTCTCCATTTTTATTTCAAAAAGCTTGAGAATGTGACCCATAGAGGCTCAGAAGCTGGAAACTGAATAAAACTAGATACAAATTTACAGCTCTGTAATTCCAAAGCTGGTGCTACATGTGGTGAAATGGGACAGGAGAAAGTTGACACATGATTTTTGCATGCAGAGGCTCTAGCTGGGATGCTGCTTCACGGTCCAGGGAAGGGACAAGTATGTCCTGAGATCTTTGCCTAGGGCCAGCCTCAGGGCTTGGGCTCTCAAAGCTGAGAGGGACCACAGCTGAGCTAAGCACTTCCAACGAAACCCTTTGTATTTCTTTCTCCATATTATATTTTTTAGCGCCAAAAACAAACAGAAAATTCAGTTCTGAACTCAGAAGAGTGAAGATTTATTCCTGCAGTCTTTACAAGCTGAGCTTTAAAACTGACCTTCCCTGATTTTCATTAGCACTGCCCTCAGCCATGCTGTAGCCTCACCGTAGCACAGTGAAGGCACCTCAGGGAGGGAGCCTCAGGGCCTCAGACATGTGTCTGGCCAGGGGTAGCTCAGGGCTGCTGGGTATTACTGGGTATTGCTTGCTTCTACCCTCTGGCTGCAGAGGGGACCTCTAGGAAAGACAGACTTGCTTCTCCAATTAAAACTCTGAGCTCCTAGCTGTGACACTGCTTGGGAGAATGATTAAAGGGCTGGCTCATTGCAAGTCCGGGGAAGCTTTTTCCAGGGACTTGGATCAGACTCAGCACCAGGGCAGAAGTACCAGCTCTTTAGGCAGGGAGGTGAGAAATTCTCTGACGGTTATGGTTTTCAGCAAAGATAAGTAAGTGAAAGAAACCTGGACTCTAACACATACCAGAGCTCAGCAGCAAGGAGATGCAGAGCAGTGAGTGCAAACAAGAACTGTCTGTTTAGCAAAAATAATGAGACAACAGCAAATGGTCAGAAAAGGATTCATTGGGGTTGGTTGAGCAGGAGGGAAACCTCTTGATCTACATGGTTGCTGCAATAGTTTTATTGATTTATTCCATGCTTTAAAATTATCTTTGGAAATTTATTGCAAGAAAAACTTTTAATGCATAAAGATATTAAAAAATATTACTTCCTGGAGGGAAGAACTCTTTCTGGCAGTGCCTTTGATATGCCTGCCCTTGTCCTTCTCCCAGGGAAAAGTGACTCAGTCCCTGACCCACCAGAGATGGGTTTGGCCAGTGGGGTACACCCAGAATAACCACCTGCAGGCTGCAGCTCACAGCTCACAGCTCACTTACTGCAGTAAGCTCACTGCACACTTCAACAGTATGATGTTGAAGAGAATTTGACATTTCATCAAGGAACATCGTGGTGATTCACCAGCTCCATTTCACTTTATATCGTGATGGGGGAGCCACCGGTTACTTTGACGACATCTCTTAACCCACAGAGCAGAGCTGGCTGCTCCAGGCTACTCACCAGCCTCCATTTCTCCCTCAGAGCCCCAGGCAGCTCACATATCCCACACTTCTGTGACTGAGGACAAATGTGTGTTTTAGACCTGTCTGGTTACTGACAAGAGAAAAGGCTCCCCTGTTGCCCCGCTCAGCTCATCCAGTGCAGTTCATCTGAAGTTTTTCAACACTGTCCCCCTTTAATTTTTCCCTTCTGCTGCTAAAGTTCCTGGCTAGCTATCAGAAGAAAGGACCTGCAGGCTCTACATGCTCTGCAGGTAACCCAAATGCTCCACTTTTAAAGGCACTGCAAAATGGCAGGTTGGATCCACACATATACAGATGTTTGGGCTCAAACACTTCTAAAGCTGATATTCACCTGTCCTCTAAGAACTGATGTGTTGGCAGTCAAACTCTTGCATCTCATTCCTCAGAAGGAGAATGGTTTGACTTGTTTCTTGGAGCTATATAATCTATGTGTTATTAACAAGAATGAAAGATGGAACACATTTAGGTACGCAGAGAGTTAAACGGAGTTTAAGTAGATTAAATAATTTAAATAGAGTTAAACGCTGGGCTTTAATAGGTTTCAGCAAGAAGATTATTGAAGAGAGGATATTAATACACACTGGTGTATAAGCACTCATTTCCACTCATGGTGGAAATTCCTGTGAACAGAAATATGAAAGCCATTGACCAGACCACTGACCACAATGGGGTTATAACAGAATCCACTAAGTAAAGAAGACCCACAACTCTACGTTAAAAAGACCACAATTTCCTTCTCTGATTTATTCTCAGACCTCCAATTCCTAAGAGCAATGATAATTCCTGTCCACAAGAATAACACCAGCTAATAGATTTTGTGCTGGTCTCTTCTGAAAGACAGTTAGAATGACCACATCTTGAATTTTCCACATCCTATCAATATTCAGAGGAGCAAGCATCCCTTCACTGTTCAAGCAATATCATGTGCAAGTAAGGGAAATTAAAACCAAGTGTAAATTTCTTCATCTACAGGCAGACAGCAAAGATTCAAAGCAAAAAGATTATTTGCACAATATCTATAGGAGTCACAGAAATTCAAAATAACCAAGAAATCATACAAAAGCTTCTTTAAGTTACTAAAAAAAAATACCAGATTCATCTGTAGGAAACAATCTCAGGGAAATTATTCCAGGAAAAATTTGTTCCCTAACATACAGCATTGTATGTCACGTGGTCTAATTATAGGAATGAAAGCAACATAGGAATTAGACGGTCTTTTCAAGCCTGTAAGGACTGTGAACAAAGAATATAATTACACATCGAGCCTGTTGATTAACCAATTACTAGTTAAAGCAGATTTAGACTTTAAATTAATTTGGTTCTGAATTCTGGGGATTTTTGGGCTAAGATAAACAGTGTTTGAAGATTAATTATCCTTGTCTAAGATGAAGGAACTCATTTCAATTTTGTTAGCGTGTCGAAAGACTCTGGCTGTTGCATGGGAGAGGGTAGACTGCAAATCTCAGCAGTATTGAACTGACTGATTAAAGTGTATTCTGAGACTCCTAATCACTCTAATCCTCACAGAGAGTGGCAATATTACACACGACATTGTGACAGCCCAAATTAATATTTAAATGAAAAACAGACCAACATTTACCTAGAGGAGAAAGTGCACTCTTTCCAAAGGACCAAGGGAAGTGCAGCCAAGGACTGCCCAATTCAATAGTGAGGAAGGACTGGAGCACAGCTGTTCATGCACCTTTGCCAAAAGCATAAGTGGAAAGTAAAGGCACTGTTGTGGCAGCTGCCATTCATTCTGCCACACCACAGCATCCTGACTGAACTGTGTGGCAGTGCTAATACGACATTTTACTTCTCTGTAAGTAGTCCAGCTATAGCCCCAGTCAAGCATTTGGTAAAGGAAAGACTTCACAACTCAATAGCTGTCCTGGCATGTGGATAGATTTTCTCAGCAGCTTGCCTAGTGAGGTGCTCAGCTGCATAACGTCCCCTGCCACAGAGAGGAGCACAAACACTGTGGCACTGTTAAGTGTCCTAGGCCAGCACAGCCTGCTGCTGCACCACAGCTTCCTATCTAACATTAGGCTCCCCATTAAATGTCCCTAGTCTAGCTCCATCACGGGTTGGCCTTTGGCATCGTGCTGGGAGTGTGCTGGAACAGACGCACTCCAACTTGTTACTAGCTTGCTACTTTCACAGCAAGAAGTACCCTGAACCCCAATATAAATTCTTGTTTTAAGATTAGGCTGGTAAATACAGTCAATAAATGATACCTTTTGGGAAGACAAAAGCACAAAAAGCAGCACTTTATCACTGCCTGCTGAGCACGATTCCTCACTAAAACAAAGCATTGGTTTCGCCATACTTTGATGCAGTCCAGTAAGACCTTTCCTTATGGCTTCATTCCTTAGGCAGCATATTTCCACTGAAGTCAGTGTAAGGCATTTTAGTTTGCAAAAACAAGCAGAAGGTACAGACTGTATCTTTGGAATAGAAAAGCCCACAAGGTCTGGATCTCTTTGTGCTAGGTGCTGGAACAGCATGGATGGGAGACAGCCTGTACTGCAGACAACATGGTAAATAAATGCAAGGTTGCAGAAAATTATTAAATAAATGAAGGACAGAAGATTGCCTGCAGAAAAAGGCAAGTCCAGTGAGGTTTCCAGAGTCCAGAGAAGCGAAGCAGGTCTAGGGAAAAGCTAGGACTGCAGAGATCAGCATCAAAAAATATGGCATCAGCCACTACCAGTGAACAATGTCCCCTCACATCTCTCTGGTCTCAGGTCAGGTGAGCCTGACAGGTTCATTTCCTTCCTCAGGCCAACAGGTCTACATGGGGCAACCAGAGCTGCACCAAAGAGTGAATTGCAAGCCCCAGCAGGATCACGAAAGGTGAAATATCTGCTCTCAAAAAGACTGTGCTGCCCCTCTCATCCCATTTTCTGAAGTAATTGGATTATGGGAATAATGACAACTACTTCTGCTCATAAAACACTCACAGCGGAGGGTCCTGACCTTTACCCTAAGTAAACATCATGATATATGTACATTCTGTTTCTTCCCCTCAAAAACCTTTCCTTGAATCATCTGGTGCTTGAAACATCTGGTGCTTCAACTAAATTCCTGCAAGCATGGGACCCTGTCCTGTGAACTCACATTGGGTTCTGGTAAATTCAGAGCCATGAGTTTATTACCATTGGGTTACTTCATTGGTTTTTATAATATTACTACTTCAGCCTGATTTAGAGTCCAGTCTTGGAATAAATGTCAGTTTGCTAGGTGCTAGGCAAAGACATGACTACAAGGCTCCTGGCTTATTATGCACTGGTGGCCCAAATTCCCAGGCAGGGGACGTACTGGTTTATCCCCCATTTCCAGACCCCAGAGGTAGTTGTCTTTTGGTCATACAGATGTGGCACACATACAAAATATGTTATAGGCTGTAGGTGAAACATAAATTAGGCAGCAGCATGACAAAGAAAAGATTTGTGTTTGGAGACCATCTTCAAAAATAGATTCCTGGCTATCTGCTCCTGCACACATCTCTCCAGTGCGATGTCTGACAGTTTCTTAGCACAGGAACTCTAGGGGCAGCACACATCTCTTATATGCAGACATCACTTATGATCATTTCTTTTAAAGAAAACAGGTTCCTGTAAACCCAGACATTTGGATCCTTACAACTGACCTAAGCAATCCTTATGCAAGTAATTTTCAGAAGTAGAGGAGCCAGCTCTTTTTCTCTCCGTCCTCTCCTCTTTAAGTCATGCTCTCACATTTCCTCTGGTGCTCTCCTGCTCCCACACTGCTCAGCCAAAGGGAAAACTCATCTCCTGTGTTTCAATAAACTGGTCTGCAAGCTGCAGAACCCACAAGCCCTGGGTTCCCATAGGTAGACATCCTGCAGCAAAGCTTCAGCTGTGCTTTTCCCCCTGATTTTAGGGGGAAAAATTTTTATTCCCTTTCAAAATATCATCCACTGCTATCAGTCCATGCCAGTGCCCCACCTCCAGCCAGACTGGCAGAAACCCACTCTGTGGGGAAGGGATGTATGGCCAGTGATGGTACACCAACATCTCACAGCAAGGACAAGGAAAAGGGAAAACAAGGGCAGGAGCAGCATCAGCTGGATCAGAGGTATGGAGGGGAGGGTATGCTGAGCCACACTCCCCACCTTCCCCGAGGAGCCGTGAGCTGGTTGGCTCACTGCAGATGGAGCTGTGGGAAAGCTAGGTCCACTCATAGCTCCAACAGATCCCCACTGAGACAGAGTAAGCAGGGCTTGCAGCTTGGGCAGCTTTGCAAAGACAAGGTGAAATTCCCTGTGCTGATTGTCTGCACTCCCATTCCAGAATGCACCACACAAAAGCATTGTCAGATTTTCCACACATGTGTATATTTATCCAGTTGTGTATTGGTTTTTAAAAAGTACTCACTTTTAGAAACAGCTGCATTGTTCTGGATTAAATTTAAATAAATCATCAGCTTTAAGCTGATGTGCTTTACAGAAAAAGAAGCAACTAGGAACAGACTCTTACAATGGAAAATATTGTGCAGTCCTTTTACAGGAGGTGACACCAACTCCATCAGAGAATATGAATTACTCATTTCAGCCTTTGCATCTCATGTGACCTTCAGAGGACCGGTGGTACCATGTCTGATGGGGATGTGGATGTCTCAGTGGGGTGGAGGCAGTGGATGTCTCAATGAGGTGTCAGGGCACCTGGTCACCAAGTTGTGCTTTTGGATGAAGAGGTCTGGACACCCCTGTCCTGGTGTCACCACTCGAGGGCTCGCTGCTGCAGCCATCCCCCCTTGCAGCCAGAAACCTCTCCAGCACAGAGCTGCATTGAGATGCACAGCTTTCCCTCAGCTGAAGGCATTCAGAGTATTTATGTGATCATTGACATGCTGCTGAGAGAGTCATCATACCCTCAGAGGCTCCACTCTGTGCCAGGGACTCAGAAACATGCTTTTCTCCTTGCTGTTGTACACCAGGGTTGACACATCTTCTGGTTCACCTGCAGCTGCCTGTGCTGCAGCACACTGCGGCTTGGGTACATTCAACTCCTCCAAGCACACACCAGAAATGTGAAATGACGATGTTGCTTGTTAGATCATTGCTGCAGGACTGGGAACAGGTTTTGCTTTGTGAAATTAGAGAGGCGCCCAAAGGCATCTTGAGCTGCTTGTCACTGAATCCTGCCTGCAAAGCACAGCGAGTCTCAGGAGGCTGTGTTCTGCTCAGTGCTGGTGCTGCTGCCCTCAGCATCATCATCTGTAGCTGCAGCTGTGATTTTTTTTTTTTTACAGAGCTGGGGGCAGGTGAGTCACACTGCCAAAACAGCAGAAGATTGAGAGGCCAGGCCCATGCTCAGCTATGTCCAGGCATACTCAGGAGGGCTCCACTGCTTTCAGGTAGCTCCACCAGCAAATGGTAGCCAGAAGCCACCATTTCAGTGGCCTGCAAGAGGGAATAGGCAACCGTCCATCTGACAGCCCTCTGCAGGGGCACTGAGTGCACAGACTGTTCATGTGTGCATCACTCTTGCCTCAGCAGAAGTACAAGTTACTGGGGCAGTGAAATCAGCAGAGAGACATATTGCAATGTGCTGAACTTACAGAGATTCTCATGCAAGGGCACAGAATTCCCAAGCCTCTCTGTGGTGGTCTCTGAAGAACTTTGCTCTCTGGAAAGGGAAGGTGGGTGGGTTGCACTACTGCTGTTACAGTGAGTTATGTTCAGGCAGTGTACAGGAGCCAGAGAGGCTCCCTGAAGTTCAAAAGTAGGAAGGATCTTCTGATAAAGCAAGACCCTGAGATCACCCCCTTGCCGCTGTCCACATCATGCCATGTGTGTGGAGAGGCAGGGAACAGCCTTCTCTTGCACCCCAGCAATCTTTCACCTTTCTAAGATGATACCTATGTCATCAGCTCTTTCACAGCTGCCTTGCTTTGAAAACCACCCCGAGATTCAAGAGGTCTTGAGGGAGGAAACCCGAGCACAAAGTGGGATGGCCCAAACTTGAACCTCCAGGTTCCCAGTACAGGACAGGGACTCAACCTGTTCAAGCCACATGGTGCAGCAAAATCAACTGCATGCGTGAGCACAGCTAACAAGACAGTAGAGATTTCAGCTGTGTGATCATTACACTGGAAGCAACTGGAAGCAAACCTTAAGGTGTCTCCAAAATTATAGTAGAGGGTGTTCTGAGTTTCCTGGGAGCAAAGATGACAGGAATCACTTTCCTTCCTGTCTCAGTTGTGTAGATTCCATGCATTTCACAACTGTTACCTTAGCCAAGAGGATGAGACTTGTCAAGACATTTAGGTACTGATTTCCTGCTCAGTTCAATGCCATATTGGATATACAAACAAGGAAGATCTTGACACATAGATTCCCTTTTGGATCTGAATCACTTTTGATCATTTTACACCTTTGAAATATTCTCATTCCAATGTTACGCCATTTGCTCTGGCCTCACATCTCTGGAGATATTACAAAAGAAGACAAAAATTTAGATATACTCAGCCAGTTGTGCAGTTCTCCCCCACAGGCACACAGGTACCCCAGCAGTAATCAGTTGCAACACTATAAAATGAAATCCAGCCCTGGATTATTTTAGCACTACATGTAGTAGCCAGTGATTATTAAATTAGCCAACACTTTTCAAAAATCCATCCACACATGCTTGATATTAAATGTCTGCATTAGTGAAGACTACAGTCTCCCAATTTGCTGTGCAAAGCAATATCCTTTGTAATTCCTTCTAAATTTCTTGCCTGTAATGTCATAGAGACCTATTGTTTTCATATTGTGGGATAGGGTCAGAAGAAGGGAGCTGATGAGTGCCCTCTCTGTCCTTCAGATTTGGAAATATTCAAATACTTTTTAACTCAGCTCATGGCTCAGCTAGGGAGAGGCTACTCTGGTCATGGGTCTTGCAATTTCTCATCCTATGGGACATTTCCAAGTAGGACCAGTCCTTTTTTCTAAGGAGATGTCACTGTACCTTTAAAGTAGGATTATGTGCTTACAGGCCTTACTACCCCTCAAAGTGGAGATGAGATATGGAATAATTGGGCAGCCTTTGAGAGGCAAAAATTAGAAGTGTTATAGGCATATTAAGTGTTCAGGTAGAAAAGCAGGATGGTAAGACAGAGCCCCTGTTCTCCTCCAGACAGTCATGCTACAAGAGCAAGGGCACAAAGCACATCTCTGCATCATTGACACAGAAACAATGCAGGTAGCTCAAAGCAAGCCCTGGATTCAGAGGTGCCAGGAATGCTGCTGCCTTGACCTTCCTGAGCTAACCTACCCAAGGCTGGGCAGTTCACTGCACTAGTGCTGTACTGCACTGAGGATATATTATTTCCCATCATCTGCTAGCCCAACAGAGATTATCCACCATCAAAAGTCACAACAGGAGGCAACCTTCCCCATTGTACCTTACCAATGCCACAGAAAGTTCCCAAGGATCATTCATAAACCCAGGGCACTTCTCCATCAAGTGAGATGCTTCACTTAGTACTCAGTTTTCACAATGTGGCTGGGCACTGGCTGCCATGATCTTAGATCATGCAATGCCTCTTTAGCTAGTGTAATCTTGGTAGTTGAGTTCAAGTCAGCTGGAACAAGGTGAGTAGCTATCTAAGTATGCATAAAGGCAAACTGGAAATGCCCAAAGAGGTTGCAAATGCTCCAGTCTTTACAGAAAAATTAGTCTGCAAGGCACTTTGATTACTTGCTTCTGACAGTATGAGGTCCCATGTCAGAAAGCAAGTTAAATGACTTGCCCCAACAGTCCCATACAGCAGAGGTGAGGTCAGGATTAGAGAGCTGGGTCCCCATCTCGCCAGTCCACCAGCAGGCCAGCAGGCCATATTAATACTGTAATTACACATTTCCCATCTGCCTCAAGAGCTTTTTGCTAGAGCTAGATAATTAAGCTCTCCTTCTGGCTACGTTCTTTTAATGAAATGGTGCATGTAACACAAGTTGGTATTTATTAATGTTAATGAGTTTTCAAAACAATTTGAGACAGCAACTCACCTTTCACTTGTGTGATTGCTGTACATGTCCAGCATCATTTCCAGTTTAATGATGCCTTGTGTCGTGGGTTAGTCTCCTTTAGGAGGCAGTCTGTAACATAAAATACAGCAGTCTCCATCTGCAGTCAGGCTGTTCTGAATGAAAAACAGGTCCAGGCTTGAACTAACAGGAGCAGATGCCAGCTTCCCCCTCCCTTTGAGGTGCTGATGGTGGTTTATTAATTTTTAGAACAAGGTCACAAGTTTATTTGCCTGCTGAATCTCAGTTAGCAACCTCACATCTCATAGGCAAGTAAACACAAGCCTTCAAAATCTGAAGCTCCTGATGTTTCTTAACACAGAGAAGCAAAAATGTAAAACTCAAATTTACAAGAGCCAGCCGAGGTTACATATTGATACCTCCGTTGCTTGAGATGAGATGGTTTGATAAGCAGAGATCAGCTCTCTGTCACAGTGACCATGGTAGTCAAAACCATGCTGACAGCTGCCTGCCGTGGAGGAGGGCTAACATGCATGAGCTACCTCAATGGTCATTTTTTTAAGATTATGGTTTCCAGGGCACACACTCTTAAAATATCCTGATGCTCAGGATACATCCTTAGGAATATCTCTATGAGTGGATGCAAGAGGCTGCAATACAGTTCTTCTTCCTGGGAGACAGGTTCTGGCCCAGAAACTCCTGTCATGACTGGGACAGGATTCTGAAAAGTCCCTGGTCCCTGATCCCATCCCAGGAACTGGATGCACAGCCCTGATGAGGGCTAGCTCTGAAGAACTGGAGGTATTTTGAAGGCATGGGAGGTCCAGCTCCAATGACATGACAATAGTAATATGAAGGCACATATTACTAAGTAAATGGGTATACATTGCCACACTACAGCCACAGGGTGATGTGGTCACACAGGTAGCCACGGCCACATCCTGTCCCACATGAGCTGCTGTCATTCCCTTCAATGCCAGGAATTATGGGGTCTTTCCCCTAGCTGCATACTCAGATTCCTGGCTCTATTCTGCCTCCAAGGAACATAGCCAGCCAGTGGCAGCAGCTCCTGCCCTCATCCACAAAAGGTGCAGGGCCATGGGAATAATAGTGCTCTCCTTGTCACAAACCATAAGCAGATCAATGGGACAGTGAGACCCTCCAGGACATCTGACCATTTTGTTAGGGGCTGGGTCAGGGGGTGTGGGACCCTGGCAGGCTTGCTCAGGGATGCCCTGCTTGGAAATAAGCCCTGCAGCAGCTCCCAGCACTCTGGTCCCACTGGCTCATGCACCACAGGATGATGTTTGTTAATAAAAGACAGGAAAACTAACCATGATGGTTTATAAACTGCATGGGTGCAAATCCGGCTCACCAAGAGGAACAGCACCATCAAGGACTGAGGAGGTGCACTGGCTGAAACCAAAGCTGAGCTTTGCAGAAATACTGCTTAACTTTTACATGAGACATTACTGAGTCCAATAAATCCCTGCATAACACCTTCATTAAGCGGGATTTACTGTAATATGCTATATACGCTTTATGCCTTACCTGCATAAACAGCCATGTTAATGCTATAAATTACAGTGTTCATATTAACGTACTGCAGGCACCTCAACCAAGGTGAAATGCTTAATGGCTTTCAGTAAGCACCTGAATAGCAAGAAAGGGTGGAACGAGAGAGAAGCTTCTCCAGTAATTGAGACAGACTGCGTGAGTGCTGTAAGCCTTACAAAATCATTCTTTAAAAATAAAGAGAAAAAAATATCTAAACCCCCAAAGTTTTGCATACTGCAGTATTAGTGCTAGACTCCAAGGCTTTCTAACGGAAATTGGCTCTGATTTGTGAGATATGCATTACATCATAGTCTTCTTTTAGGACATTATGTCATTCCTGCTGAGACGCATTATCTCAGCTTGGCCCAGCATTAGCGATTTTTGCAGGCCTACTGCAGTGTTTCCAAAGCACTGCTGGGAACCACAGATTGAAATCTGAAACGTTTATCTTTTACAAAGCTGAAAAAAGAGGAAAGATGTTAACATCAGGCATTACTGACTTCCTTAACCCTCTCTTGGCTCTGCTTCTTGCTGGTGCTTAGTTATGACGTCTTCGGACATGCTGTACAAATGAAGTAACCTTTAAAAGCTCATTTTAAAGGGGATATAATACAGTGTTTCTTCCCGCTCCCCGAGAATTGTCCTTGCAGCTGCCTGAAAAACACTTCCCCAATCTTTACAAGATGTCAACATGAATCAGATTGTACCTACGTACACTGACAAGCTAGATTCCACAGACACGTCTAGAACACATATTAAGGATAAAAGAGGAAGGCAGTGAAAAGCTTTATGTGACTCAATCTCTTATTATAATTTTATATCTTATCAAGCAACTCTGGTATTCTGTTTTTCAGCCCATACAAAGATCATGCACACCCAAATGGATCTTCACATCCCAATCCATTTGAGGATACAAAAGCAGAATTCCAGGAGGTTTCTATTAGAGAGCAATTTTTATTCAGGCAACTGGGTAGATACTATTTCTTCTGACTTCAGCCATGAAATTAGAAGCCCACTTCATCTCACTGCATCCAGGGCAGGGTTAGAGACTGTGTCATGGAGGAACCAGACAAATGAAATGCTTTCAGGATAAAGCAAGCATATTTACAAAATCTTGGAGAATTCCAATTCTCTCCACAAAAGCCCCATTTAAAAAAGGAGCTGTGAGTGCTAAGAGGAAATGGGAAACATTCAACCATGACTAAATTGCAGCTCCCTCTCTTGTTATGAACAAATTCTATTCAGTGGAGAGCTTTAATTTCTCTACTCCATTTTTCACTTGTATTGTGTTTTTAGTGTTCAGTGCTTTAAGGCTCTCTGGTACTGCTGTAGCCTATTTTCTAGAAAAATTGCAACAGCAACTCTTTCCATCATGAATGCATGCTTAGTGGCATAACCAAAACTTGGGAGGCAGGACATCCATTAATCCTTCCAGAGATGTCTTTCCCACTTGGAGTAAAAGATGATCTTTCCTTCTTTTCCTTTTGGATCTCAGAGCTGGAAAAATTGAGCATTAGGAAGAAGAACAAGTTCTCGTATGTACTTGACACCTGCTGTCCCCATCTCCCTATTTGCAAGGTGAATTTTCTGGTCTGACTAATCTACTTCAACAGGCAGTTTTATGGCTTGAAATCCAAGGGCTTTTAACTCTTCATATTCCCAAAAAGATGCACGTGACAAGTCCCCATCCTGCTACACTTTGCTGTTGTGACAAGGCGACACTCTGTTAGCTGTAAAACTGCTACCCACAGGAGGAAAAATCACCTTGTTTTGCTAGAAAGCCATTCATAAGAGCTGGAAAAAGTAGGTTTCCAGACAATTTCGCTGAAAATATACTAATGAGGTTTTGGCAATGATTCCTTTTGCCAAAAAAAAAAAAAAAAAAAAAGGTGATGATCTGTAATGCCTCACCTGAAAAAAGCCTGGATGTCATGACAAGACAGTGAATTACCCACTTACTGAAGTGTCAGCAAGGCAGTCCACAGACAGGTGGGCTGACTGGCTGCTAAGTCCTTTGGAAAGTGGTACATAACATGGTGAGAGTAATGTGGTATATAACATGGTAAGAGCTGCCAGATTCACTGAGGTGAAATGCTGTAATAGACTGGTGCTTTATGGGTCCTGCATGGCTTGGGATGTTAGGTCACCATTCCCAGACAGAGTAGAATATATTGATCTGAGAGATCTACACCTCTGAAAGATACTTAATTTAAGGTATCAAAGCAAAATGCACTTAAAAACGTAGACCAAGGAAATACAAATACTTTTGCTCTTTCCCCCAAGAACTTGTAAAACTGAAGTCATAGTATTATAAAAAAATAGGATCAAACTCTTCCAGATTAGCAGAGTATAAACCTGCATTATTTGTGGGATTCTAGTGGAGTTTTTATGCAGGTTCAAATGAGACCATAATTTGGTCAATGGTGTCAAGCAACGGATTAATAACAAGCTGAACTCCCTAGGGAAGACTTGTTCAGGTTTCATGCATTCTCCAGCCTGCATAGAGAAACCCCCTTCTAGCAAAAGCTGCTGGATGAAGGCTGTTGCCAGAGGGCATCACCCCAGCAGGAAAATAACACCTGTGTTTTGGGGGGACACAGAAAGGATGCTCTACCCCACAGCTTCCCTGCAAATGGAGGTTCCTCCATCCTGCAGGCCCCCCGGAAATGGAGGTTCCCTCTCCCCTTTCCAGCAGTTCCCTGTGCTCTCATGCCCTGCCAGCTGTGGGACCCCTTCCTGTGGCAGAGTTGGTCTGGTGTCACATCCCATGGATCCTCCATCCCCAGCTGCCTGTGCCTACGTGAACAGCAATCCTCAGCACATTCTTCCTCATGTGCCTCTGGACACCTGGAGTGCCTGAGAGGCCAGAATGGGGCTTTCCCCTTGCCAGTAGGTTGTCAAACACTGTGGGCAGCAAGGAACAGTCAGGAGACCTCTGCAGTACCCAGCCCCAGGCAATGCACAAACTCAACTGGAATTGCCTGAGGTTAGGGTACAAGGGCTCCAAACCCTGCCTGCATCTTGGGAGAAGATCCTTCATGGGTAAGTCTCCTTAGCTGCAAGAAAAACACTGAGGCCAAAGGCAAGCCTTACCATCTTCTACCATGGCTGGTTCACTTGTCTGCCTTAAATATTCCTTCGCCTTCTGTCCTTTTCACTCCAACATCCTCAGACATAATTTAGAGGGATTCTTTTGATTTTAATTAACTTTAAAATCCTATTCTTTTCCCCATTGGTGTGAAATTAGCAGCCTATGCCTGATTCCCCACTGCACGGCTGTGGTTTTACAACCATGTAGCTCAAGCAATTTTGTACTTTCCTGAGTTATTAGGCTCACCTGTGAATTTACGTCAAGAGAAGATAGCAGCCTCCTACAGCCTGCTCCAGACCCAGTGAGAGAGCCTTAACTTGTGGGGCTGCAGCTTGCAGTTTTAACTCTAAGTTAGATGGGGAAGTGCTGCATCTCGGCGGGGAAGGAGTCTTTTTGTCAGCAAGCAAAATGCTTAAATATGCATTTTTGAAATAATTGGATCAAACTTGATAAGTTTCCAAGGGAAAAAAAATGGCACAATTATATCAAAGTTCAAAATTTTTGTGGGTCTTAACATTTGGGAATTTGTTTTAGAAATGCTGCACGATTTGCAGATGACACAAAGTTGAGTGGTGCAGCTGAAAACACCTGAAGGGAGGGATGCTGTCCAGAGGGACCTGGACAAGCCCTAGGAGGGAGCCAATGGGAATCTCATGAGATTCAACAAGACCAAGTGCCAAATACTGCACCTGGGTTCAGAACAACCCTGGTATCAACATAGGCTGGGGATGAACAGATCAGAGCAGCCCTGCCAAGGACCTGGGGTTGCTGGGGGTGAGAGGCTGGACATGGTCTAGCCATGAGCACTCACAGCCCAGAAAGCCAAACCTGTCCTGGGCTGCATCCAAAGCTGTGTGGGCAGCAGGGCAAGAGAGGGGATTCTGCCCCTCTGCTCTGTTCTGGTGAGACCCCACCTGCAGTGCTGTGTCCAGCTCTGGGGTTCCTGCACAGGAAGGACATGGACCTGCTGGAGTGAGTCCAGAGAAGGCCAAGAAAATGATGAGATGGATGGAGCTCATCCCCTATCAGAAAAGGCTTAGAGAACTGGATTTGCTTTGCCAGAAACAGAAAAGGGTTAGGGGTGACCTAACTGTGGCCTTCCAGTACCTAAATGGGCCTACAAGAAAGATGGAGAAGGATTTTTTACAAGAGCATGTAAAAAATGGACAAGGGAGGATGGATTCAAACTGACAGATAGTAGGTTTCAATTATACATCAGGAAAAAATTCTTTACTGGGAGGGTTGTAAGGCACTGCCACATGCTGCCCAGAGACGCTGTGGATGCCTCAATCCTGCAAGTGTTCAAGGAGAGTTTGGAGTGAACTTGGAGCAACCTGATCTAGTAGAAGGTGTCCCTGCCTTCAGCAGGGGGGATGGAATGAGAAAATCTTTAAGATCCCTTCTAACCTAGGCCATTCTATGATTTTGTGATCATCACTTGATGTTGAAGAACAAAACTTTTTACTTCTTATTTGGTAACACTGTGCTCCTCTTCAAAACTTGTCCAGGTGTCCCCGCCTCTAAATTTTTTTTTAAAAAATTGTTTTTGAGGATATTAAGCAATATTAAAATGAAACTGAAGTATCTTTTACAGGTCAGCCAGAATTTGGGCATTATTTAAATTAAATTCTTTAAATTTCAGTGTACTTTATCTTGTGGTTTTCCCTCTTTTTTTTTTTTTTTTTATTAGCCACACAATTACAAGGCCTGTTTTTCACACAGCTGTACCGCACAGGTCACAGCCAAGCAGGCATTGGTTCAGCTCATTCAGCACACACACCCTAGGCAGAAAATAATAGAACATGACAAAAGCCCACGCCTTGATAGTGGACACCTGAACCTGCCATTCACTGCAAAGTAGACACAGAAATCCCTTTTTACTGTACCCACAGCTTTTGGGTTCTCCTGCAACTTCCTGAACATGACATGCCCTAGATCCCGAGGATTCTGCATGTTCATTCATCCTCTGCCTAGCATAGGTAATCAAGTAAAATTGTCTCTGACTTCTGAGCTGTTCTCATCTTTTGAACATATATGTATTTAGCTAATTCTTTAAATTTTCTGCCATGCCCCAGTGCTGCAGTCTGGTTCCTATGTCCACTGACTTATGGGCTATCCTCTTAGCCCATTAATTCATTTTCAAAGAATTCTGCTTATAGAAGAAATTCTGTCTCCATGTAGTTAGCCCTGATTGTATAGAGGAGTTGTGTAAAGTCACTGTCCTGCAGTGGAGAAAATCCCTGGAGAAAACTGCCTTGTGTCTTATTCATGCAAGAATTAATATGGGCCTGATTTAAAGCCCACTGCAGCATTTTTGGTGGACTCAGTCAGCAGGCCCTCATCTGCCCTGCTGAAGCATTACTGGAGACAGGAGTTTTGGCAGAGGACTACTTTTTGATGAGGCTTTTTGACTCTCAGTGAAGGTGATTTTTAAATTGGCTTTATGCAAGCAAAACAGAAAAATTTTTAAGTGTACCTGGAATATACTCCATCTGTCACTCTGTTTTATACCCTTCTAACTTAAAAGATTTTAACTTTCAAACTCTTGAAGAAAATTCACTCCAGCTAAGTGTCAACGGTATACAGTCATTCAAACTGACCTTTCAAATCCCAGTATAAGGTTCTGAGTGACACCACTCTCTGTACAACGTGAGTGCCAGAGCAAGAGTATGTTAGTATTTCTGTGGCCATCCTGGAGACCAACGTTGATGGAATATCACATTTCACTGTAACAATTACTGCCAAATAGGCATGTGTTGCTTGTTGCATCAGCTTGCCATTGGCACAGGGTGCCCAGCCAAGTTTGCAGGGGGAGTGAATTTGTGTGATACCCAGAAGGATAGCATCTGGGAGCTAGGGATACAAGGCTTACTCATTGGGAGCCTTCCTCTCTTCCTTAGAAACTTGTCCTGGGGTGAGGGTAATCCTGTGTATTCCCATATCGTTGTTCAATGCTCAGAAAATGTGGTCCTGCAGCTTTAGCTGCATTCAGCCCAACGGGAGGAGAGCGGGTTGTTTAAAACCTTTCCCCAGTCCTCTCTGCGGGGGAGCGAGGTGAAGGAAAAGACACTCCTGGGACTGGCTGGCGGCTGCTGTCGACACTGCGAGTTTTTCCCTGGGGGTGCCTCTTCGTCATCTTCCTTTTTGGACCCTTTTCTCTGCTTTCTCACCAAGAAAAAACCCAAAGAGCCCCCAGAGGATGGCAGACGAGAATCCTCCAGGGAGCTACTGGAGCAACTCCGCCCAGCCCCCGGAGAGGGGAAACTAGCCCTGAGATAAGGACACTAAAGCTTACCACCTGTTAACTCAGGTTTAATAACTCTTTTTCCCCTGTTTTCCCCTTCCCCTGTGCCTTGCAGGGCACTCTGTGTGTTTTGTTAAATAAATAGTTTGGTTTTTATTTCACTTTCATTTAAGAAGTTCTGTTGTGAGTGGGGCAGAAGGGGGTACCAAAGCCACTGGCTTTCAGGGGAGGCGTTTGTTTGGAGCGCTCTCCACCTAGAGAAGTTTGTCTCCAATCCGGGACAAAACTCATTAACACACAATCAGAAAGAGTTGCCTATGGCCGGCAGGAAAATACGTCAAATACTCTCCACACTTCCCTATCTGGATTACAGGGAAGTGCAAGGGGATGTTGTGTGATACCATAAATAGGTCCAAATAGGAACAGGCCCACACCTGAGAGAGCTAATGGTTCAGGGCATCCTCATGATGTGCAGAAACAGCTACCAAAGTACTCTGTTGCTGCCAGTAAAGCTATGAACTTGGAGGGCATCCAGTATTTCATACACACAGTCTTCCTGGGACTGCGATAGGGGGGCAGAGGGAGCAGAAGGAATCCCCAGCTGCACTCTATCCCAAAAAGGGTGACAGATTTGCAGCAGGTGCTGAGGCTTTGGGGTGACATGTCAGCTTTCGAAATGCTGCTTGGGACCACCTTGCCCTGGTGCCTTGGTCCACACTGCTGACCCAGAGCCTGCTGAAACACCAGGAGGTCAAGTGCTGGTTGCGTTGCCCCAAGACTCCAAGGGGTCAGGGATTGCTCCCTTGCTCTCCCCAGGAACACTGAGATATTAATTTCAAACATGGTGGAGGAGCCAAAATAATGTGCTGTGGCTCCTGTGCTCATTTGCTGCCTGAACTCTCTTCTCCCTACAATCCCTGCTGCAAAGGCTGAGAAGTGCTTTCTCCTCCTATTTTACAGTCAGAAACTTGTCCACCCTTGCTGTGGCACATCCCAAAAAGGAGAGGCTCCAGGACTACATCTGGACGACAGAGAAAGAAGAGAGTTTTCAGGATTCAGTAGCACAGGGATATGGCTTGTGGAAGGGAAAAATATCTCTCAGCCAGGAAGCAAGTGACGGTCAAAACCTGGCTTCTATGAGACAGTGCAGGCAAGAGCTATGTACAGTAGTTGTTGGAAATTTGTACTTCTTTCTTGAGCATGGATGGCAGCTGCTGAAGAAGGATCAAGAAAGTGGGTTTTCCCTCATTTTGCTGTCTGTCTGTGTGCTTGGTGCCCATAGCACACCACCCCAGCAAAGCTGCAGGCTGGCTGTAGAGAGCCGAGTGAGCTCAGCTGACACAATTTTAAAAATTACCTCAAATGAGGTGAAAAGATCATTTTTCTCTTGTGACATTTTCAACTACTTAGTTGCTTAATTATCTGTTACCAGAATATCTGCTATAAGCACCAGCAATTTTGCCCATTAGCAATTAGTGAGAACAGTTATTCCAGTGAATTTTGCACAGTTGAATAATAGATTAATATCCATCCCTCTGAGTATGACTACATGGGGCAGATTCCCAGCTGGAGCAGGCTGACTTAGCAACACTCAGATCAACATTATACTTTCATATTTAAAAAACAATTTTAAAAGGATGTATCTTTTATTTCTTTTTCAAGAACAATGACTCTCTCTCCTCTTGTTTGGATATTCTAGCAATCACATGCACCTCTGTCATGCAAATAATTTCAGTAGTGATCCAGTGAACAGACAAATTTCTGCCTTGCACATAATCTGGTTATTGATATGCTCATGTTTAGAAGGAGCAGCCAATAGAAATCCCCTCAAAGATGCAGGGCTGGAATGAGGTTTAATGAAACCTCCTTTGCATTACATCTTCCAGCTCCATAATATCCCAAATATTTTAAAGAAAAGAACTTCTAATGGAGTTATATCACAAGCAATAACTACACAAGACCACTAAAACTTGAAATGGAAAATTCCTACCCCAAATGTGATATTACAATTAGATCCATTCTGTCATCTAATGATGAAATAGCCATCTCCCTCCACAAATTAAGGAATTGGGTCCTGTCTTTCAAAGACTTTGCAATATAGCAAATCCAGTATTTGTAGGTTAGGAGTTCCCATATAAAGAGCAGGCTAAAAATAGGGCTGAAATATACTTTGAAAGATATTTAGTGTTCTTGAGAAACCTCTACAGAGAAAAAAAATTTGGACATGTGCCGTTCTCTGGGTTTTCCCTGGCAGTTTTGATGAGGCATTTATAATCACATCCCAAAGAACTGTTCTGTGATATTTTAGAACTTTTTCAAGTTTGTGCAAGCATGCATGGGTTCTGCAACTAATTCACAAGGTTTCCATGTTGAAGAACAGTTACAGGAACATTGTCCCTTTTTTTGCACTTTAAAAAAAAATTAAAATTAAAAGAAAAAAGGCATCATTAGGGGCTGCAGAGAGCTACATGTGATTTTGATTAAAGCCAGGAGCTAGAGAGGTCAGCTCTATCTGTGTTTATGTCTGTGATTACAGAGCAGCTCCTCTATGCTGCTAGCCATCAGAGCAAGGCTGGTGTGCGTGTGCCTGGTTCCAGCAGGGAAACATGAGATAACTGATCACATATCCCACAGCCCGAGGTGTAAGCCAGCCCAAGACACTTTGCCATTAGCTGACCCTGTTCAGCGGCTGAGGGCAGCTGCTGGGTGCCCAACACCTGTAAGACATTCAATCCCCGTGTGCCAGGGGTCACCTGCCACCCCACCAGACACACCACACATGCCCAGCCACCCCGGCACGGACCCCACGGGGCTCCAGGGGGCTGGACACCCCTCTCCACCCTGGGCCATCCCACAAGGCTGTCTGGGCTGTCCCATCTCTGCAGCCAGCAGAGAGACTGGGGGCAAATGTAGATGTTACAGTTGAATTTAGGCAGATACAGAAGCTGATCTGATATTCTCCACCACACCCTCCATGAAATGCTTAACAGCAGATACATGCCCACCCTGCTGCCTTTGGGGCAAGAGGTGGAGGAGGAGCTCAGCCTCCACCCAAGGATGGCTTCTTCTTGACATGTACAGGAAACAAAGACAGGGGAGGCCATGGGCACACAGAAAGGATAAATTCAAAGCCTGGTAAGGAAAACAGTCAGTGTCGGTCTACAGCCTGATCTCCTCAAGAAGCTGCCAGAGAAAGTTTCAGTAGGAGAGGCAGTGACCTGACTGACCAGCCCCAAGGATCCTGGCATGTACCAAGGGACTCACATTATGCCAGGTCCTCCTCTCCAAGTTGCCTCTAAGAATGTTTACGTTACTAATAGCTACTCACTGAAGGATATCTATTTGCAAGCAGCCCATGCTCTTTTGTGTGTGTGCCCTGCCTCTCCTCAGTGTGACCCCACTAGTGAGTGGAATGCAAAAGCAAACTACACTTTTCCATGGATATAAGCTTCTAAGAGAAAGCTCCAAAGCATTTGCTCATCAGTGAAGCATGGCACACGTGCACGGTGGCCTACTGCATTTTGGAGGGAAGTCACCTTTTCCAGAGGGCTGTGCAAATTTATGTACAGAACTGTGAAAAGCAGGTCCTTGTGGCTGAGAACCAGCTGACTGAAGAAACAGGCCTGCTGCAGCCAGGAAGGAGGGAGGGAGGGAAGGAAGAAAAAGAGCATCTGCTCTGCTTGAGGCCAAGGGGGGATTGGAGAGGCAGGATATCATTATTGGGGAATTTGGTCTTCTAGGACCAGGCAGCTAGAGAATCGTGCACCATTTTCCTGTCACTGACTCCTCTCTCGCCTCAGAGACACTCATGGGACATGCTGCAAAAGCAAATGAAATTCCCACTTTCCCACTGCTGTCGGGTGCTCACCCTTCTGAGAACCAAGCCTTGCCTCCACACAAACATCCTGCAGAGCAGGTCATGCCAGTAGCCACATGTGGGGACACCTGAATGGCACCCAGGGGTCTTATCACACTGGCTCTCTAGAGATCCTCATCATTTGTCCTTATCCCATAATTGACCATGGCAGGGCAGTACACTGGATTTTGCCATAACAGCTCTAAGTCCCTTTTCTCTATCAGCTTTTTCAATACATGCCAACAAGTGTTAGTTTTCCATACTATCTTTTTTAATAGCTTTTCACAGTTGTGCCCATCTTTTCTACCATCACTAAAGTCTTTGACTGTTCCAGGAGAGGGTCTCTATCACAAGAGAAAGCACATAACTGCACTGTGCTGCCTTTGTGACACTGGCCACAAAGTTTCTTCACTCCTCTGGCCACAGGCATGAACAATAGGCTATGACTTTCCTATAACTCTTTCTGCCACATGTCTTTCTGGCTAAACCTTTCTTTGGTTCAAACTGAGATGCCTCTCCACAGAGTTGATAAGATTTCTGGAAGTGTTGTGTTTCAACAGCTCTAAACCTAACACATGAGTAGGGCATGAACCATTATGTTCAGAACATATTAAGGAAAATTTGAGGAAAACCTGTCCCTGAGGAAGTGCTCCTTCCCTTGGTGTAACCACTGCAGCATGCCCAAAGTTGGTTTGAATCCCTCCATGCCATGAAGCTGAGTGTGTCGTCCTGGGCACCAGCAGAGGTTGGCGTGGTGTCATCAAGCGGGCAGTGGCTGTGTGTAGCACACACCAAGAGCTGTGCATGGCTCCTGTTCCTGGTGTGGTACAGTGACCCCAGCCATAGCTTGTCTGTGATCCTGCACAACCTGCACTGGACTCCAAGACTAGGGAAGTCCCTGTGCAGGGCCAGCAGAAGGACCTGGCATGGACAACCCATTTACCATGTACAAGGGAACAGCATCCAGCTTTGCTGAGACTGTGATGGCAGAATTAAAGAACAATAACCAAGATTAGGATCACCCACGGCTTCTCAGCCATATCCCTGACAACCTCTGATAACACACCAAACACTCTGAAGTACTGATTTACTGATGACCATCAGGAGAAACCTGATGAGCTCTTTGGAGGGCAAGGGGACCTCTGTCCCTCTTGAGTTCAGTGTTTGTCACTCTTTACCTGGGGCAGTTCATTTGGGTTGGGTGCTTTCCAACATGAATTCCAGTGGAAGATCAGAGATGTAAAATGAAAGGGCGAAGGAAGCCTTAGTATGAAAAGCTTAGAGTGGTGATATGATGGAGGTAATGGGAGCAGGCAAGCAGACAAAACACACATGTTACTGAGCAGGTTTGTGTTGGCCATTCTGCATCGGAGACTGCAGACACCTGCAGCCATGTCCATAAGAAAATCCTTGGATACACCAGATGATGTTAAGAGAGTTTATTTTTGCAGACAGAAAAAAGGGATACCCTTATATCATTTGGAAGCAGCCTTTACAACATTCCTTCCATTTAATGTACAAGAAATGTTGCCCATGATTGATCACCATATCTCTTTAGTTACTACCTGTTAAAGGCCACCATGCCCTTATAGGCACACAAGCTCCTTTTCCTTAGTTTGTGTCACTTAAATACTTAGGTTATTATGAGGTCTTAATTTACCTTAAAATCCATTGCAAAATAGAAAAATTTTTGTTCCATTAATGGAAGCAGCTTTGCTCACAGTACAATTCTGTCTACCTTTTGCATCCTCATTTCTAAAAATACACTGAAAACCAGCCAATATTGGAGGTAAAAGCTATATAAATTAGTTCAGAAGTGGAAGACCAGCACAGAGAAAGTTTCAGGAGTTTGATTTGCACAATTAGTAAAGAAAAGTGCTTTGCTGTGGCTCCTTTAGACAGTGAAGATGCTCAGTCCTGGAGACCCTTTTATGCTCAAGATAAAGCCACAGGTAAAACTAGTAGATGGAAATTTAAGATGGAAATGTAGCTAAGGAACAAGTGACCATTTTTAAATAGTGTGGGGGACAACTTTCAGACAAGCTGCCAAGGAATATGATCGCTTTTTCTGACTGAGAGCAGCAAATCTTCAGAAATCTTCAGCAGAGTTAGAACATGCAATGTTCTTCAGTGTAGAGAAAATAAAGGAGCCTGGAGCAAATAGTTTTTCTGCTTCATTCTCGGTGATTTGGTGAAAAAGCGACTTTTCTGCAAATGTGAAAAGTAAGTTTAGACCTTCCCATGCTCACTGTGAAGTACTGGGAAAGTTTATCTGGTATCTCCTTTGATACACTGAAAATCACCAGGTTTTCCATCAGAAAGGAAGGTAGATGATTTTGTAAAGGTCAAATACTCATATCTGAATGCCATAGGCAGCCTTGTCTACTCATCTTACTTATTATAAGAAATTCATAAAACACTTACCTCATCAAGCCTACTCCAGCCAGATGGTTATCTTGCTAAATCGATGGCTTTACACAGTAGGTCAGCTTCATGCTGAGGCAGAAGTCCAGAACACTTTTGACCTGTCATCCAGAAGATGCTGCAACCACTTTCCCTCCCTTCTAAGAACAGCAGGACTTTTCTGTTCAGGCAGGTAATGATGGAAAAGATTGCCAACAGAAGCAGGCATTTGGTTCATGAATAACAAGGACATTAGCTACTTTTGCAGCAAAAATTAGTAGCTACCAGAACAAATCTGTGATTTAGGGCTCCCAGGAGGAGATGTTCTTTTTCTCTTTGTTTTTATAGCACTTTAATGATCATGGGCAAATAAAGTTACAACTATTTTCTGATGCTGCATCTCAGAACTATAATTTATAGCCTATATAATTCATCTCCAAATCCTGATTTTTTTGGCAATGCAAAGCAGTAGCTAGGCCAGGAGTTAATGATTATGAGCTAAGCATTTATCTCACTTGGTGCCATGTCGGCTTGTTCTACTTTAAAATATTATTTGCTCTTATGCATGCTGCTCTTCTGCCAGAGCTGAAGACAAATTGCTATTTTTCCAAGAATAAAAAAGCACTGTGACTCGATTCCAATTAACAGTGCAGGTTTTAAGTGTAATCTTTTTATTGCTCCTTTTTTTTTTCCATCCTATTTATCACTATTGAATTCATGTCATCTGTTACACTCTACTCTTCCAATTCTTTTCATCTTTTCTCATGTCTGAAGATATACTTGAGGTAGAAACATATTGAGCAAAAAGTGAATTTTCAGGCTGTGGTCTAAAAAGACAGGGACCCCAAGGGTCATATAATTTTTCTAGCATGTTTATGCACGTTCAGGAACTGTCCCACTTACAAATATTTATTAAGTAGCTTTCTCCTGCACTGTGTGCTGTATTCCCTTTGAATTTGTCCTTACCTTTCATTTTTCATTCTGCATGATGGAGCCCCAGGTTACTGTCAGGATAGACCTGTTTATTGCTCCCCAAGTGTTGCTGCTTCCTGTGGAATTGAAGGTGGCAACAGTGTGCAGGACTACAAAAAACCAAACCAAACCAAAACAAGCCTATTCATTTTATTCTTTATCTAGGGACTGTTTCTTTGCATCTTGTCTTCTCAACATCAGTGAATTGATCCAAAGATCAAAATGGAAGGTATTTTTCTCTATGGACTATGTTCCACTCTAAGAGTATATTTGTCTCTAAAGTCAGAATTTGGTCACAAAACCTCTGTCATATTGTAAGCTGTTACACAGAGAAGCAACAGACAGTATATTTTATAATCCACCTCTGTTTACTCTTTAATTTTGGTTGAAAATTGAAGTTTTAGAAAGACTCAGAAGTTAAGACATTTAAAAAACTCAGTCCTTTAATATACTGAATATGCAGTGAGAAATGCAGAATACAGGAAAACACTACCCTCTGTGAAGCTATTTACTTGTAAACCCAGTGAAAATTTAAGCCAGTCAGAATCTCTGACTTTCCTGGCTACTGCCTTCCAGAGGGGAAACCGCTGTTTGGTTTACACAACTTGAGGGACTTTAGCTTATATTCTTTTCATGTTTCATGGAACTATTGTTTCTATAAGCTTAATTCTGGATTCTTGTCTACTTTTTGTTTTGTCATAGTTTTTAATTGACCCAATAAAAAGATTTTTAAAACTAAAAAAATAATTTTTGCTATAATTATATTTTGATTCTCACTTCTTAATTTCAATGTATTTTACAGACATGAACTAACTGGTATTCCTGAGAAAAAAAGTCTAGTTTTAGCTATTTTTCCCTCGGTATTTAGCTTTTTGTACAATCTAAACTGAAAACTAGGTTTCAGGTTTTCAATAGCTAATGGTTTTTACACAGACTCACTCACTCCACCAACCTCAAAAAAATCTGTCTAAAACTTCTTTGTCAGGGGGGTTTTTTTGGTTGTCAGGTGACATGAAACATAAGGAAAAGTCTGCTAGGGACTTTGTTCAATATATACTCATTAAATCACAGTCTCTACAAATACATTAAAAAGCATAGTTTAACTGTTGTGATTCATAAAAGGAGAAAAAATTCATTCAGAAAATTAAGTAGATGTTTAAGCTCATGTGTGAATTTGTGAATCCATAAATTTTCAAAATTGGTCAATAAATAGAATGTGTTTTGACTTTTTTAGTAAGAGACATTCAGAATGAAAAATAAATGAAAATGTTTCTAGCAATGAATGCCTAAAATTACAAAGCACAGCAGATAAGACCATTTTACTAAGAGAGGCTCTCTGCCAAGTGATAGGCCCAAAAATACCTTTTTTCCTTTTTAATTTCCTCTAAAAATCAACAATAGGGCCAAGAAAATAATTTAGAGTTCATTATATAATTGATTAAAAATCTGCTTTAGCCTGTTTTCTACCTTGAGGTGTATAATCAAGACCAAAAACCACATCATAAAATCTTAGCTAGAATAGCAGAAATAAGCAAATCTCACTGCTTTTTATAGCTGCTTTTTCAGTGCCTCTTGTTCATATTGGTGTGATGAGCTCTAAAATAAGAAAATCAGTTGTCTAGAAATTTCAACTTATTCCTACTCTTTAGGATTAAATAAAACCTGAGCAGCTAGCATCCTGCCAATCATGCCTGGAGCCATGCCAAGGATGCACTGCCTTCTTTTATTAAATAAACTTTGTGGTGATTCTAGACATTGAAGGCTTCCTTAAACCCCAGCAAAGGCACATCTTTAGGAGAGGTGATAGGAAATTTGGCTGTAATGAGCGAGCACATTTCACCCAAACCTACAGCAGTGCCTTCAGCAGTGAGTGTACCCGCGCTGCGTGTACCTGAAGCCACAGGCACAGTCCTGTCTATCGACTGCTGTTCTGCAGAACAATGCTTGAGCTGAGAGAGCAGCACCTGGATCACCTAACCTACCAGCCCCCCGGACACAAGGTGCCTAAGAAAGCAGACTCAAGTGGTGCACACCCGTGCTCTGTGGGGCAAACAGATCACGGCTTCTGAAAGCCTCGAGGAGTACCCTGTCTGACAAGGTACAGACTCCTGCCCCTGCCCGCTCAGCAGGCAGGGAGCACAGATATTTCAGCAAGACTGCTTCATACCCGGCCTAAAATCTAAGTGCAAGTTAGGTGGCAAAGCCAGACACCCGAGTTAGGCTGGCCAGCCCCAAACCCATGAAGTTAGCAGTGTGATACACCCATCCTTCCAAGAGCCCCTGAGCACACCGCGCTCCCCGGAGCACAGAGCAGCACGGCTCCTTCACACCCGGGAGAGTTTCTTTAAAGGCATGTGGGAAACGCAGAGGCTTCAGAGCCCATTCAAGACTGTGTCCCAAGAACAGAGGGACACAGAACCACTTTGCATATGTGAATTCCAGTCATGTGAGCCTCAAGCTGAAGGTGTATTAGTGTGTCTGTGACGCTATACCAATGGCATGCGGAGTGTCATATTCTGCTCTAAATTGGCTCCAACACTTCTCTGATACATGGGCTGCTGAGCTTTCTAGGTAGAGGGTCTTGCCATTCTCTTTTTTAAAAATCTCCGTGTAATGTCATGTGATCCTTGCAGTTTCTCTAGGGACAGCAGACTCCGCTTCATGAGGAAGGCTGTGCTGCATCTGTCAGTAGCGTGAAAGCTGGCATGGACACGGCAGACAGTGACATCACCCGTCCGCTCAGACCTAGCACAGTGCCAGCTGGTGGAGTTCTGCATTTTCTCTCCAAGTGCTCCTTTCCCTGTGCACAGCGCTTCTCTTCTGTGGAAGCCACAGCCCGAGGCAGGAGATGACAATTGCACTGACAGCACAGGACAGAGCATGTGGTCATCACTGCTGCATTTCAGCCGGCTTGGAATCACCACAGAATTCGGGTCTGAGAACAGCAACCATTCTTTGTGCCTGAAGCTGCACAGGCATTTAGGAGGACACGGGAGTGTGGCCAATACTGTTAGTGCAGCCATCTGTTAATAGATCTCCTACTTCCACGAAATGTGCTGGAACCTCCCTCTTGACCTCCTGCTAATTTAATTTCAATTGACAAACTAGCTCAAAAGTCATCAGAGTGACCAACAGAGGCTGAGGCTGCGTGAGAAATGAGACATGAAAATGAGGAATGAGACAAAGAGAGAGAGAGAGGAGAAAGGTTTTTCTTGGATATTAGAGATGAAATAAGTGTAACATCTAGTAACCATCCAGCTATGGGTGAACATCAGTCATCCAGCAGTAAATGGATTCTGACTTCTACAATGCAGGAAAAAAATGGTGCTTAAGAAATACTGAAAAACTTAAGCATACCCTAAAAAAGTCACATTTAACATCAGCTCTGAGGTATATGGCCAAAAAAAAAAAAAAAAAGAAAAAAAAGAATGGCAAACATAAATTTGGTCTGCTCCTGAAGTCTCTTTCCATTTCCCAGATCCAGAAATTAACAGAAAAAATATGCACAGTCTAAGAGAACCTTTATTTTTAAAAATGCCTGGCTATTTGCTGGAGTATCAGAGAATTGAATAGCTAAATAGTGTGTACCAACCAAAAAAAGGAAATCGCAAATAAGCCAAAGTTATTTTGGGGAGCAACTATATCTATAAACAACAATAAAAACAAAGACGTCTAATACTGAAAATACAGTTTATTGTGTTTTACCCTCTGACCCCAATTATGAAGGCAGTTCTGTTTCCTAACTGCTTAGTTAGCCCCACCTGCCACGTAAGTAGGTGACAGATCAAGCTGCAACCATTATACCATTGTCTGGGAAGGATTATTGTCACTATAATCTGCAGAGAAAAATGTAATAAAAGAAACACTGAGAAGTGGAGATGAGGTTTTCAAAAGTAAGGGTAAGTATTTTGTATCCTCTTTGTCAGCAATCAGACATTTTCCTGTGCGACTGAACAGCTTCCCTAAGCATGTAGAAACCAAACTCTGTAACACACTTGTCTATTGGCTTCACTCTGTGCTTTTTCCCCTCCACTCTCTCCAGGATATGGGTTAAGTTGCCAAGAACAGCTCTCAGTTAGGACAGAACATGATTAACTTGTTTTTCCAAGGAGTGAAGACATCAGTCTACCTGGCCAGTTCATGACTCCATTCCACAACTTCTGGTTTGAAATGCTCTACAGATGGTCACAGAAGACTGCACTCCTGTCTCATTCCAGCACAGTGTATGGGCCTTCTCTCTCTGGTGCCAGCAGTCTCTGTCCTCCCACCTTCTTCTGTTTCCTTTCTAGAGGATATGAAAACTTGCAAGTAAGATGGTGTGAAGGCCCAGGAACACAGTGGTTTATGTTAGTGTACACATCTACTCTATGTGCAGGTAACACACTCTGCGTAAAGTGTGTCCTTCAGGAAGATGTTTCATCCTTATTCTTCTGTTTATTTTCTTTCCAAAAAAACAAACATAAATCATCTGCTGCAAGGATACAATTACCTGGGTTTTTCTTCATCTTCACCTTTTTATGGCTGATGAGGATCATTGCTCATGGTAACGAGATTAAAAACATTTCCGTTTCTGAGACAATGCTGCATCTGACTTCTCATCTCCCAGAGAACAGGCCAAATGGTAAGAGAATAGGAATGGTTGTGGGAAAAGCAAAAAGTTATGAGGTAGGATAATCATCAGTAACTAGCCATCCTAGATTCAGCCAAGAAGGAATATTTGATTTTAGTTGACACCACCTCACATCATTGCCAGGGGCAGGGGAAAGGGACTCTCTGGCTTCTGAGAAGAAGGGCATGGCTTCCAGTCAAAAAAAACATGGTGGAAGGGGGAAAGCTGTCCATCATTGTTCATTTGCTCCACAGTGAGTATTTTTGCATATGAATCACCCTCTCTTTTGTATAGTTCTCTAATTAATATTGTTGCTGTTACTGGCTGTTCTCTTATGCCATTGCTGTTTCCAGTAAGTTATTTTTATCTCAATCTCTGATCTTTACCTTTTGTGCCTCCAGTTCTCAACTCCATCCCGCTGCAGTGGGAAGGGGGCTGGAAAGGGGGAGCAAGTGATCAGGGTCCGGTTTGGGCACTGAATTGGGCAGTACAATTCCTAAACCGTAGCACTAATCAGGAGGGGCACAACTAGTGATGAGACTAATTGCATGAAACAAAGCTCAGTGAGATGTGGAGACCCAGCCAGCTCCACATCTCATGGTCACTGCAGTCGAGGCTGCCCCCAGCTTTCACATTCCCAATTTGTCCTTTGTTTGCTAGTACAAAGTCCAGCAGCCCAGCTCTCCTCATTGTCTCCTCCACCATCTGTGCCAAAGTGTTATCCTCAGTGCTCTGCAGGAACCTCCTGGTGTGTGTGTGCCTCACTGTGTTGTCTTGGAGCAGGGCAATTGAATTCCCTCACAATAACAAGGGCTTCCGACCACGAGGCTGCTTCCAGCTGTCTGTAGAAGGCCTCGTCTATTTCCTTCCTCAGGATCAGATGGGCTGTAGCAAACACAGCAGTGTCACCCATGTTGGATTGCCCCTTCATTCCTACATAAAAGCTCTTGACATATTTTTCATCCACCCCTGGGCAGAGCTGGATACATTTTGGTTGCTTTCTCACTTAAAGAGCAGATCCACCGCCTTGCCTTGCTGGTCTACCTTTCCTAGAAAAAGCAGGTAGCTCTCCCTGACAGCATTCCAGTAATGCAAGATATCCCACCACGTCTCTGTAATTGCAATGAGATCATGGCAGTGAAAGCAATGAAAGCAAATTTCCAGAAAACCTTTTGCATTTTCAAAGTTGTTCTTTAGTGCATTTCTTCAGTCTTTTATGCCCAGAGCTGGTTACTGGTGCCTAGACAACCATTAACTCTCATTTGGTACAATGGTGTTTGATTGAATGCCTGAATTTCAGTGACCACTATACCTTAACTGTCAATATTCAGCTTTCTCAGCACCAATCATGAAAGAAGGAATTCTTAAATTGAATGCTTTAAGGCAGTGAACAAACTCCTAACATGCTGGGATTACTGTGCTGATCATGGTAGCCTTTAGGGATTTTTTTCACATTTCTGTGAAAATTATACTTGAATATTTGACATTTATCTAGAATCTGGCCACCTAATATCTCTGTTGCTAGAGAAAGATCAAGGGGTACTGCTTCATTACCTAATCTCTGTGGTTAGCTCCCCAAAATCAATATAATCTGCCATTTCTCTCTAGAAGAAATCACATTGCAAAGGTTTCCATTATAGTTCAAAGAGGAACTTGTAACTGTGCAGTGTTCATGAAAGTACTCCAGGCAAGACCAGGAGGACTATGAAGTATGTCTATATAAATGTATTTTCTATTCTATGTCATCACCTATGCATGTGGGTTGAAACAAAATCAAGCCACTCTTCAATTGCCCACAACTAAGTGGTAGAAAGCATAGCCACAAGGTCAGGCTCTTAACTGGTATAAACTACCACCATTCTGTTGTCTTCTTTGTTTTCCCATCATCCCCATCCTATGTACCTTTAGTCCAGAGGAGGAAATCTAGAGAGTGTCTACTACCTGTTGCAGAAGCCCTATATTCCTTTCTCACTGATGCCCCTTCCACAGGATTTCTCATTTCTTCCTACCCAAAACTCCTGTTTTGACCACATACAGAAGGCTTTGTTTCAGGATGAGATAGAATTAAAGGAAAAGAGAGAGATGCCAGCAAACATGTAATTAATAGAAACCTCCAAAAGAGAGTCTGGTGGTTTGCTGTTCTCCACAATATACAATTAACATTAATAACAAAGAGAAAATTAATTGAAGGACAACTTATTCAGACTGACAGATGATCCAGTGGAATGTGAACTTATCAAACATATTCAGTCTAAGATGGAATTTTTTAATGGCAAGGTTGATTGCCTATGGAACAATTTATCAAAGACTACTGTAGATTCTTTACATTTTGAAGTCTTTAAAACCAGATATTCTTCTCAGGGTCATCCTCTAGCCAAGCATAAACTGCATCATGCAAAAAGCACTTTCCAGTAATCTATGTTGGATGTCTGTGAGAGTTCTGACCAGAAGGCCAGTCATGGTTCCATGTAGATTCAGGTCTAGATGGAAAAATTAGGTAGATTTTTCCCCAAAATGGATTCAGTGCCAAAAAAGACTTACAGCAGTTAGACACTGGCCCAGACAGTGAGTGAAATATAACCAAGTCCAAGATATAGTTAAGATACATGGAAAGGCTCTTTTTGATGTCTGACAGTTTTGGATAACAGCCTTAGAGGATGGGTGCAGTGCAGAGATTTTGCAGTCACCAGGCATATCACTTCCAGCAAGTATTAGGTGACACTGCCCTCAGATGGTCAAGGCAGAGTAGGTAAATACTTCCTAATTCTTAAAATGAACCTAAACTTAACAACTGGCTAAATACATTTCAAGCAATGCACTGCAAACAAATTTCTCCACCACAATGAACCCTTGAGAAAATGGTCATTTCTTTGTCTGCAGCTAGCAGTAGTCTGGAGTGAGAATATTCCAGAGAACAATATGCACTACAGAATAGACCTCCTTCTGCAAAGGGAGAACTGGAAGAAATTAAAAGGAAAAATCCTTTTCAACAAAAAACCTGTGTACCATAGCTAAATTTGTCTAGAAATTTAACATTAGGGAAATTAAATGGGCACTGCAAAAGTCCTCCATTAGCTGAAAGAATATGATATTAACATCAGATATAGAATATAATTACATTTTTAAGGCACTTTTTATTGTCAAGGTATGAGAATGCCCTGCACAGTGTGATACTAGAGATGCTGTAATAGGTTATGCCACAACTCAACAAGAATGAGAGGATCTGGGGAAACTAGAGGAGATTCAGGTTCCTTCTTCAGAATAGGTATTTACAGGCTTTCTATATTGTCATGCTATCCAAGTAATGCAGTCCTTCTGAGGTGCAGCAGCTCAGTTGTCTCTTCTCTAGCTGTCCTGACAGCCACTCGGGGTCAGGCTCCTGCAACCACCCTGAGGAGGGCTTGCAGCACTGGCTGCAGGAGAAAGAGAGTTCTCATCACTGCAGCTCAGCCACTGGCTGTACTGTCAGGACAGCAGCACCTGACCACAGGACAAGCCATGACACTGATCCTCTTCCAGCTCCTAACCGGCACACTTGCCAGACCATGTGTCCCCAACCCCTGCTCTCACCAGAAGGGATGGCTGGAGCCCCTTCCTCACCCTCAGTGGCTGAAATGGTGTCCTGGGCTGTGGGGTGTAGTGAGACCCCAGGTCCAGGTCCTCAAGGACATCAGGGTTGTGAACACACTCTGAGGACTTTTGTGGTGTGGCACCAACATCTGGACCAAACAATTGAAATTACCAGTGTTGTCCAAATAGAGACTCAGCCTGCTATTTATCTGAGCTAAAGCCTCAGGCTGCAATTCATCTGAGCTAATCTCTGCTTGTGCTTCAAGACAAAATGAATCACATTCCTGGGAGTCCCACTCACCTCCTCTTGTCATGTGTGAGCTGCAAGTGAGCCATATAGACAGGGAGCACTGGGGCACCCAAGTTTGGGAAACCATAGACAGATGGGAAATTGCCAACTTTCTCCACTCAACTTAGGACAAACTGAGTTAGAAAGAGAATCCACATTTTGTAGTAATGGGGAAAGAAACTCCTTCACACAGGTAAAAATTCAAAGAAACTCTTCTGAAGACCTGAAGTGATTAATCTGGAGTGAGACAGGTCAGAAACCAGCTCAGAGGGCACTTTTTGCTACATTAAGAAATTGACATTTTCACTTCCTTTTTGGTAAAGTTGCTACTTTCCTGGTTGCTCGGGCTAAGACAAAAAGATATTTCTGTCCAATATTTGAAATTTCTATGAAAGGTTTTATTAGAATGTAGGGAGAACCAAGTTCTAGAATCCTTTTCATGTATCTTCTGAGAAAACAAGTAAATAAAATCTCATCTTGTGGTTAAGTAGATTAATGGTGGAAAACATGGCTGACAGCAGGAAAAATGTGCCTCTGTCAAATGCTCTGTATAAGGTCATTCTCATAATCAAAAGAAAACTAATCCTCTTCCACTCAATAACAGGCTTAGCTAGCAAGTGATTTTACTACCTCAGACAAAAGTTCTCTGAATTCAAAGATGAAAAGTGCCAGAGATTTCAAAATGTTTGAAATGCATATAGTTGGAAAGTACTTACGGGAAAAAAACAAACCAGCCAACTTTCTCTGGTTTTTTTTGTTTTGTGTTGGGTTTTTTTGTTGTTGTTTTGCTTGTTTGTTTGCTTGGTTTGGTTTGTTGTTGTTGTTTGGGGGCTTTTTTTAAAGAAAGAAGGTAGATAAGAAGGACACTTTTCCACCTAGTCTTGCTTTGTCATCTGTCATACACTGTTCTGTCAGTGGGGATTGAGCCAGGCCTTGCCAACAGCCACCAAGCAATGGTGCAAAAGGTACTGTGCAGGACATAAACTGGCCATTTTTCACATTTTTGCTGCAGTGCTGCTTGCCTTGGCTGTGTGTATTGAAGTAATTCTGGTTCAGGCTGCAAAAACTTACAAATTTGCCCAAAACTAGGCAGATGCCTACAAGTTTTCCTGTAGGGGCTTTTTAGACCTTTTAATTGACTAATAAATATAAAGGACAAACAGCCTTCTCATTAAAAAGACAAAATTAAAGATTTGATTCATTAAAGATTAAAATTAAATTAAGCCAAAATTAAAGATTTGAGTTGATTAAACTAAAGACGCAACTCTGAGTAATTTCAGCTGAATTCCTCTGTTATTTCTGAAATAAAAAGGTCAAAATTGAAACAATCCAATGCAGATTTAAGACAGAAATATATTTTCCAGTGCTTGAAAATTGTAGTCTTGGTAAATCTATTTTTCAGAATCTCTGTGAAATTGGGATAAGAGTCTGTCTACCACCAAAGGATTATGGCAATGAAACAGTATACTGTTTCATTGCCAATCATGGTCAATCATGGAACAACAGAATCACTGAATCACTGAAGTTGAAAAAGACCTCCAAGATCACACAATCCAACCTTTGACCGATCACCACCATGTCCACTAAGTGCCATGCCCAGTTACTTCTTTAACACTTCCGCCACCCTGGGAAGCCTGTTCCAATGCTTAACCATCATTTCAGTGAAGAACTGCTCTCAGGCAGTTGTAGAGAGCAAGAAGGCCTCCTCTGAGCCTCGTTTTCTCCAGGATAAACTACCCCAGCTCCCCCAGCTGTTCCTCATAGGACTTGTGTTCCAGGTCCTTCACCAGCTCCACTGTCTTTCTCTAGACACACTCCAACACCTCAATGTCCTGCTTCTCATGAGATACATAAAGAGTGTGCAGGAATACATTCTGTGCAGGTAGCTCAGGGTGCAGCTGCAGTGGGAGCTGCAGGTTCAGCTCTGGGTGGGGAGAGCCCCAGACAAGAGGCCATGAACTGCCAACT
>JAKEPQ010001021.1:28977500-28992500 GCA_024500445.1 Entomyzon cyanotis | reverse complement strand
ACCAAAGTGTAGTCACAGATTTGTTTCCATGAGAGTCCAGCACAAAAAGCAATATTTCACTTGACTCTCTAAATTTTTAGGAATTCCACTTAGGGAGCAAATTGAACCCATGTTCACAGCCCCTCAGTAGCCTTTTGAAAATTGTAAAAACCCCAAAACTGAGCATGATCGCCTTTGCAACATGTTACCCCTATATTAAAACATTGAAAAAGTGCTTCCAAGTTATTTTCTCAAGAGCTAATTGTCTTTAAAAGAAAAGTTGTAAGGAAAAGAAAAAAGCAAAATAGTTTGATTAGCAATTTTATTTCCATTTGGTTATTGGCTAATAATTTCTTATGCATTCAAAGAGAGGGAAAAAAACCCTCATCTTTCTAAATTTAGTTCCTGGGATCTCTAATCAAGTCAGGGCCAGCATAGAAAAAGCATAGAAACAGAGGTCTCTACTTCGGTCTGCCAAATTACCTTCTTACTGGCATGCTCTGGTCAAATTCAGGCACTGCATTTCAGGCATCTTTTTCAGTCACCCATTTTCAGACTCTACTGGATCCATCTTCTTCCCGCATCAAACTGTACCTGGAAAAACCTGTTTCCCCCATTTCTCATCTTGTCTGTTTCCCTGTTGTTTTTTTTTTTTACTTCATGCTTTTAATCAATTTGAAGGAGAATGCTATTTGAAAAGTAATAGCAGAGTATTATATAATTTAGGTAATTTTGTAAATGGTATACGGAAAGAACACTGCTGTGAGACCACAATCCCTGGAAAATCCTTTAGTCTTTTAGGGATCCATCCACAAGAGCTGAGTTGACTGAAGACTGCTGTGTCACATATCTCATTTTTCTGGTTTCTGATATTTGGAGATTTTGTTCATCATGGATGGATATTGCTGACCAGTTAGTGCCATAAGGTGATGTAAAGTTTTTGTGAGGTCCTTAAGGTCTGGAGAAGATGCAGGGACACTCTGTGGTGCTGTGAAAGGTATCAGTTTGGAGGGAATGGGAGCAGCTTTCCTTTTTCTGGCTAGTTCCTCCTTTCTTCCACAACTTCCTTTGTTATCAGTTACAGGAGATGAGTACAGGTGTGGTGTGGAAGCAGCACTGAGGGAGTGGTGGTGAGCAGAATATCCCCTTTCCAGCCTGATCACTGTGTGAAGACAACTTTTTTCCCAGAAATGAAATGGCATTCCTGTATTTCTGAATAAATTATAAACTCCAGTCTCAGCTACAATCCTAGGGATCATACTTTGCCCTGACACATTTTTCTTGCTGAAGACATGACAAAGCAATAAAACAGTAAGTTTTTAAGTGAACTAACTGTCATCCAAATCAATAATAAAAATGTTTTGAGTTTGTTTTTAATACATCTATTCCCCCTACTGGTGATACTTATTTTTATTTGGATACCAAAAAAAAAAAATTAGGGAAAAAAAGACAGAGAGAGAAATAAGGAACAGAGTAGCAGCAAAAGAAAGATAAGACTAGATTAGTTTGGTGCTTTTTGGAATCCTTAAAGTGTATTTTTCATTAGATTTTTACTGTGCATCACACAGCCTATGCATTATGGAAGTCAAAACCACAATGCCGTCGTTAATGCAGTGTATGAACTTACCTTCACTGCACTCATCATCAAAGCTCACAGCCAACCCAGCAGAAGCAGGATCAAGTCCTGTATTCATACTGTATTAAGCCTTGTATTTATACTGTTCCTTTTCCCGTGTATACCTTTGAAGTAATGCAAAGGCCCAAGGCAAGTCCTGGATGAACTTTACTAGTGTGTGAGAATCCAAAGCCTGGGAATCCCTGAATTTTAAATGTTGACTCATTGTTAAGTTACAGATCTGTGGCATACCTGCACAGGGCCAAATTCCTCTGTTCTCTAACTTAAATACCCCCAGCATCTTTTAAGGAAACTGTCATGTGATTTCAATAATACTCTACAGTTCAAGTACATTTTAAAAATCAAATAAAAATGCTTGTTGTAGGATTTATCCAAAGTGTTTAGATTATATCTTTTGCTAAAATTGGAATAAAATTCAGCCACCTCCTCTCATTATCGCTGATAGACTGATGGATAGGTAGGGGGGCCTTCGAATGCTCTTTCGTATCTTTAGATTATGTGTTTGGCATTTCTAAATCACTGATGTAATTCAATTTTACTGACATGAATTTTCATGAAAAGAAATTTGCAGTTGCCTGATAAGTGGCAGGTAGACAAATTTTTAAATTTGCACATGGAAGTAATCACATCAGAAGCAACTACATGTTCACCTAATCAGAGAGCAAAATCAGCCCACTGCAACTGGTTAGAGCCATCACAGGTATGCAACACAGTGTGCATACTGAATATTTACAACCTGCTGACATTCAGCCTGGTAGCTCTTTAAAAAGTTCTACGAGTATGATCTCAGATAACTATTTAGTGAAAATCTCCAAGAAATCTCTGAATGGTCTGTGATTGGTACAAGAACTTAAATTCAGCTGTTTTATGTAGCTTTGCTTTTCAGGAGCAGGATGTCAGTCTCCATAGGCAGAGCATAGCCCTGTCACTATAGAGGGACAACACACAGGTAATATCACCAATGGGGGAGACATCTGGTTTATGTCCTTAGTTTGCTTCTTCTTGACATTTAAAGAAGTCTTGGAACACATTTTCTTTTTATTTCTTTAGAGCTCCAGCTCTTACCTTATACAACATAAGGTGAAAACAAATGAAAGAAAAAAAAGGAAAAGAGTTAAAGTTTAGCCATTTACAAACACCAAGGGTTGTAATTTTTTCCTTTTTTAAACTGTTTATTGTTTGCACTTGCTCATATTTAGCTACAGTGATGTTTTGCAGCAAGGCAAGGTTTATTTAATGCTACCCATCTGGTTAACATCCTGGGACCCACAATATTATATCTTGCTAGACAGACTCCACAGAAACAATTCTAGCAACAGCAGAAAAAAAAATCTGTAAATCTTCAGGTAATTCTAAGGTGAAATCAGAAATAAATGCAGGAGTAGAGAGGAAAAAGGACAAATGTGAGAGGACAAACCCCATACATTCACTACAGTTTGCTTTACACATCCTCTTTATCTCAGATACTCTTTACACCTAGAGTGTCACAGAAGCTCATAATTAACATGACTTTTGCATAAAGTCTGCCTCACTTATTCTGCACACATACACGTATCAGCTAATTAGATTTTTAATTCACATACATAGTGACAGTTTTGGGGTTTTTTTAATTCTGTCATTTACAGCTACAGACACAGCGAGTTTGGGCTTGTAAAAAAGATTACTTATACCAGACCATAACATTAGGTACCTTATAGAAAAATACAGAAAGGGGAAGGCTTCTATAATATTAAAAGAGCTCCTGTGCCGCTGCCTTGTGTTTCTTTACGTTCCTTATTTCTCCATTGCTGAGTCAGGGTATTTTGTCCCACTGGGGTTTATAGTTTTCCTCTGAGAAACACTGAGAAACTTTCTTCATCATGTGGTCTTGCTGCTGGCTTTGGACATGTTAAATGAAAATTGCAAATGCCACCAAAGTCAGATGCCAAGGTCAGCAATTTTCTCTATCTACCTGGGGAGATATACTACTCTTAATTTTACTTTTGTTTTCCCCACGTATTTCCTAACAATTTGATACGCTACTTGAAAAGTTAGCCACAGAGTTTAAGCCAATTTTTATATTAATCTACCATCTCAAATCCATGTACTTAAAAATGCACAAAGGGTATCTTGAAAGCAATGAAAGTGGTATATTTAGATCCCTTTTATGCTGAAGGTCTAATAGCTTTTATTTTTAAAGCAAATAATCACTAGTTGCTCCAACGGTGCCCTGCACAAGTAGCCCTTTTTTTCAACATAATATTGCTGATTCCTGTTCTGATATAGTGAATCTCTCATCATATGTGTTCACCTGTAGACCTAGGAGTGCATATTGGTCAAGTTAGGGGTCTTAGATGTAGGATCATTTATCTCCCAGGAGGGAGAACCAGAATAAAAAATTTCTCATGTCCCCTCCCTAAATAGTTTTGAAAAAGCATGTTGTTTGAAAAGGCCTTCATTTCAACCTCTCACTAAGACAGAAGCTGAATACAGACACGAGAATGCTCCTTTTGCAAATGTCTTCAATTTATTAAGTTTTTTGACTCATCTCTTTCTTCTCCCATGCCAAGCATAAGAGTTTCAGTGGCAGCTTAATCTCAACCAGTGACGCATTTTCCTAATTCCTATGACAGCAGTAAA
The DNA here is from genome assembly GCA_024500445.1 of Entomyzon cyanotis. Taxonomy (NCBI): domain Eukaryota; kingdom Metazoa; phylum Chordata; class Aves; order Passeriformes; family Meliphagidae; genus Entomyzon; species Entomyzon cyanotis. The sequence continues at coordinate 28,988,266 of JAKEPQ010001021.1, read as the reverse complement.
AGATTGGAGAAGATCTTACTCTGGGAGAAAGCAGTGGTTATTTGTCTCGTGGTTGGTGCAGACCTGTGGCTGCCAGTAGGCATGGACCCCTGACCCACAGCTCGTCCCTGCTTTCCTTTTGTGTGTTATCCATGGTGAAAGAGGAAGCCAATTAAGCACCCACTTAAGGGCTTACACTGGGATCTGTGTCTGGAAAGTCCTGCTACCAAAGAAGAGGGTGTTGTTTGAAAGAAAAAAAATTATAAACATGAAAAATACATAAAATGGTATTCCATGCTTTCCTTCTATAATAAAACTCCTTGGAAACAAGCCAGTCTTTATCTACCCAGCGTACTCTGTGGTATTAAAAGGTAAAAAGGTTGAAATATTTCATTTGCAATTACAAAACACATTTTTCCCTGGTATGGTAGTGCTGTGTCCTCATTAAAAGGACTGCAAGCAGCAGTTCATGACACTAGAAGATGTGGAACTTTGGCCTATTAAATTCAACTACAGAGAAGGCTCTTTTATTCTAGAAAAATAAAAATATCTTAGCAGCAACTTTAGCAAGCTAAACTCAATTCTGCAAGAATGCATTCAAAATATACGCAAAAATTAATCTGAGTCCATAAGATCTTTCTGCTATATTTAGTCTAAGACCACAATTTTAGACACAAGGAAATAAGAAATTGGGATGCTACAGTAGCTGTGTGTCCTCATTATATTGAAATAAAATGTTATTTGGACTACTCCTGTTCACTAGAGTGCTGTGTGTAAGAAAGTAGTCATGCTGATACAAACAAACAGCCCAACATTGCCTTTCATGAAATTACAGTAGCTGATTTCATCCGTTGCTACACATGGCAGAGAGAGATAACTAATTAACAGAGAATTCCCTATGAAAACATAATTCTAAAACATTTTGGCTTCACCTTTCAGCAGATGGGCTGCAAGAGATAGTATAGGAAAATGAATCAAGCCAATTGAGTGGTGGAGCTTTTTTCCTTATTTCTTTTTTTTTCATAACACAGATTTTTTTGTCATATGTTAATAAATTTGAGTAAAATCTAGCACTAATATGTTTAAAATAGTAGTCCAATAAAGTTCGGCTACAGTGTCCACAGTTGAGCCTGATTTTTCAGAAATGCTGAGCCTCAAACAGTATCTATTAATTTCCTTTCAGGGAAGGAGCCATACAGAGTGCAAATGGTGGGTGGAGCTGTCACCACTTAGGCATCTGGACAAGAAGGCAAGCGAGAGAGCTAATTTAGGCCAACTGATCATATATCCAAACATTTTCAGCCAAAAACTTCAGTGATTAAAATAATTATTTGTTTCTGCAACACCCTTTATTTCCTATAGTAAATGGACAAGACAACTTATTGCTCAGACATGTCAGTAAATATCAAGAGAGGTGCACTCTAACCCCCTGGTAATCTCCCTAGCTCTGGACAGACAGCCCAGGTATTGCTTGCCATGCTCACCTGTCCTTTGGAAGCAGCCTGCCCTGTCAGGAAGTGGAGAAATATGCTGCCCACAGTCACAACCCCACTGGAATGTCAGGGGCTCTACCTCTCCCACAACCAAGACTCAGGGGAAGGTGAGTGGAACATACAGTCAGGTGCCCTTATTCCCTCTTCCCCTAAAACAAAGAGTTGAACAGTCACCTCTTACTTTCTCTTGCACCCAACAGAGCTCTTTCTTGAAGTTAAGAAGAGTTAAGGTAGAAAATCTCTGGAACTACAACTGTTTCCCAAGCACTGCGAACCATCAGAGTCTGGAGAAATGTTACAGGGCAAAGCTAGGGGATATCTGTGTGCATGGTACTTACTTCTGGTGTATGGTCAATATTAATCATTTCTTTGGGACAAGCAAGAGACACAAAAACTGGTCCTGAATGGGTGAATTCAGAAGGTACTTTGATTTTAGAAAATTATTCTGCCTTCTGTGACCAGCTTCAAATGATCTTAGAGTGTGTCACATCTTCCTGAGCTTGTTCCTGTCATCTGCTAAGAGAGATTTCTACAGACACAGATCCCTGTTGCAAGCCTGCAGCTACTCTGCTGCAACTTGGTGAAAGCCCATCTACCCCTTCACCCATTCTGCAGGCTTTTGGCACTCCAAGGTCAATGTGGGCTGGGGAGGCCTCCAGGTCACCCTCTTTAAGCTCACAAGGCACATCCAGTGAAGATGTCCCAGGCAACACCTCACAGGGGCTGAGGCTGACACAGACATTTGGCATTTGGCAAGCATGGGCAAGACCCTTTCAAACAAGCAGCAGACAGGTGACAAGAGGACTCAGAGATCCTAAAGTCTGCAAGAGGCCAACACGTATTTGCAAGATATCTTTACTGAAATTTGTTTCTGCTCCAGAATTGATTGAATTTAAATGAGTGCTGTTCGTCTCTAGGACTATTGATAAGAAGTAAAAACATTCAGTAATACTAAATATCTGAAAGAATATAGGCTCAGCATAGTAAACACAAAACATGAGAGGGAAAGGCCTCACCCTCACCGAACAAGAACTATAATTGTCGTTGACTACTGTATTTTATCATATTGTGACCCTGCACAAAGATATTCTAATGTCAAGTGGGATTTTTGAAGGCATATTGAATATTTTTCTTCTTTTCTGCCAGCACAGGAAAGGAAAGGTGAATAGTGAATGTTGTAAATGTATTGTTAAAATTTAATATATTTCACCTTTTATTTTTATCACAATTTCAAGCAGATTCTGAATTACCAGGATTTTCAAAAACATGGTTTTTTGACAGTTACAGCATCAGTCACATTCCCTACAAATAGATAATCTTATCTATAGCTCAAGTTTAACACAATTTTTCACAGTTGGTATGAAGTATGCCTCTGTGTGTGGTGGAGGAGATTATTACAAATGTGCTACATGGACACTAAGGACAAAATTCAAGAGAAAACATTGCTGTGTATTTTTTATGATTTGAAGATATGGCATGTCCAGCCTAAATATTTTATGTCATATATTGTAGCAAGATTCACCCCTTTGTGTGGTTGCATTGAGCCACTTTAGGCAGAAAAGAAGTACTACAACATACTTGTCCATCAAATGGAATTTGGACTAATTTTTCAGGATGATGCAAAATAGCTGCTATCTCCACTAGTTTGTTTCACCCCTCATTCCATCAGTTTGCCTGGCTTTATTTAGTTTGCTGTCCTCCTTATTCAACCTCCAACCTCCTTTAGATCAACAACACTGTTCCCATCTTTTTCTACCCCATTTGTTGATTTGTTCAGATGCAGCATTCTATCCCATTTGCTGATTTAATCAGATGCAGTATATGCTTGGTGAAAACAAATATTTACACATGGCAATGACTGTACTAAAATATTTTGTTTCAGCGGAACTTTATTCCTCTGCAGGTACTGCTGCACAGTAGCTCTTTCAGAGATGCCCACGAAGACTTGTCCTTGAGGTCAAGTCACCTGCACCATTCACAAGGGAAATGGTTTGAGGAAGTGATGGAGAGAACTGCTATGAGAAGTTATGCTATTGAATGGCACTATCTTTTGTCAGTCACACTATAACTTGCACAGGTCAGAGCAGTCACGTAACTGGAGGCAAAATCAAGTTCACTGATAACAAACAACAGGATTTTGTAAATATTTTGAAATAGTTTAATAGAGAATAGCTGGAGATGTAGTCATTAATATCTAAAATGTATGCATGTATCTTCAATTTTTTGAGCATCGCACACAATTTCAGAGAGTTCTAACTAGATGGACACAGAGAGCATCTTTGTAGCTTTCTGATTAGAAGAGACATCATGTGAGGGCTCATTTTCTTATTGCACCCATTTTTGTTAGTTTTAACAGATCTGTCTATGTATGCCTTCAGGGGAGACTCCTCTGTCCCAGCACGTCTGTGTTACACCCCATTGCACCCTGTCCCTGCTTCCATGCACAGCACTGCTGCGAGCCCAGATTAGCCCTCAGGGATGCTGTCAGAGCAAAAACAGAGCTGGCAACAGCTCTCAGGTTTGGGGGCTGAACGGCTGTGCACACCTGTACACAAGGCTTGTCACCCCATATTGTTTGGAAGGAAGAAGACCCTACCTTCAGATGGAGAACTTCAGTAGCACAACACTTCCTCCTCAACTTTTATATCTCTCCTATGAACTTCACCTGCTTGATAATTTGCACATGAGTTTACCTGTCAAATAGTTCTCTAGAACTGAGGTTACAGAAATAAAAAATGATATGGCAAGCACATGATGATATTCTAAAAGTTTAGAAATAAAAATGTCATGGCAGAGGAAGCACCTTTTACTAATTTTAGACTCTCTTCCCCAGCTATAACTGAAATAGGGCACTTTTTTGAGCTTCTTTTTACATACATTTCTAGAAGAAGCTTTCCAAAACAGGCTCCTGCTCACTGGGCATTGACATGCCTGGCCATGTGTGGGTAGCACAGGTCTTTCCCATGAGAATTTCTTTTGTGTTTTATAAACAAAGATAAAGTTTGGATGTTATTAAAAACAGTGTCTCGAGATTTGGACAGTTCAGGCCTGGCCAATCAGGCCTAGGGGGAGGTTTCTGACTGACCAATCTGGGTGACCTCTGAAAAGTCTATATATATGTTGGATTCAAATAATAAAGCTCGTTTTCTATGCCACGCTGAGAATCCAGGCTTTCCTTCTCTGCTAGCGGCTCAACAGCGACAGCCATGTATGCTTTTGGAGGTCAGATTTTCACTTATGAACCATTGCAAGCATTTATACATGATAAACCCAGAAAACTGCAGTTGCTTGAAAAGTTGTGTTGCGGCAGAAGCTGAGAACACTCAAGTCAGTATTCAGCATCCTAGAGTCACCTGTGCAGCACTGTCTCAAGGCTTACCCTGAAGTCCACGGCACCTGTGGTGTCTAAGGGTTGAAGAAATGTATTTCTTGGAGAGCTGATTGCAATTATGTATAATGAAATTCTGCTAAATACTGTTTCAAAGAAAAGTAATACCCAAGCTCACCATAAGGAAAAGAAACTTGCTTAAAGGTTATGTGTGCTTAATGCATCCTGCAACCAACATCTTTATTGAGATCTCATTTTTTGTCTTCATTTTTCTAGAACTGACGTGATGTTGGGCCTTAGCACAATGTAGGTTCCTGATTTCAGTATTCACCAATTTGCCTTTCAGTAAAATTGGTAATCTGTCTAGTTTCCTGTTTACCTGAAGATCTTGGAGGTCTCCTCTGTCATCTGGGAATCTGCTGGATTTGAACTTGGTCTTCCAGAATCACAGGTGCAGTCAGAGTATGTGCATGAGTTTTTTACAGGAAAAGCGACACTTATGGGGGAGTATCAAGCATGGGATGGTGGTGGTGAAGGGAGTGGAAGGACTACAAAAAGAGGAAGGAACACAACATGAGAGGATAAAAGCACTGGTGAAATCTGGAGGAAGACAAAACAAGTTGAACTCTATATCAATATGGCTTGGGATGTCAAAATAGCCACAGCAGACCAGGGTAGGCTGGCCTGGCACAGGCTGTCTCCACAGGACGGGTGTACTCAAAAAGATCTTGAGTAGGGTGAACCTATCACTTAGAAAACATTAAAACTCAGAGCTTCAACCCTCTAGACCTCTCACTGCCATGATCATTAAATTCTCCATTCGTTCCAAATCAACACTGTTACCCACTGTCATCCTCCAGACCAATGATGTGGAGGCATGGAAGAGTTCAGTGCTTCGATCAAAGAGTGATATCAAAGAGATATCAAACAGAGATGTGTGGTGTACATGGCATCATCTTCCGCCCCTCAAAAAACAGACTGTGTGAAGCTAGTTCACATGTCCACCCACAGGTACATTTTATTATTTGATAGCAATTCCACCCCAAGCCCTGTGCTAATGGCTCTGGAATCCAAACACAAATGCTGCATTGAAGAGAGATGAATTTATTTTGACCTTTACTGAAAATGTGCTGTGAAACAAAGCACTTAAGCATTTAGAGCCTGTTACATCTTCACATTATACACGTCCATGTTGATGGGGAGAGTGCTAACCAACCGAAGTTACAGTTGAGAGCTGGAGTGTGTAAAATTCTTCAGGGGAATATATTACAACCCCAGTTCAGCCTGTGCACCTTTTCTCCTGTGCAGCCCCAGGTCTGGAAACCAGGGGTAAAGGAGATCCCTAGCCAGGGAGAGGGAGGAAAGCCATCCATAGGGTGACCTTTGGGACCTTCTTAAAGCTGGTCAGAAAGAAAAGGGGGGAAAAAGGCAGTGGAAATGTCATCTCTCAACTTAAATCACCTAGTGCACTGCCTCTTCCCGGCGGTGGTCCAGGAAGCCAATAAAGCGAGGATGCCCCACCGCCACCCCCTGCGGAGGGTCTTTTCCCTCCTCCCTTCAACCACTAACTCCTCCTTCGCGGCTCCCATCTGGCCGGCATCGACCAGAGAGAGCAGAGTTGCGCTGGTGTCCCGTCGCCCCGCGCACAGCCGCATCCCAGCTCCAGCTCCGGCTCCGCAGCCATTCCCCTGCCTGATTCCCGTGTCAGAGAGTTGAGATGTTAACTACAGCAAAATGCGAGGCTTAAAGTCCCTGATGCATGATGAATGGGTGCTGGGCCAGCATCTTAAAATCTATGCTTTTGCTTCTCCTTAAACACTTTAAATTGACAGCGCAATAGATCAAACGCTTTTACTGAAAGGAGAAGCTTTGGCAATTTAATTTAACCAAGTGCACACTTATCAGCATCCCAGTCCCGTGTCCGTTCCGTCCCGTCCATCGTCGCACTCCCGCCGCCGACGCTTCCCCACGCGATTACCCCTTTCCCGGGTGAGCGGGGACTGGCAGGGGGTGACAGCCCCGCCCCGGGGGTTCGTGGCGCCCACGGCTCCCATCTCCTGCCGACCGACCGGCCGGCATCTCTCCCTTCCTCCATCCCTCCCTCCCCTTTCCCCTTCCTTCCCTTCCCTCCCCCGCCTCTCCTCCGGGTGGAGAAGTTGGCGCGCTGCCCATTCAGGCATTCAGCGTCAGCTCCTCAGGGATCAGCAAGCAAAGTCACAGTCTGCACAAACAGAGCTTTCAAATTCATAAAATTCATAGGATTTTTCACAAATGAATGAACACAATTTTCTACCAATTTCCTCATTATGCAAATATGCAAAATATCAAATTTAGGCCAATTAGGGTCCTCCACAGTCCCAAATTCACCCGTTTAAGCCATAATTGCAGAAACTATCAAATAATTACGGTCGCTAATTGGAAATATTTGTGACAGATACAACAAATTCTTGCGCAAATTACATTTCATTCTAGGAACCACTGCGCGCCACTGAAATTTTATCGAAGTCTAATTTAACTTACATAATGAGTTGAATTGAGTACTTGTTATCAAATTTGAGCAATTCATAGCCCCGTAATGTGGAATGATCAAATAAATTAAAAGGGAATTTATTCAATATTTTGTTGCGATCCTTTTTTTCGAAACCATTGCTATTTTGTAGGGAATTTCCTTCTGCTCCGGCTGCCCGAGGTGGGTGACATGTGTCATAAAAACCCCAGCAGCAGCCGGAGAAGCAGCAGCAGCCAAGTGTCCTGAGAGCTGACAGAAGATAAAGGGCAACATTTCCAGTTATAGCTTCTTCCCCCGCACTATCACTCTTCCTGCAGATGGAGGGAGAGGGATCGTAAAATGCACGCTCTTACTTTGAAAAATACCTTCGGATCCTACATAATTTCATTTTTTCCTTTTTTTTTTTTTTTTTTTTTATAATGCTTCCGGGTGACAGAGGAGCAGAAGGGTGAGCATGTCGCGGCCCCGGCTGTGCCAGCGGCAGCCACTCGCCGGGACGAGCTCGGGGGCCGCGGGCACTAGGCAGTGCCCCCCAGCGCCATCCATCTCGGCGTGGAGAGAGGGCCGTGCCTTTCGGGGAGGCCTCCCCCCCGCTCCGCTCCCACGTGCGTGCACAGGAGCACGCGTGGGCGCGGGGCTGCCCGCTCCGCTGTCCGAGCCGGCTCCAAAGCGCAGTCCCCGTGCGTGGCGGTGTGGGCACGTCGCTTTGTGTGTAGCCGGAGGCTCTGTAGCCGCTTCTGGCAGCTCGGGGAGGGGGCTCCGGGTGAAAGGACCGCGTAAAATGCAAACTAATGCTGTGCATTTGTACACAATAACTGGGTATAACAGATAATTATTAAATACATACTTTGGTCTTGTGCGTAAGACATTATATACAACCTATATTTATATCTATACCCCTTGAGTTACCCTCCAAGAAGAAGGTCAGTTCCCTGGACATGAACATTTATTTTTCTTTCTCACAGCATACACACACACGCACACATTTTTTAACTGCCTGTGGCCTCGTTGGCGGATTATAAATGTCTCCTTCTCGCTGTGATTTGTTTAATCCGTGGAAATGGTGCTGGTCCTATGTAAACAAGCCAAGTGCGGAATGAAGGCAGTCACCCATGCGTGGCCAGCCTGCCTATTTGTCAGAAAACCTTCATAAATACTGAGCCGGGGCTGGGCAAGGATGTGATGTCTCCATTTTTGCCAGGAAAGGGCACGGGGAAGACAAAGCGAGGCAGAGCGCCGTGTAACCTTTCAGGGAGAGCGAGCGCGGTGCTCCCGCCCGCCGGGGCTGTGGCCGGGGCCGGTCCTGGTCCTGCCTCGCCGCCGCCGCCCGCCCCGGGGATGGTGAACCGGCGCTCGGGAGGCAGTGCAATAACACCCTTATAGAATGCAAGCGTCCAGCATATTCACGCGTGCAAAATCACACACCAAGCCCAAGGCGCCGAGCGGTTGTCGTTCAGGTTTTTCATTTCATTTTGGTTATTTGGGGGATTTTTGGGGCATTGTTTTTGTTTGGTCTGTTTGTTGGGCTTTTTTTTAAATTATAGGCTGAGTGAGGGTGGAAAGGTGATATCCTCTTCATGTCCTTTGCTCCAGCTCCTACTGTCTTTTTATTCCTTGCAAACCTGTGAGGACCAGCATTTTTTTTTTTGCCTCATTTTTTTGAGGGGGGTGTATTTCTTTCTGTTAACACTTATTAATCTAAAATGTCACTGTGATTGAACAAAATCTTAATTGTTCTTAAAGACTGCCTTACTGCGTCATTACAAGAACTTATTGTGTCCACCGTGTTATTTATTTATATTTTACTTGAGGAAAAGCGCCTGTGTGGCTAGTCAGACACTTTATAACAAAACCAGTAATTACTTCCAGTAATTATCATGCCCCTTATTTAAAAAAAAAAAAAAAAAAAAAAAGTGAGAAAATGTCGAGTATTAAAACGTGAAAGCAGCAATTAATCAAACCTTTACACCTTCTTTAACTCAGGCGTGATGGTGGGTGTTATCATAAATCTACTCTGATAGTAACACAAGAATAATGAGTTCAGTAATGATACCGATGATGATGATAATGATTTTAACCAACAAAGAATGGTGTAGATTTATTGCTAATAATGTGGTACAGGAACCTCTTCATTAAAATTACCTATATGTACTCCTCACTGTTGAAAAGGAGATTACAAAGAGTAGTTTTGCGCATTACCACAGCCCCACGCAGCCGCCGGGGAGAGGCTGCGGACAGCACCCGAGGCCCTGACCCCGCGCCCGGCCGTGCCGCGGGGGGATGCGGGGGCAGGGGTGCTCCCGCCCGGCGGAGCGGAGGGTCGGCGGCTGGGGCGGGGGAGCTCACCGGGAGGAAGAGATCCCATCCGCCCCCGGCAAGGCCAGGCCACGCCACTGCAGGCTGAGGCGAGGACAGGAACCCCTCCGAAGCCCGCATTCCTTGCTGGTTGCCAGCTTCGGGGCAGGCTGCGAGTGACCTTCCCTGGTCACGGGCGGAAGAGCCGGCCAGGGGTTTGCTGGAGGAGCAGCTGCCCCCGCCCGAGCCTCCTGCCCGCCCCTGGTCCTGCGCCACCGCCGGGCTCCCGGCTCCGCTCCTGTAACCGCGCCGAGGAAAGCCCATCCCGCCAGCCCTCCTTCCGCCGAGCGACCGTGCGCATGGGCCGACTTCTTCACACTTCTCCAGCTCTCCTAAAAACTCCTGGCCCACGTCCCTCGCTCCATTGGGAGGCAAGACGCGGCTATATGTGTAGTGTCTTGCCTCTAATCTGTTTGCAATAAGGAATTTTCAATGTTAAAAATGCTAATAAAATTGATTCAGGTAAGATGCGCTTAATAAAATAGTGACATAATTACACTTTGTACATAATAATACATCTGTAGTATTATAACCTTGGCTATGAGTTATGAAATCAGTGTATAGGCCAATTAGCTACATAGGGTTTTTTTAACTAAGACACTATAAACACTGGTTTTAAATGTCCTAATTAGTTACTTGCTCATTAATTAACTCTGATTAATTGTGTAGCAATCTAATTTGCAGATGAGGCACTTAAACAGTGATACCTTGTAACTCTTTCGTCTTTAAAATTCGTAATTAAAATACAGTTTCTCAACTGGTCGGTCCGCAGGTTTGGAGGGAGATGCCCTGCCAGGGGAGAGGCGACTCGGGCGACCCCTTTCAGAGTTTGATCTCCTTGGGTGATGCTGGGGCGCTGTTCCCTCACCCTGGAGGAGGGTGTCCAGCTCCACAAACACGGCGTGGGCCCGGGCCCTTACTGAAGGGTGTATCGGCTCGGTATCTCATCCTTCGAGTGGTCTTTCGCCCCTCACAGGGGAATCCGCCGTGGCTTGAGGAGTGGTTTTCCTCCCTTCCCCACCCCCATGCCCACTGGCATCTGATCCGGGAGGGGTGATTTAATGTGCCGGACCACAGGATAATGGCAGGAGTACATTTAAAT
>JAKEPQ010001021.1:28935000-28972500 GCA_024500445.1 Entomyzon cyanotis | reverse complement strand
CATATACACTAGCTTTCCTCATCCTTTTATGAAATATCATTGCATATTTGCTTCGAGCTGACACCATCCAGAAGATCTCTTCCTATCTTAAGAGTGTACAGGCAGCTAGTAGAAAGGCATGCCTTTCAGTAACTGCACAAGGAGACTTCCAGAGAAAAAGGTTGATGGGTTTTGGTATGATTTCCCTTCTTTGAGAGCTGAAAAGGGGATATTATGCCAAGCCCTGAGCACCTTGCAAGAGAGGAGATGAATAAATCTTCTGACTTAATTCATTTCTGTGTCACCTCCTCCAGCATTATTGATTGGTCAGGAGTGAAACTGACCAAAAGGGGATGAGGGTGGGAGGGAAAGACTTTTAAAATGTGACTTAATCTTCTCAAGCTGCTTGGACACTTTTTTATTCCTTAGGTCACTTAGAAGGTTGCTGTAACTTTCCCCTCACTTCTGCTCTTTCAGCTGTGCCCTGACTGCTTCTTCCTTCTTATAATGAACCTGAACAGTTCCTTCATCCTCAAGGTCCTTTAAAGCCCTGTTGTTATCTTAGCTCTCATCTTTGCATTGAGACATGGATATTTCCCTGAATAGCCGCTGGTGCCAGTTTTCATTAGTCACTTCTTAGTTTTTAAAGGAAGCACCTCTGTGCTCCCTTGGGCTTCCCAGTGTGCCCCAGTCATTTGCAAAATGTACTCCAACTCTCCCCAGTCCCCTCAATCTCTCCCTACCATCAGGAAAACACTGTTTAGGAGTTGGACATGCTAGCCCCTGCCAGTCCAGAAAGATGCCAGTAGGTTTTCTCGATTCTCTATGTTTCCTTGTCTCCATCTATGTGGAGCTGTTGTCCCACATCATATCCCTGAAGTCTGTGCTTTGGGTCAGAGGCCTCATCCTTTACTCTGTGCTTGTACAGGGCTGAGCATAGAACTGTGCCTTGTGCCAGGGGCATTTGGGCAGACTCATGTATCATTATTTGATGGAAGAACAGATTTCATAGTCTTTTAAAATTAATTTTAAAAGGTAAAATTCCCTTTGGTGTGGAATGCTGCTTTCCCCCACCTTTTTGCCAAGAGGTGAAAAACCTACTCTCGAAGATGGCCCACTTCTAACCATATTCTTTCCTGGGGACTATTTTCAATTGCTAGGTCTGTGTAATCCTCGGATTATGTTGCCACTAATCCATCCCATTGTTAAGAATCAGCAGTTTCACACCTATATAGATCTCTGAAGCTGACTTGTCTTCAATAGGACCTAGGCACTTGCATAGAAAAGCAGACTTCACCTCCATTAGAGGTTTACTATCCCAATATAATAGCAAACAGAAAAGCTACTTACACAGATCATGTAACAAAAGAGGTTTTTTTACAGATCAACATAAATTACAACTTTCTTTAGTTGTTCAGAACTGGTTTAATACAATATCAGAAAATATTCTATACATTCAAGGCTGGCCTCCTACAGAGAAGGATCAAGCCATTACTTTAATGTTTCAGGTCTTTTGCCATTTTCCTTTTAGTAAAAAAAGTCAGAAACCTGACTGGCCTTGCTCAGCAGATCTAAATTAAAGGCTTCAAAACATTTCAGAGAATTTTGGCTTGAATACAGAAATTACTAGTCTGGTATGAAACCTGGTCTATCAGTGGTTCCATCAAGGCTGAGATTTTCACTGAATTTAGCTGTTAGATTAGATTCTTGAATATAACATATTATATTAATTATATTATATTATATTATATTATATTCTTAGGTTAAATTGTATTATTGGGGCTTCTATTTTATTTTTTAAATTTTTTAATTTTAATTGTAATTTTGATTTTAATTGTAATTAATTTTTTTGGTTTTTTTTTTTTAATTTTCATTTTTAATTAAATTTTTCCCTAGTGAAGTATGTGAAAGGGAAATTATTTCAAGTAGTTGATCCCAATTTAAAAACAAAGGCAGATCTGAAACTGAGTATATATTTTGTTCTGAAGCACAATCAGTCATTATGCAGACCTTTGAATACAAATTTTCCTCATGCTTCCTTTCTTCATGCTGTAGTCTTTTTCCTATACCTGTTTTTTCCTATATCTATTTTATCAAATTCTATGAATTGCTGTCATGCACTGGATTCATTTCCCCCTGAAGAGGTACCTCGCAGCATCTCTTCATCTGGCTGAATTAAACCCAATGTATTCAATAAAAACAAACAGTGTTAATATAAATTTTTATTCTATAGCATTGTTAAAGTTAAGTTAAGACTAGATAGTAGGCGGTGGTTTTTTATAGTCTTTTTTCTTAATCTTTGTTTTGGATATGCTGAGCTCCATATATTCAGAGCCTGATTTTGCACTTCCATGTTAAGTATCTGTGAGATTAGAATTAGGTCCTGCACTGCATGTGCAAAATTACTATTTAGTGCAGTACATGACACAGCTGAAGTAATTAGAGGAAACAAGAAACAAATACACTTTTCAGTTATTCTGATGTGGAATATTGTCTTTAGAACAAAAGATATACTTTAAATTGTATCTTACAATGATGTATTTATTTTGTCTTTAGCTCCTTTGGTTCTGCTGATGACCTCACCCCTCAATGAAGCAACTCTCTGGACATAAATGAAACGTTTTTAGATTTGCACCAGTAAAGCCAAGATCATAATCTGACATTAACTTCAAGTTACCTAATTTAAAACTGTATCATTACAGTATTTTGATTAATTCAGTAGAAGTGGACCCTCCTTCTACAGTGTTAATTGGAAAAATTAGACCTTCTAGATTTGTTTTTTCAATCTTTCTGAACTTGAAAAGAAACACAGATTCTGTCCACTGCCTGCAGACAGGCAATCAATCAGTGAGCATGCTTTCAGTTCCAGCTCAGCTCCTACTTACAATGGTAGAAACCTGTTACAATAACCTCAGCCACCACTATACAAATAGAACAGAGCTATTTGGGACCAGTGAAAACTAAAAACCCAACCAACAAAGAGAAAAAAATCTCCACCACACAAGAACAACAAACCAGTTAACTGAATATCATTCCACCGGTCACCAATAAGCCCTAATTGTTCTTTAACACAACTATACGTGTCTTTATAAGACTCCAAGAAGTATATTTTTCCTTAATATTTTGTATTATACCATGAGAGGGAAGCATACTTTTTTCTTGACATTTTCCAGTAAAATTCTGCAGCATATTTTACTATAATCTAACATGCTAACAAAAGCTCACATACATTTATTATGATTATTTTTGTCCTTGGATGTTTTATTTGCTGAAGCTTCTTTCTTACTCACAATCTTCCAGATGTGCTTTGCCCAGATTATTTGATTAGGTCTTTGCAGATGTAGAAAATAGTAATAGTAGCTGTAACAGTACTTTGGGGGTTGGTGAATTTCTGTGATAAGGTGGGATGTGGAGTTTTTAATGAAACTAATACTTACCTGTTCCACATTTTACCTTAAAGTAAGTCTAATTTCATTTAAAAGATAAATAAAAATATAAGTAGATGTAACAAAACTTACCGTCTATCAACAAAGTTATAAAATAAAAGCTCTTTACTATACAGCTGTTTTAATTAATGCTGGAATCTATACATAATTCCTGATAAAAGTCTTTCATATACATAGGATGTGTAGTATACTAACATGAAGAGATACACTGAACAATAGAGAATGTCAAATGTTTGCAGAGATTTTACGTTGCTTAAAACAGGACAGACACGGAACAGAAAATATGTCCTTCAAAGAAAGAAATGTGCAGCAGCACCATGTCATTTGTATGTAAAATATGAAGCATCCCTGGTTTCTGAAAGCTGGAGCACAACATTGTTCACTAGTTAATGTAGCATATCACAAAATTCATGCAAATGCTTCTCTTTTGCCTGCAAATAAGCTGGCCAAAAGTATTTTTCCACTTTCAGGAAGACTTTTGAATACATCTGAAGTGTCAATTGCTCCTCAGGTGTACCTTCAGGTATGAACTTCAGGTATGAAATTCTGACTTTCCCTTGCTTTGATGTAAGTCTACTAAAATCATCATGGTTGAAATTGCTCATATATCTGGATTTTCATTATACCAAGTCTTTTTTAGGGAGTCTGATTTATGCATACAGTACCAATGAAAAGTGTGATATTTATATAGAAATGGGAAAGTAACTGAGTGAGTCCATAAACTGGGCAGCACTGCTGTAAATTGCTTTGGTGTCAACCAAGCATGATGATCTTAAAAACGTCTGTAGACAGAAAATGCAAGATACTGGAGAAATGCTTGACAGGTTTTTTGCATGATTTCCTCAACCATTATTTCATCCTGTTGTCTAATATGTTAATAACCCAAGTAACTGGTTCTTAAAGATGATAGTATATATACTTCAGTAAATCTTTCTGCATTAGAAACCATGGTGTGACTAACTAGCAAAAGTCCAAAGCCTCTCTTCCTGCCTGCACAGATGTAATGTCTTTTGGGAGAAGTCTGTCTGTCTGCATGCACCCTGTGCTCCTTTCTCTAGTGTCATTCCTTCATCTCCAGGCTTTCCTTGTACAAGGACTGCACAAGTAAACTTTTCTGAGCAAGACTTTGTGATCAAAACCAGATGTACTATCAATCCCATGACCGTCTTTTAAAAGTTTCAAGTGGTATGTGAAAAAGGTAGTGCCAAGTACTGTTACATAGTAAAATCACTGTGGATTTCAATGGGACAAAAAACCCTCCAACCAATGTCTATCGGGCTTTGTAGATATTGTTCATCAATGACCTTTGGCACTGCTTCTTGTACACATTCAAACCTGATAATATCATGATGTCATCATCCCAGTTTTTTGAAAACAGAAGTAGCTGTCTTCTGGGTCATTCCTCTAAGTGTAACTCAAGATGCAGGGAAGGCTGAAAGAGTAAGGACACGTTATAAGGACATATTGTTACCCTATTTCCACAAATGAAAGAACACAATATTCAATGCAGCTAAACCAAATTGGCTGCAGAGATGCATTAGAAAACAGGAATTCATTGTCCAATGCCAGGTAAAAGTGTACCAAAGAAAGCATTTAGTGCACTAATCAGCCAGTGCTTCCTGATGGCTTTCCATGTAAAAGAACATCACAAAGGCAGCAGTCTGGGAATATGGGGTCTGCTGTATTGCCAGCCTGTTGCAAGGGAGCTGGGGAAGGAATGAATTAGAAGGTTCTCAATTAAGCCTGCCTTTGCTTTAACAAAACCTTCCCTAATGTTCTGTTTAGGTTCCCGCATAGTCAGTAATGAATTTATTGCAATTTTTAAAAAATAGAAATATTGAGAAAATGAGAAAGATAAATATAAAAAAATAAAAATGAGGAAGAGGAGGTTCATGGTACTTATATACAACTCTAGAGAAACACATTTTAAGGATGTTTCAACCCTGCTTATGTACACATGTACATCCATTCACGAGTATGAAATCACGCTGATTTCTATATCTACATACACTCAAGTAGACTATGGTTCAACCAGTGGTAGAGTTCAGGCATGGGACGCTAACTTTTTATTTAAAATATTACTTGTTTGCTAAATTGAAGCTGTCAGCTACTGTTGTTTTTCTTGATTTCGATAACTGTTGTCTTGAATAAAGAAGATAAATGCACTATTAGAAGCTGTTTGCTCACATAATTTAAGTAAGGGGCAAAAGTGCTGTATTGGTGTGAAATTATAGAAAAAAGTTCTTCCTGAGTAGTTCAGAATGCAAGGGCAAGATGTGAGTGCATGCATGGGCACTTATTTACAGCAAATAAATATGGTTAAGATCCTTTATTTCATGTAAAAAGAGATGTTTCGATTTCTCTTGGGAATATTTTCTGCCTTGGTATGCGTGCAGCTTCACCCTACTTAGAGAAACACATGTATTATTGTAGAGAAACAAATGTATTATTGTACCATACCAAGTAACTTGTTCTGTAGTTCCCAAGTGTAAAATTTCCATTTTTCTGAACAGAGAGAAAGAAGGAGGAGTTTCTGGTGGGAAATCATAGTTAGAGTTGTCTCAGTATAGTTAAGTGTATATTTGATTTTATCAGGAATTTCTGCATAAGTTATAAACACAGGATGGGGAATTTTTAAAATGCCTACAGAGGGTATTTCAGTTACAGCATTTTTACTTCAGACTTGGTCTTCATTATAACTCCGTTATGAAAATTTACCTTGCAAGCTCTGCTCTGCAACTGACCTCACATGAAGACTGTCCCACCAGCTTTATTTGCATCCCAAAAGCACTTGCATACCTACTTCCAGTGTAAAAACATGCCCCCAGTAATTTCTTTATGAAACCTATCACACTTGTGTCACTTAGACTTTTTAATAGTTTTTTATCCTCCTCTTTCAAAAACAATGGTATTCGTGTTACAGAAAATAATTAGTAATACCCATAGCTTCCCATACTGTTGTTTAATACAAAATACAAATTAACCTTGTCTCCTTCTCTTAAGACCCTTTAATTCCTTCTCCTTAGTAATTTACAGTCTATGGTATCTGTTTCTTCCAAATACTTGCTCCAAATGAGTTAAGAAAGAGATAGACTAGCCTAAACTATTGCTTCAAGGACAATGCTCCATTTTATTTCTTTTGATACCAGAGGTACTTATTGAAGGGCAGAGGAAAAATAAGGAGCAAAACTGAATCTGTGTGGGAAATACCATTCCCATATTTAATTCTGCAGTGCTGTCAGCTGGTAGAGGAATTTTTCTTCCAGCACAACACATCCATACTTCTTAAGCATGTGAGGAGATTTCTGTCTGAACAGTTTGTGCAAAAAGGTGAACAGATTAACATAGGATAGATAACTTTTTATGCTCACTGCCAAGCTGATGCGTTGTCTCATGTGTGAAGAAGGACTGGTCTGAAGTAGGTAAAAATCATTTGAATACAGTCTCTGTATTTCTGATGTTACAGGATTAAAAAGGTATGGGTACCTGAGTGTAAACAGCTCATAAGATTAAACACATGCAAAAAACATGCTAGAATTGGTATGACGTGACAGGAATGAGGCCTGACTGGATTTCCCTGTCCTGATGGGGAAACTACATGTTTGGGCATGAGCTGGAGGGACTGACTGAGAGGTCTTTAAACTAGAATCAATGGAGGAAGAAAATACCAAAAGCATTGCATGGGTAAGCCAGGTGTTGGCATGGCATCGCCTGGCCGTGGCAACATTAGTAGGGAACATTCACACTGCTCTTGGGACCACAAAGGGCTCGGAAGTGCTTCTACACCAACTCACACAGTAGGAAAAAAATCAATAATGTGCACCTATTCATACCTCTAATTTACCTGATAAAGTATGGCCAACATCTTAGTTCTTTTGTTTTGTTGTTTTTTGGTTTTGAGGGGGTTTTTTGTCATAGCTTTAAGTTCTCATAATCAGATCAGAATTTCAAAAGCTCAAAGGAAATAAATTAGATACGTTTGTACCTCTCTTTGGGATATTTGCTGCTGTGCATAATGAGATACCATGGATAGGATGGGCAGTGGGATAGGAAAGTGGATGGCAGAATGCCCTTGGATTTTGACATAAATGTAGAGATTAGTTAGAGCTACTTACTGTACTTATCAAACAAGCACCACAATGGCAGAATCCATCTCTAAAGATACACTTCCATTAACAAGCAGTAAAGTGAGAACAGATCCTTAGCATGAAACAGTGTTGAAGAACCTGATTGTAAACAGAACAGGTTTTAGGGATGAAGACATCCTAGGCTCACATGGATGGAATGCTTGTTAGCAATTGAGATGCATCTGCTGTTGCTCATTAATCCCAATGGAATCCAGTCTGTGCACTCCACCATCACCCTGTAATGTGAAGCAAGGCAAGTGGTGATGGTCAGAAAATTTGCTTTGAAAATGCACTCCTGATGCAATTAAAAAAACCATCTTAAGCACTAGGAATTCCAGGCACGAGATGAGACTATCAGTTCATCAGTTATACAAATGTTTGATTTCTGTTTTGCTAGGGATCTGTGTTCACTCTTCACTGAGGGCTAGCCAAACCAGATGGAGTGGGATGGGCTCTTCCCTTGTGCCTATCTCTTTTGTGGGGATGTGGAGTCTATCATCTCTATTGCTAGTTATAGACTCAGGAGCCAATTAGTGAAAAGCAATTTTAGAAGCTCTATACAGAAATCATGCTCAATACTTCTTTATTTCTGGAATGTAATACGGTCTCATTTACCAGCATATTAAAAAAAAAAAAACAAAACGTGCAGAAAGTAAGGATTTCTGGTTAAAATTATTGGTGCAACTCTAAAGTATCAGCTCTGTCTAGGATCTGTCCCTTAAACTTTTTTCCCAGATGGGGATTTAAGTAGATTGCTAAGTATTTGACAGATCTCAGTATCAAGATCAATACTGAATTAGAAGACATAGCTAAGCATAACCGGGGGAAAATAATTAACAAAATTAAGGAGAGTTTTGCTCTATAGGGAACTATTAAAGTTATCTTTATGGGGTCATGTAAATGTAATAAAAGATTCTGCCTTCACCACAGTTTAATCCTATATCAGAAATGGTCCCTGTAGATATACCAAAAGATTATTTTACTAAAATTGGATGTGTATTCTATTCTGGGCTAAGAAAAGGGGGAACAAAATCTTAAAAGTAGAAAGCAATGAATTTTACACAACACATATTTAAAGTTGCCTGAACTCCATTTCTATCAATGGTATTTAGTTGGATCAGAGAACACAGTTCACACAAATGGTTATCCTATTCTGAAAGAAAAGAAGAACATAATTATATAGGTGTGCTTTAGGACGGTACATCTACTTCCCATGACAGAATCGACAGAGGTATTTTAAGACTACAGAAAACAGTACAAAATTATCTTTTAGAACAATCCCAAATAACACACACCTCTGTAAGTCTCCGAATTAATTGTCCATTAAAAAACAAAATGCAGACATAATTTAAATTTGCCTTGTAAGAAAGAAGAATTCAGACTGGAGAGAGTGATGTTTTAATATATCTTTTAGAGATGTGTGCAGCAAACCTGAAATGTTCATTACTGATTTAAATTCTTCTAACTAAATCCTAGCATGTAGCTCTCTGAGGATCTGTTGGGTTTTTTTTTCTTCCTCTTTTTCATTAGTGCTTTTCCAATTACACTAAAAACAATTTAATCTGATCAGAAGTTCTCTTAAAATAATGTCAATCCTTATCTTAACTCAAAAACAAGGCTCTCATAAGAGAACATCAAACTGAATTCATTTTGCTCTGACAACAAACACCACAGGGATGATGACTCTCATCCTGGCTCACAGGCTTGCCCATGGTTGAAAGCACTCATTTAAATACGAGGTTTGATCATTGGTGAAAAGACAATGGCTCTGTCTAAGCAGGCAGACCTAAGGACATTTTGTAGGTTCACACCCTGACTGCATGACAAATCCATGTCACTGCTTTCTCTGTGCTTTCTTTTAATGAGAGCACAGGATGCAAGTGCAGGGAAGCCACATCATGCTCCTGGAATATGCTTTCTGGCATCTGTTGCAGCTGTCTTGCCTAGTTCCTGTTTCCTGAAATTTTTAGTCCAGCATGAGAAGACTGACCTTTGCCATTTCATCAAAATGTTTCTCTACCAAGTGTCAGGTCAACATAAAACGCTATGTGAGATCTTTCAGCCTGATTCAATAATTTTCTTCAGTTTGATCAATCTCTGGTGGCACAAAGAGCTTCTTTTCTTGAATAAAGTTTTAAAGGATTGGACATCTAGTTTCTGCAGAGAACTGGTGTTGCACTAAATACTGGTACTTAGCAAGTACATGTAATAAATCATGATTAAACATACCCCTAGTCACTTTTCATCTGGACTGATAATGTTCAGCTATCATAATTCGTCTTTTTTTTTTAAGTTACTACTAAACCAGCACTCCTTTTCAATGTTTAAAAACAATTTAAACTAGGAGACCAGCAGTGCAACTATAATGATCATGACCACCAGTCTAGATAAGCGTCCCCTCTCCACAGTGGCATCTGCTTTGGAAGGTAGTATGAACAGGAGGAAAATGCGGGCTCATGTATCCCTTGTGAAAGTAACTTGTGAATTAACGGTTGGTATCTGCTATCTGGAGACTAGCTTAATCCTCAAACCTCAAAATTTATGTCTCTTCCAAAGCTCTTTGGCATCAGCATATAACATTCAGTTTTTCACAGCAGAAGCTAACTGCTCCTCTGAATACTGCTGTTCCTGCTTTCACTGATATCCTGTGACATCAACTGTTCAGCTAATTGTCAGGTGAAAACTAACTTTTCACCATCCTGAGTTTGCTGTCTTCTCATTTCTATGCCCTATAGCATTTGTGTTCCAAGACAGAAAGGAAAGTGTCTTCTACAGGTTATTTGTTACTTTAAATATTTTTATCACATCTTTTTTTTTTTTTTTCATAGAAAAGAAATCAAATCCCTTGATCCTTTATCTGCATCTGAGGTTTTTTCATGCATACAATTATCTACATTTTCTTATAATGATTTTCATTCTCCAGGTCTTCTGGGGCTATTCCAACATTGCCACATTGACACCATGTCCAACCTTGAGCTTTAGCCTAATCTACTTCACCTTTCCATTGTTTGAACGTAAGATTGAACTTTGATAATGGCACACGGTAGGATTCAGCTGCAGCCCAGTCTACCTTGATTGCTGTGAAAAGCTAGCCTGAACACGTGCAGGCACAATGATATTACCTGAAGCAGGGAGAAAAATCATCTGCTGGGGTGTCTGCTCTGCGCTGTCCTCTGCTCTATTTTTCTGGTGCAGTACAGACCTAGCCTAATTTGGCAAACGTGTCTTTTAGATTCAGCAAGCACAGCTGAGGACAATGTTCCAGGGCAGGAATATGGCATATTTATTATGCCAAAAAATATGACGGCATAGTAACAGAAGGTTACTGTCCATACACTGATCATTAATAAAGCTGCATGTAATCAAAGTGAGGGGCTCAGAGACTTTGGGACTGAACAGAGATTTTGGAGGACTATGAATGAACTTACTGAAAACACATTCTTTTCTCTTCAGCATGATTAATTGAAAATACATTGGAGGAAAACCTGTTTCAGAGTTGCTGTTCTGGGAATCACGGTAATGTGTGACGTTGTTGAGTGGCTGTTAGGGATGTCAAATGATACTAGGGACAAGCATTAATGTGAACAAGAATGTTTTTACTGTCTTCAGTGAGAACCATCAAATAATCTGCTGCAGTCTTAACATGTGTACACATAATTGAGATGTAGAATCAGAGAATCATTGAGTCCTTAAGATCAGGAAAAATCTCTAAGATCATTGAGTCCAATCATTAACCTAACACTACCAGGTCCACCACTAAACCATGTCCCTAAACACAACGTCTACATGATTTCTGAACACTTCCCAGGCAGCCTGTTCCAATGCTTGACAACACTTCAGTAAAGAAATGTTTTCCTAATATCTGATCTAAACCTCCCCTGGTTCAACTAGAAGCCTATTTCCTCTGGCTCTGTTGCTTTTTACTAGGGAGGAGGAGCCAACCCCCACCCAGGACAGCCTCCTTTCAGGTAATTGTAGAGAGCAAGAAGGTCTCCCCTGCGCCTCCTCTTCTCCAGGCTTAACAAACCCAACTCTTTCAGCTGCTTTTGACATAACTTACTGTCTAGACCCTTCACCAGCTTTGTTGCTCTTCTTTGGACATGCTCTAGCACCTCAGTGTCTTTCTTGTATGGAGGGGTGTAAAGCCCCAGCCCTCGCTCAGTGCTTTATTTAAAAGCTGCTTAAGGTACTAATTTTCCCTGAGGTGGCAGGACAACTCAACAAAAGTTCCCAGGAGGTTAAAAAACAAACTTTACTGGGAAATTTTAGAAGATCCAGAATGTAGCAAGATTTAAAGCAAACATTCAATCAAAATAAAGCATTTCACAAAACACTGACTTAGCAAACTCTAACCCATCAAACCTTAAATTACTTAGATTTCAAGAAGAGGAAATTAGAAGAACAAAAGGAGAAAGGCAAAAAAGAGAGAGAAAAGAAGGATGTAGCTACCACCTTGGATTTAGCATGGTCTTAGTTGCCATAAAATCCAGGGACAATATCAAGGGGGCCATGTGCGTTTCTGTGCAATGGTTTTCAATCCTCCAGCCACCCACCACCCCCAGGTTTGGACTCCTAGGGCAGGGTGTGGGGCATTGCTTCCACTGTGCCAGTGACTGACAGCCTTTCTTGGCTGGACTGGAGGATCCAGAGATGTAGGGTGTGGAGCAATGCATCATTCCACCCTCACAGAACATGCCCAGCCCTACCTCCCACTCCTCTCTGCAGACACACACACAGACCCAACTCACACTCATGCCCACACACTCCAGTTGTTCTGAGCATACAATAATTTTCTCTAGTCTCTTACAAGGAGTTATTTCTTTCTGTGACTGTCTTTGCTAAACTGAACTGTTCATTTCCAGAGAACAAAAGTGCTATTTGCAGCTTCTACCCATGGCTACCTGCTTTTTGCTATCCAATACTCAATGACAAAATTATATACTCATGGATAGCTAGCTGTCCTCAGTAGCTTAATATTCACCCATGAGTTGAAATGCTGAGAAAAATGTGAAAGAGGAGATGCCCCATTCCTGGGAACCTTCAAGGTCAGGCTGGGCAGGGCTCTGATCACACTGATCTAGTTGAAGATGTCCCTGCTCATTGCTGACCGGATTAAATGACCTTTAAATGTCCCTTCAAAGCCAAACCAATTTGATTCTGAGTCTCTATTTCAGCTGTCTTATGAGAGAAATGACTACTCATATGAGAGGCAGCCTTCACAAGTCTATTTTATCCAACATATTCAGACATTTGTTTGAACACCTCTTTTTGAGTGCCCTGTGCTCAGGATTTGGAGTGCTAATTTCTGCATTAACTCACTTTTATGGTCATTGATACTTTTGAAAATTGGCTGCAAAAAAACCTCAAAATGTAATTGTCTGACTATAATTAGTAACATAAGTAATAAAATAGGCTGTGTATGCTCAAATCACATTCTTTTAAATTAGATCATGACTTCCACCTGGATGTTGGTAATTTCAGGAATCAGAACTGTGCAAACTTCTGTGTAAGGAGGCAAAACTTCCTACCTGTAAAGGGAAGACACACTCTAAAAATTCCCCCTGGTCTGCAGTGATGCAATTTTGGGGCAGAGTAGCAGAAGAAATATAAATGATACTGGAGTCTTTCATTCCAGACACTCTGTCTCCCTAATGATACATCACAGTATTTTCATCTAACCTCTCCTGCTAAATCATTGGTAGTATTGGCTAGATATTGATGATAAATGTATCATATTGATAGCTAAATATTGGTAGCTAAATGTATCATAATGCATCATTGTAACATCTCCAATACCTGCTGATAAATGGCTTCAATTTCTTGCTACAACAGCAATTTATGAAAGAATATCATATAAACTTCAAGATAAACTCCCACAATTTGAAGAGATTGCCTCTTTTTACACTTTATAAATAGAAGCAAAGATTGTACATCTCCTCCAATATCTGTGTTGAAATGGTCTATTCTTATTCCCAAAGGGAGCAGTATAGTGCTCAAACGGGAGCTCCTTGCTGGTCTAAACTGTCGTAAATCCGGAAGAGCTAAGGCAATTTACTCCAAAGAAGGATCTGTCCCCAGGAGCCTGGCTATTGTTACCTCTCCAGCTCTCAAGCTTTACTGAATTGATTTCTTGCTTCTCTCTTTTTGCAAGAAGCCCTCATCCAAAGAGAGCTAGCTGCTCAGGGGTCCCCAAAATGGAACAGATGAAGAATGCCACAAATTTCAAAGAAGTTATCTTAGCAAAATGCAGCAGGCAGTTTCCCTCTTTGAAACTCTTTCCAGAGGAGCAAAATATTAGTTAATAATATTTCATAAGAAGCCTTAAGACATTTATTCTGTCGTGGGAAGCTTCTATGAGCCACATAAGACACTGACTTGACCTCTTTTGCCTGACTTTGCATCTTGCCTGACTTATTAACATCTTGTGCTGGGCAGGAGGAGGGGTAAAAAATTCCACATTAAATGCTGTCAAAATATTTTCAAAACATTTCAGTAGCCATATTCCATGAAACACAAATGGAAAGCACAAAATATGTGACAGTAGAGCACGTAGTTTACATAATTGCTCACCTTTTCACCTCTGGGTAGTTACTTTATTTCCAAGTTGTACTTGTAAAAGCATTATGTATCACCATAATTTATTTCTGGTATGGAATAAATGTACACATGTATTTCATCTAATCAAGGCAGTATATAAGCAGGAACAAGCTGACAAAGTGTTCCTCATGATCTTTTAATGTATCTCTTTTCTTTTCCATATTCACTTCAAACATTACCTCCTCTTGTCTTCGGTCAAACTGTTGGAAGCATGAAAATAATAAATAATACATGCTTCATATTCCAGCAACTTTATGCAAGTGCTTTTAACAGATAAGTTCTTCAGTGAGACATGAGAGAGAAAACATGAGTTGTAGGTCTCTTATTTTAAAATAGCAAGATACCATTATGCTTCATTTGTACCACATCTCACAGACAGTCTGGGAGCTGATGGAGGGAAGATCTTCCCTCAGCGTGTACAGCATTGGCACATCAACAATAACACTAGTTCTTGAAGCACAGACCCCCAAGAGCCTCAAGGAAACCATCAGGAGGTAAAAGTCCATCAGATTCCCTGAGACAGCTCATCTCATATCCCAGGACTGCTATGGTGATGTGGACTAATGCCCACCCATGCACAGTGGCACATGGATATGGAAACTTGCTTGCAAGAAACGTTGGGAAAGGTGGTCAACACATAAACAGCTATGCCTAGGAGAAGAGGACGTTGTTTTTGTCATGCTGGAGGCTGTTGAGCAGAGAGGAAGACTTGCAGTTTAAGATTTACTCTGCTCTGTGTTTGTGTGCAGGAAAGAGTTGAGTTCTCCCTTTCTTCGTTCATATGTTTCAAACTCTGGCAAATTTGGCCAGGCCTCCCGGAGCACTCCTGCCTCCACTTTAAAGCTGATGCAACACCCAATTAAAATGAGAATAGCAGAAGGTTCCAAGAATAAAGCAGCTATTTGCTGGCGATGAATACCCTGGGCAGTGAGGACAGCTTTAAGATCACTCTTGCTCTCCTGTTAGGGCAGAGGGCATTTTGTGGCCTTTTGTGGCCCACACACTCACTTGTGCAGAAGGAACAGGGATTGCTAGAGAATAAACAGGGCTAAGCAAGGACTTCATAATTAAATACAGCAAATTAGCAATTGTTGGAGTCGGACACTGGTTCTAATGAAATTATTTAAGATAAATAAACTCTCATGCATTTATACATGAAACCAAAGCTGGCATGCAGGAAATCAAGCCACGCAAACCCTGCCATATTCAGCTAGAAGTTTGCATGGCAAAACTGATCATATTTCTTAATTCTCAGACAAGGCAGTTCCTCTAAGTGCACCTGTTTAGTTTTGTTTGGGTTTTTTCTTCTTTCTTTCCAGCTGCTCAAAAGACCAATAAATAACTAAGTAACGCTATTACTGTAAAACATGCTGAACACAAAAAGTCTGTATTTACTGGAAGGATGTCACATTATTGTTTCCATACCATTAAATATTAGTTTAGGCCTTATATAATCCTTAGAGATAAAAAAGGTTATTCTTCAAGCCTCAAGGAAATGCAGTAGGAGGCAATTTTCCAAGTGGTGCAGAAAACTTATGCACACAGGTCTTGTTACTCATTCACTCAATAAGAAAATTTAGCTCCGTGCCTATCTCTGCTCTTCCCAGTTTTCTCAGCAAGATGCAACAGGATTTAGAAAACCAAGAGATAAAATGTTTTGGTCTGAGTAGCAGTAAAAAGAAGAGAGTGTTATTTTTCATCTCCTATTTTACATTATGATTTGATCTACTTCATTCCCGGCAATTTTAAGAAAAGCTTTTGCAGAGCGTAGTGATAATACATACAAGCTGCATCATGTATATGCCTTCTCAACTTGATGGTATGAAATTTGGGCCATGTTCGTCCCTTTCCGTAAGCATAGTTGCTTAACTTCTATTTTATTTGCCAGATATACACAGAGGAGAAATGTGTTGAGGGTGCTGAAAATCAAGGACATAAACTCAAGTATTCAGAGGCACCAGCTATTACTTGTGATGTGTTAGACAGAAATTAAAAAGCTCTGAATATTATGGGTTATTACCAGGAAATGTTACCTGTGATAAGCTGGAACAGAGTGAAGGGTAATCATAAGCTCAGAAAACAGGTCACTTACATTGTGTTATGTTGGCACTGATTAAGGCACAGAAATCTTCATAGATCTGGGTCAATAAACAGGAGGACAAGGTGCAACATTTCTTGTTGTTTTGGAAAAAACGGATTTAAGGTATTATGACTGCATTTCACAGAGCTATATCTTACAGAGTTTTGTTAGTCTTTACCTGCTCATAACCTTCCAATTCTAATCAGGATTAAAAACAGCAATAAGGAAACCTTGAATTAAATAGCTGATTTCAGATTTTCTTTGCATTTGTACTTGAGAATTAACTTTGTTCTCAATGACTGACATAAAATTAACACAAGCTGCTTTGCAACCATATGTGCAATGTATATTTGATATATTTCAATATATTTTTTATCATACAAATATACACAATGAGAGTGTGCGACTTATTCTAATTTGTTCAGACTTTTACATTTTACATACATATTAACTCAGAAAAATGACAAAATACTTCACTTTCCTAAATGATAATTTCATTTAGGGTTTGTATCAAAATGCACTGGGATAGAAATTAAAAATAAATTTAAATGCATAAAACTGGTTCAATTAATTGTATTTAACTGTCTTAAACATATGGCATCCCTTTATTTCCTCATAAGAAGGAAGTTTATTTAAAACTAGCCAGATTACTAAATGAAAGAAGTGGATACATTTAGTGAATTGAGGGATTATTTCTTGTCTCCGGGAGCTAATACTTAGATGTCTAACATGCAGATAAATGGCTAGTGAAAT
Organism: Entomyzon cyanotis; assembly: GCA_024500445.1. Taxonomy (NCBI): domain Eukaryota; kingdom Metazoa; phylum Chordata; class Aves; order Passeriformes; family Meliphagidae; genus Entomyzon; species Entomyzon cyanotis. Next base: position 28,955,518 of record JAKEPQ010001021.1, on the reverse strand, counting down.
TATCGGAAGTGCCTATAGGGGCTACTGCCTCATTTACCCTGAAGTCAATAGGAGTTAGACATTTAATCTGTAGGAGGGATTTTGAAACTCCCACTGGTCATCTGTCTCCATCTCCAGGCACCAAAATATCTTTGGAAATCTGACCTCTCACTATAAGGTTTTGTCCATATTATCTTCTCCACTTTTTTTATTCATAGATTAGAACACAAAACAGTCCCACATTTTCAGCTTTCAATCCATTTCTGAATTTTCCATGAGCAATGATAATTAAATGACAAAAATGCTGTACCTGCCAGTTCAGCTGAAAGAAAGAAAACAGAGGCATTTCTGAACAATATCTGAAAAGAGAGCATAAACCAATATCAGCATAATGATAAAGGAAGAAAAAGTAAAACATTACTGGATTTGAAGACATGATAATTATTTTAATAAAGTCCATGTTGACCTTAAAAATTTAATGTTTTTCTTCTAATTGCCAAGTACCTCTGTTTGAACCACTGAGTAGGAGAAACTTTCTAGTACACTGAAATGATGCTGAGTAAATCTAAGCTTTATTAGAGGTTGAAGTGTTTTATATCTGAATTCAGTTTCGTTGTTAATACAATTAATTTTACTGTATTTTTAAATTAAAGATAAATATGTATTTTAATTCTAAGTATCTCTAGAAATTCCCAACAAGCACACTGGATACCTGAGCTGCTGGTACAGTCACTGGTGCATTACATCTCTTCAACTACAAACTGAGCAGGGCACTTAAGAAAGTACCGGTGTGAAAACCATTATCACATTCAGCCTTTCAGTGTCTTTGCTGATGTGCTTTCAGGTGCTTCCTCATACTCAGGATGCCCTGTCTGAACTCTGTAATGGATTTAGACAGCTACATCTTTTCTCTTAAAAGCCTAAATGCATTGGTGCTGATACTTTAACCAGTAGGTCAGGGGTATGAGCTTTTACCTTCCTTGAATTCCCTTTTCTGCCAAGGAAGGTCTCCTAAGACAGCATCCATATGACCAAGCAAGCAGGAACTTTCTGAGGTGGGAGCCCTCCCTAACCCACCTACTGAGATTTTGCCATTTTGCCTATGAATACTTTCTTACAGGGAGGTCACATAACCACTTGGCTGCATTGTTATTCTTCTTTCTGTCTTGGTTTCAATCATACAGAATTACTGTAGCAAACATGAAGCATCACATACGGGCTAAAAAAACGTTTTTCCCATACTTAATATTTTCTGTGCTCTCACTGTGGATGTTTTCCTGGTAGCAAAAACTGTGCGTTGACCCACGTAATTCTAAATCTAGGACTATTTGGGTTAAGCTGTGGAGTTAAATCAACAGCAAATAATCACCCCAAAGATAAAGAATGGATAGAAATCCTTGATGGAATTTCTAAAGTAGTCATGGGTGTGGCATACTATGTATGACCACAGATGAGGTGTTTCTCTGTGTGCTTAGGGGAATTTTCCCCTAGGTCAATGTTGGAAATATAGTGCCTACAAATTTTAAACATATCCAGTATTAAAACAGAGTTGAGTTGAGGGCACGTCACCTTTTCAGTTCAGGCATTCAGTCTGGATTCATCTCATCTAACTTCAGTCGTTTGTAGGTGATGAATCATCCAAACAATTATAGACACCCAACTTACACTGCATAAACTGAACATCATGACTCAACTTAATTTAAGCAAGATGAGATTTGCTGCTAAAGTATAACTCTGGTGTAGATGATATTTCAAGAGCCTAGTTTCCTCATGTTTGCTCATCTTTTCTGATGGATTAGAAATTATCATTCCAGTATGTATGTTGAAAGTTTTATATACATACATTAAAAATAATAAATCACATTTCTGAAAATAGAAAGGTTTTCATCCCTCAGTGAAGACTAGAAATATGAAAATCCCATTAAACTGGTTTGATCAAGCTAATTTTAGTACAATCAGTATTTCATATATATTTACAGTGAGAAGTTCTGATGTAATTATTTGTAGTATCTTCCGTACCTGTGATGCCTTGTGTGTAAGAGATAAGTAAAAAGACCTCTATCTTACCTTCCTTACCATAAAAAAAACACCTTAATAGTCAAGGTGAGGGACTTCAGTACCAAGCTTTTTCTCAGTGGATGGACTTCAGGTCTTGTAGCTGAGCCTTACTCCTCAATTTACGTGTATGCATTTTGACAAGCAGGATTTTAGGGATGGAGGGAACTACTTAGAATATCTGAGTGGGTGGACCACTTGGGAGATAAGGAATTGGCTAGCAGGTCAACACATGGTTGCAGTCAGTGGCTTGCTGTCAAAGTGGACGTTGGTGACAAGTGATGCTCCTCTGGGGTCAGTATTGGGTCTGCCACTATTTAACATCTTTGTCGGCAACATGCACGGTGGGATTGAGTGCACTCTCAGTACATCAGTCAACAACACCAAGTGTCAAAGGAGAAGCCACCACCCAAGAATTCTCTCACCATTCAAGGAGTGTCACACACCCCATCCACGCTTTCCCTGCAAGAGGAGTCTGTTCTCAGTGGGGCTGATAGCCTTCCTTTCAAATCCTTGCACACACACTCACTCTCAGGTGCACTTCATCCTTCATGCTCTACCCTGGGTTTCCGCAGCAGAGTCTCAGGTGTCAGATTTATAAAAATAATAATTTAATAGACTGGTACGGCAGCAGATCAGCTTGAACTGACCCAGAACAAAAAAATCTCAGGGCAATTAGACCCTCATGATTTATGCATCTGCCCTCACACACTCTTCGTGTGATTTCTAGTCCAAGGGTGATTTTTGGGATGTGGTCTTCTAACACCTTACTGGATTCTTTCTCTGTCTCCGCAGAGCCAGGCTGTTAACTGCTCTTACCTTGTTGAGCTGTAGCTTCTGCTGATGGCTGCAGCCTCCATGTCTTCTGGCTTGTGTTTCTTCTGCACTAGATCAGTCAGAAGGGCATAGTAATGAAAAAGGGTCTAGACTTGGGATAAACCACTTAGCAACAACTAAACATCAGTGTGTTATTACTATTCTTCCCAAACCAAAGACAAAACACAGCACTGTGCCAGCTACCCAGAAAATCGACTCTCTTCCAACATATGTGAGTGAAAGATCACAGCTTGCAGCCCAGGGCTCCAGCAAATCCAGCTGCTCATGCTGAGCAAGTAGAGCCAAGCAAACAGCAGATAAAATCACTCAGCATTATAATTCTAAATTACTCATTCTGTTTAAGATTTCCTTATTTACGCTAAACAAAAAAATATTTCTCAAACACCAAGCTGCGTGGTGCACTTGATGCGGGAGGGAGGGGATGCCATCCAGAGGAACCTTGTCAGGAATGAGAGCTGGGCCCATGCAAATATAAAGTTCAACAAGGCCAAGCGCAAGATCCTGTATATGGATCACAGCAATCCCAAGCACAAGTACAGGCTGGGTGGACAATGGATTGAGAGCAGCCCTGAGGAGAAGGACCTGGGCGTTTTGGTGAAGGAGAAGCTCAACATGACCCAACAACATGTAGTTGCAGCCCAGAAAGCCAATTGGGTCCTGGGCTGCATAAAAAGCAGCACAGCCAGCAGGGTGAGGAGAAGATTCTGCTACTCTGCCCTAGACTCCTAAGACTCCACCTGCAGTGCTGCATCCTACTCTGGGGCCCCTAGAATAAGAAAAGCATGGACATGCTGGAATGAGTCTAGAGGAAGGATACCAAGATAATCAGAGGAACTGAGCACCTTTCCTGTGAGGACAAGCTGAGAGAATTGGGCTTGCTCAGACTGGAGAAGAAAAGGCTCCACAGACACCTTATAGCAAGGTATCCAGTATCTACAATGATACTGGATACTTCCAGTATCTACAATGAGCCTACAAGAGACCTGGAGAAGAACTTTCAAGAAAGACATATAGTGACAGGACAAGGGGGAATGGCTTCAAACTGAAAGAGGGTAGGTTTCTATTAGATATAAGAAATATCTAATATTTCTTTAATTTCTTTAATATAATTTAATAATAATATTCTTTACTGTAAGGGTGTTGAGGCAGTAGAATAGTTGTGGATACCCCATCCCCGGCAGTGTTCAAAGCCAGGTTGGATGGACCTCTGGGCAACCTGATCTAGTGGAAGGTATCCCTGCCCATAGTGGGGAGGGTTGGAACTAGACGGTCTTTAAAGTCCTTTCCAACACAAACCATTCTATGATTCTACAACATAACCCCCTGTAAGAAATTTCACCTGCTAATTTCTACACTGTGCCTTAACTTGCAGTTAAGGTGTGCAGAAAATCACACTGACAAAGGCCAGTGCCCACAAAGGACACAGAGGAGTCCTGAAAACATCGTCAAACAAAGGGAGAGAGTCCACAGGGCCATGCACCTGTGGCGTCTCTCTCCAGTTTTTGGAGGATGCAGCCTCTTTCTCATCCTAAATTCCCAATTATGTGCTGCCCTCTCCCTTTCCCCACTGGCTGAGGTACTGGGAAGGTACAGACTTCCTGAACGCCCTACTACATTTTCACCCTTCAATATGCATCCTCCCTGCATCATGTAGCTTTAAGCTCCATCCTCCCTACATTACATGTAGCTTTAAGCCCACCCTGGGCAGAGAAGTGTATTAAACCTGCTCATTTTCCCCTAATGTTCAAAAGTTCAAATTGTGCTCGGCTCTGCAAGAAACTTACATAGCTTGATGTTCGTAAAGACCTCCATACTCGCTCTTCCAGAACTAGGTGACTAGTTACATACTTTGTTCATAAAGACCCCGACACCCACTCTTCGAGAACCTGATTGGTACTTTCAGGTAATTCAGTCCTGATTTTGTCTAGTTTGATCTTGCTATTATATCCTACTGTTTATTCCTTCTGCTGGGTTGTGAACCTTCTGCTATTAGAAATTCCTTCTCTGGGTGGGTTACAGACCAACTGAATCCCTTCTTTTTATCACTAGCTTCTAGTGGTTTGCTGCATAGGGTGTATTTTTCAGGTACTGTATTACTTCCATAGATTTGTTCTGAGCCCTACAAGCTCTTTTTCCCATTTAAAAGTGAAAAACTGGGTGTATGTCCTCAGAGTCTCACTCTTTCATCATCTCTAGATATCTAAGACTCCAACACAATGCTAACATGACAGTACATTTAACGGGTGCTACCTGCTCTCTGTCAGCCACAATATTATAGCTGGGCTCATGTTTAGTTGGTTAGCCGTCATAGCTCCACAGTCCTTCTCTGGGGTTCCTGGTTCCCAAGCCACAGTTTTTCACTCCATAAGTCTAATTTATATTCTATACTTCTACATGTGGGACCCTGACTCTTACAGAATTGAAATTATTTATTTTGAGTAAGTTTATTTCACCCAGGAATCCAATTTCCTTACAGAACTAATCTGTTCTTATTACTTACAATGTCAACAATATTTGTGCCAGCAGCAGGTTTTATTAGCAATTATTTTAATACTTCCTCTCCAATGATTAATAGGTCTATCTAATAATTTAGGCTGGATGAACAGATTACTGCAAGAACTCATCAGAAAACCTCTACATTTTGATAATTAACCAACAACAACACACCAATCTACAAACTACTTAAAATGCGCTATAGTGATATTGCAGAGTGCAAAACTTTAATCACAACGTGGTGTGATTTTTTTGCCAGTTGCTTTAGAGCATCAAGCTATACCATGACAGCATGTTTATCTCTGTCAATAAAGATTGGTGTCCCATTAAAAGCCCACATTTTTTATCCCTCTTAGACTTTCTAAATACTGCTTCATCTTGGTGTTACAGTCTACAGGTACTATTTGTCTTTTTTACTGACTTTTGGGAACCTTTCAGAACATTACATGCAGCACCATATGTGATATTATCATGATCTGCCTATTTGGTCCCAGCCACTTTGCAGTCTTCCACCTTTGTGTGGAATATGTTCCTGTCTGAAAACCCCTGGCAAAGATTGTTTCTTCATTGGAGAACATTGTCCCAAGTGATAAAGTCTGCAGTTTCAGATATGTACAAAAAACAGAGGAATCTTCTGGCTGGTACTTAAATTTTGCATTGAACCATGAGATCAGTCAAATCCAGACTGCACAGATGCCACCTGATGTCATAGTTTCATTTTGTATTGTACTACAAAAAGGATTAAATTAAAAATGACATTAATAATTTAGGAATGCAGAACACATTGAAGACAGGTTTAGAGAAATTATCTGAAAGGTCTTAAAAAATCCTGACTCTAATGATTCAGGGGGAGATAAATAAGCAAATTATGAGTATACATAAACACATAAAATGAAATTATTTTTCTTTTTTTTCATCACATGCAGCTTTATTTTTTGAGCTCTTTAAACCTCAGATATGAGTTTGATCTTTTACTGGAGATTTTGTTATATCCATTATTGTCAAATCAATAGTTCGTTTTTTATTTTATTCCAATGAGAATCATTCATATTGATATGTCTATTTTAAAATAAACTATCAATTAAAACAGAAGATCTGCCTCCAAGGTAGGACAAAAAGAGATAATGTTAGTAACAGGTTCATAATCAAAGCTTCTCTCTTTATTGAGAAATAAACACTTGTGAGAATTCTCAGTGTGTTTTATAGTCTTAACGGCTGTCAGGTCTCCCTTGATTGACCCTGAATAAAATCTAACTAGGGGTGTCAAAAAAATATGTCCATCAACTTTGCTCATGCATTACAACATAAAAATTGACTGGAGTCATTGACTACAGGTAGCAGTGAGCAAAACTACACAAGATAAATACTCTGGTTTGTGGATACTCATTCAATCCACTTTCATCTGCCACCTTGATTTTTGGATTGGGCACTCATGGATAAAAAGTAGGTGATCTGAAAAAATCTTTTGTGCCTCTTAAAAGACAGTATCATGTTATGTTACTCCCTTCACAGAGATTTATGTTACATGGTGTTAAACCATGGGCTAAGCTTAATGTAACACGATGCATTAAAAACTGCACATCATGATTGCAATGTGTGTCAGAACAATGAATTGTTATATCACATATCTCTTCATTTGCACGTAGGGGACCCATGGACATAATTCGCAAAAGGATATATTCTCCTTTTGATGCACACACATAAATCCCTTTTTCTCTCACTACTTCCAGCTCTTCACCTAATGGTTGGTGTGAGCTAGGAAAAACTGCTTTTAAAAAAGCCTCAAGTTAACTAGAAAAGGTTTGAGTTGTAGCTAAGCATTTACTATAGGCACAGTTTAACCCTGAAAACTGTAGGAGAGGGCTGTTTTGTAACCTATGCTCTCCAGTAGTGTCACATTTGAGGAATCACCATTGCTGCATTCTCTACCCAGGGTAAATTGTACTGTCACTATAACTTTGCTGAAAATGAGTATGTTTCCATCTGATTTTACACTGTCACTTCCCAGTGGGCTACTTCCTTTTCACAGAAGCACAGATGAAACCAGAATCCATCCCAATGGTGTTTGGAGAAGGTACAAAGGCAGAAATAAGAAAGGACTTTGCCCCTGGCTCTTTTCAGCTTCTGCCTGGTATCTCCTTTCTCTTTTACTTAGCTTTCCTATGTAACTGAGCCTCTCTTGTAACAAAACACAGCTCCCATTTGAATAACCATATTTAGTAGGCATCTTACAAACTGTGCCACAGCAACCCATTTTATCCATGTCCCATTCCTTACCTGTGCTACTTGCCTGTGTCTGTGGTGTTGAATGACTCTCTAAGTGTTTTTGGGGGATATTTGTGGAAGACAATTTTGACTAGCAATAATCACCTGATAAGAAAGTGGATCAAGAGATTTGCACTACAAGGAATACAGGTACTATCTTGTATGCTGACAACCAGGGAAATTAATTCTTGTGCACTTAGATGATGCCTAACTGTGTGCTGGCAGCTGTACAGGGGCTAATTTTATCTACTGAACATATATAAAAAATTAAGTAAACACGACTAACTTTTATGCAAAATCTAATCTCATTTTGTAGAATCCTTTGGGGAGGCTGAGTGAAATTTTGTTTTCCTACAAAAAAGATAAAATTTCAAGGCTAAATAATTTGCACATTTTGTTTGATCATAAATGAAAATGAAATTATAGTCAGACTGCACACATGGTTTTGATGGGTAAACAAAATAATATAAAAGCTCATTGAGCATTTACTTATTAAAATAATGGTCTCTGTCCTCAGCTGAAGCACACATGCATTTGGTCATGCTTTTTTCAAGCTGTCACAACCAACTGTCATTAGATTAACAAGGTGATGGAAACTGCCACTGGGGCTCAGTGGGCTAAACCCTAGTCGCTGCACTTCCTTCTGCAAAGTTTGCCCTGACCTCAGCAGCATAGGTAGCATAATGTCTCAAATCTGAACTAGATCAGCTCTAAAGCTCTAAAGTTGAAGTGAACACAAAATAGTTCAATGCGGAAAGTCCGAGGAAATAAAGTTAAAGGAGAGGTAAGGATATAATCAGAATGCAGGATTAATAAGACCCAGTATTTGCACACCTTATGAGTGTTCCTTATGGGTAGTGTCTAATTGAGAGACATATTAATTGGGAACTGTTACTACTGCATACTGTAGTGCTTTCAAGTGTGTGTGCTCTTTTCTTGTGATGAAGCATATGTGCGGCATTAACTTCTTAAGCTGGTCTCTCACAGAGAAGTTATGAGTCGTAGGCAATGCTTTACAACCCAGTGTGCTTACTTGCAAGTGCATTAGGTGCACTGTGCACACTTCAGATTCAACATATACTGTATAATTGTTTATGTGTGCAGACATTTGAGCTCAGCAGGCTGATTAGCTGCTTCCATGAAATGGGAATGAGCAGCAATTACTATATATATTCTTATTCACAAGAAAAACCAAAACCTAGATGGAGTTTTTATAGACAGAAGCACAGCAAATTGGCAGTGAAAGATTACTCCCACTAAGGTAAATTCGTACAAAACATGTAACAAACTGCCTTGAAAATATTGTTTATGTGGAGCCAGATGAAAGCTGGGATGACCAGGCGACACTGGTCAGAGAAGTCATATTCACAGCAGGCGCAGCTTTACATGTGAGTTGCTGGGAAGGCGCAATATGGGGGAATGTGTAAAGCTATGTGTAAGGGTCCCACACACAGAATTACTTGCTCTGTGTGTCAGCACAGCTAAAGCATCAGCAAATTATGTTTAGGCACCTGCCTCTATGCAACAGTGCTCTCATAATGACTAGGGCTAATAGATCTTATGAAAAACCTTCAACCAGATGCAACACAAGCAGAATGCTGCCAAAAATCATTGAAGAATTGACAGTTTCTGAACCATCCAAAAGGTACAATAGCATTTACAGTTTTCCTAAATGATTGTATTCAACTCTGGTGTAACATCACCATTCACGTTAAAATGTATCTGTGATTGACTACGTTAGAAATTGTTTCAAAGGAGTTAAGGAAAACATACCCCTTTCACCCCTTTCACCCTCCCCCCTTATTTAAAATGGAGTGTCTGTCCTGGAAAGCATTATACATACTTCCCTAGATATCCATACCCTTAGAAATAAAATTACTGGGGTTTTAAGTGTTAATTATTATTTTTCAATTATTAATACAGACATGTATTAATAATAAAGTACATAGTGCTTTCAGACACGTTTTACCATATACTCCATGGTCCACTTCCTAACATCTTTTTCACATTATCATCATATATGCTTAAATATAAACACAGATTTGGTATATTATCATCTATTTAGTTAAGTGAATTAGCTGTAGGAAAACAATTGCATTCTACTTCTAAAATCCAGTGGCTGAGTCTAAGCACTGTCAGTAATGAGAGTTAATGCTTCAGGGCTAGAAATAAAACATTTTTAGCACTTGGAAACATGAGTGACTTTTCTTAATATTGCTGCTTCTAGACAATTTTTATTTTTGTACTATTACTCTTGGCCTTCTCATTTATTGAACTTTGTCAAATATAGAAATTATATTGAAGATCATTCTTGAAAAAAATAATTGATGTGTAGGTGTATGGTGGTAATTCAGCTTTACTTACAGTCTTCTGTATTTTCAAAGACTATGTAGCATAATTGGGTTGCCTTGTAATTTTTTAGAGCACAGCTTCAGCTGCAGCTGAAGCATGACTTCATACAGCTTTCTAGAGACACAATGGTAATATTTGAGTTTCTATTAAAGTAAGGGACTGCATTTTCCTTTGAATCTGCCAGAAGGCTGCCTTCCTTCCTCCTCCACCTGTATGGTTGATGGCAGATTTGTGTATCAAATACATAACACATCTGTGAACTTGTCTCCTGGTCATAGCTGTTCATGGCATTAAGCTAGTGCTGATTTTGAGACTTGCATCTCCCTTCAGCAACAACCTGCCAAGCAAAGGTTGTGTGCTGCAGGTCTCCTGGGAAGGCTTGCTGGGCTCTGTAAGAAGGGTCATGCTCATCCTCTTCTGCAGATAACACACAGCTCTGTGGACTTGAGCAGTCTTGGCCTTGCTTATACTGTGTCTGAGTAGGGCCTGGTGGTGCCAGCCACCTTGCCACAGCTGCTGACTAATGACCTGTAACTGTCATGTCACCAGAAGCAACATGACTTCCTTCCTTGCAGCCAGCTTTTCTCAGGAGATATTGGTCACTGGCAATGCCAAGAGTCAGGGCAAGCCACTAACACAGAGCAAAAGGATGTGGGGGAAAAAAAGCCTTTGCAGACCTTCCTGAACTGCGCTTCACTGAAAATGTATTTACCTTTATTTGATCATCGAAGCTATGTTTTCTTTTCCTTCTTGTTGATTTAAATACTCATTCAGGGCAAGTTCTTTCAAACACAGACCCTAGGGATTGGGGTTTTTCCCAAGAATTTATCTATCCTCCTAAGTGGTTAGCCTCCACTAAGTAATCGTAAAGGAAAACAGCCCTTGAATCATCAGTTGATTTTAGCTTTAGGACTGAGCTGCCGGTACCAATCTTGCCTTTTTATTGCTTTTACCAACCACCTGACACTTATTGGGCAGACAGGTTCTTTCAGAGATCCTTGGCAGAATTATGACAACGCTAAGTTGCAGTGTGTTTAACACCTGGTTTAACCATTAAACAATAGCTTAACAACAAAAGCTTTATTTTCCCTAGCAGGATTTCATTATTAGTATAATACAGAATTTATTATTTGAATGACACAGACTTTCTGTTAACAGAATCACACACAGAATGGGTCAGGTTGGAAGGGATCACAGTCAGTCATCTGGTCCAACCTCCCTGCTCAAGCAGTGCCATCCCAGAGCACATGGCACAGGATTGTGCTCAGGCAGTTAGTATCTCCAGTGAAGGAGACTCCACAACCTGTCTGGGCAATCTGTTCCAGTGCACGGTCACTGGCACAGCAAAGAAGTTCTTCCCCATGTTCAGGTGGAACCTCCTGTGCATCAGTTTCTGCCCACTGACTCTTGTTCTATTGTTCAGCACCACTAAGAAGAGCCTGGTCCATCCTCTTGACACCCTCCCTTCAAATACTTACAGACATTTATGGGGTCTCCTCTGTTTTCTTCTCAAATCAGTGCAGTGCAATCTCTAAATAGTAAAATATACAATTTATAACACAATTTAATTTACAATTTCTATTCACATGTACCCTCTGAAGATTGGGTTGGATCATAGCACTCAGTTTGCTGTATCAATACAACAATCATAATCTAGACTGGAAAAATCATATGAAAGAGCACGAGTCACTCCCTCAATCTTCAGAGGAAGCAGATGAAGGCAGAGGTGTCCCTGGCCATTTGGGAGTCCCCAGGCCTCAATGTCCAGTGACAGCTCTGGCCCAAGTTTCTCCTTAGGACTGTCTCATCTCTTAGGTGAGATTTAGAGACAGTTGTCTGGGGACTAATGACAGACAGTCATTGGGGCTCTGGGGCTGCACAGGCAGACAGTACTCTGCGGGCTGCAGGCAGACAGTGCTTTGGGGTTCTGGGGGCTGCAGGCAGGCAGTGCTTTGGGGCTCTGGGGGCTGCAGACAGTGGTCTGAGGGCTACTGACAGGCAGTGCTTTGGGGCTCTGGGGGCTGCAGACAGTGGTCTGAGGGCTACTGACAGGCAGTGCTTTGGGGCTCTGGGGGCTGCAGACAGTGGTCTGGGAGCTACTGACAGGCAGTGCTTTGGGGCTCTGGGGGCTGCAGACAGTGGTCTGGGGGCTACTGACAGGCAGTGCTTTGGGGCTCTGGGGGGTTCCAACAGACAGTGGTCTGGGGGCTACTGACAGGCAGTGCTTTGGGGCTCTGGGGGATTCCAACAGACAGTGGTCTGGGGGCTACTGACAGGCAGTGCTTTGGGGCTCTGGGGGATTCCAACAGACAGTGGTCTGGGGGCTACTGACAGGCAGTGCTTTGGGGCTCTGGGGGCTGCAGACAGTGGTCTGGGGGCTACTGACAGGCAGTGCTTTGGGGCTCTGGGGGCTGCAGACAGTGGTCTGGGGGCTACTGACAGGCAGTGCTTTGGGGCTCTGGGGGCTGCAGACAGTGGTCTGGGGGGCTACTGACAGGCAGTGCTTTGGGGCTCTGGGGGCTGCAGACAGTGGTCTGGGGGCTACTGACAGGCAGTGCTTTGGGGCTCTGGGGGCTGAAGGCAGTGCTCTGAGCTGCACAGGCAGCACACTGAGTGCCGCAGACAGAAAGTGCTCTGACAGGGCGCCGGGGGCTGCACGCAGGCGGGCAAGGCGGGGAATGATCGGCCTGGCGCCGAGAAACCTTGAGGCGAGTAGGAACGGGAAAAAGAAATGTTTGGTTTGTCTCCTTGGTGCACAGGACCTCCAGGGCCTGATAAGGAGAGGAAAGCGCACAAACACGGCACCAGAGAATGGCTGCTTGGCTTGTGAAATGGCGTTAGTCATGCGGACCACATCACCAGGGGTTAGCGCGTGCGGTGCCGGTGACCCTCCACCCAACCCTATCACGCCACCGCTCCGACAGCTCCTGCCGCTGCTCCGAGGACGGCTTCCCGCCCTTGCCCGCGCGTGCGCACAAACCCGCCCGGCACCGCCCCGCTGCCCGGCCACCTCCACTGCGCCGGAGCAGGGGGAGCCCTCCCGCCTCGCTCCGGTGGTGCCGCCCGGGCCGGCGGTCCGGCGCATGCGCGGCGCGGGGCTGCGCAGTCACGGCGCCCGCCGCCATGGCCGACCCGCGGCTCAGGCAGATCAAGATCAAGACCGGCGTCGTGAGGCGGTGAGTGGCGGCTGCGGCACGCCCGGGCCCAGGGGCTGCAGCGGGGCTACGTGCGGGACCGGCCGTGCCCGTGCCGCGCGCGGGCCCGCGGTTTGGTGCGGGGCTGGCGGGCCGTGCCGGAGAGCGGCCCCACTCGGGCTTCCCCCCATCGCGTACCGCCGGCGGCAGCAGGCCGCGCTTTTCCCGGACACAGATTAAATGCGGGTTTCTTTCCCCTTCGTTAGTGGCTTTGAGAGCCAAAGAGAGTCCCCCAGCCCCCCTCGGTGTGCAGGGCAGTCTCGCCTCATACCTTGCCGAGGCATGAAGTCTCAAATGGTTTTTTGTACCAAAGTTGCTGTTGAATATCTCTGGTGTGGAAGTTGCAGAACCAGCGGTATCACAGATGCGATTAGGTTGGAAAAAACCTCTGAGATCTTCGAGTCCAGCCTGTGACCAAGCACCACCACCTTGACAACTAGACCAATGCACTAAGTGCCACGTCCAGTCGTTCCTTAAACACCTCGATGGATGGGGACTGCACCACTTCCTTGGGCAGCCCTGGTAGATTCATCTCCAGAGCCTCCATCTTCCCTGGCTTTAACAGAGTCACAAGAAAAGTGTATCTGTAAGGATCACTCTTACTATGGCTGTAAACACAAGGCTTTGAGATGAACTGTTTGGTCACGGTGGTGTTTATTAAGGGCTACAGAGACTGCGCTGACTCAGGCAGGGTCAAGAATTATTGTGTGTGCTGGATGAGGATGTTAAATAGTGCCGTTTCATACAGTCAACTTTATGTTATGACTTAGCAAATTTCTTTAAGACGGGCACATTTTCTTGTACCTGATTCACTTTGAAAGGTTGGACTTGAAGACTAGAAAAGTTGTTACTGTTGGTGCTAAAGGCAGTTCAGAATTTCTAGTCTCTGAACATAAAGGCAAATCACACAACTGTATGCATTTTAGCGCTAGTACAAAGAAAGGATGAAAACGTTTTGGTAAACAATACAAATGCAGTCAACAGGATTCAGATTTGCTTTTGAAGAATGTCTGTGAATAAACAAGTAAACTTAGCTTGAGTGTGTTGTGTGGTAGCAACAGGCATATCTACAATGACTCTGCAGCAGCTGGCATTCTCTAAGTGAAGGTAACTTTAAAAAAAAGCAGTGATGAGGAGAGGAATATATGTTCTCTTAACTCCCTGTGGGGACATGATACAGCAGCAGCTCCCAGTTCTGTGACTGCTACACACAGATAAAAGAAGAGGTATGGCTCTGTGCCACTCCACCCTTCCTTCTCCAGCCAGAAGTCTAGTAATGCATTCTGTTACGGTGGGCATACATGTGACTTGCGTCGACTTAGGAACATTAATGTTGTCCTCTTTTTTTGAACTAGAACAACACTATAGGTATTTTTTTCCTAGTGCCTGAGGAGACTTATGTAGAGGCGTATTAAGCATTCTGTAAAGTGACTGACTTAGCACTTCAGTTAATTTTAATTTTTTTTTCTCTTTGTTTTCAGTTTAGAAAAGCACATTAAATCTTGCATGTAATATTGATTTTGAACCATGTTCAGTGCTCAGGCTTTAAGAATGTATCAAAAAAGGTAGGGGTCAAGAACCATTAGGATATGGGGAGCTTTTTAGACATTTCATTTGACTTGTGTTAATCATCTGTTGTAGCATATTCTTCTTTCTCATTAGTTACCTAACTCATTCTTTTTCACACTAAGAATGAAGCCGCTGTTCTGCTTTGGTATTTTTATTTTTAGCTGTAAATCATAAATACTTTGTGTACTCCTCTCAAGAGACTGTATTTTAGGTTGTAGGTAGTGTACTTGCCTGCACATTTCTTACTTTGTTGTGTGTCAGTGAAAGGAATTTAAACTAGAAATAGGGAGATCTTTTTCTTTTTTGACAAATCTGATAGCCAGGCTCTTGGTGATTTTATACTTTCAACAGTTTGTAATTCAAAAGAAGTAGGTTTGATGAGTAGTAATGTGTGCTGTATTTGTGGCTTGTGTCCTAGCAAGCAATACTTCTGGTTTAATCGCTTCAGAATAGTCTTACTGTCAGTAAATCCAACAACCCGCTGGATAGTGGGAGAATTGATTAGGGAAAAAAAACCTTCTAAAATACCTTATTTCCATTTCAGATTGGAAATGATTTTAAAAACCACTGCAAACAAAGTAAGTTGGGTTGCATGAAAATAGCACTGACATTTGCCCATAGTTTCCATCTGATTAAGTGGAAGTGACACAAGTAGATTAGAATGAGACTAAGACAATTCACATTGCAATTGTGTTAGTTTAACTTTAACAATCTTTTAACATGCTTGTTTAAATGTGGCTGACATACCATAATTACAAATCTACAAGCCTTGATTATAGAATTTTACATCATGGACCTATGGGGAAAGTGTATTGATTTTTTGTGAAACAATTCTTTTTTTTTTCTTTCTTTTTTTCCCTTTTTTTTTTTTTTTTCTTATTTACCTTTCTAAAACTGTGATATCTTCACAAGATTGTTCTTTTGCCTGTTGCACTGGTGTTGATACTATTTTTTCTCTTTGTGAAATAGCATCATACTGCAAAGCAATTTACACTGATTCTCTCCCTTGCTCCAAGCACAGGAAGTTGTACAAGTTACACAAAACTGTTGGTCTGATTTTAAATATAAATGTGAACCATTCTCTTAAATTTAATTATTTTACTGGTGAGTTCATTATATAGCCTGTGCAAGAGAAGTATGAAGAATGCATAGACTCCTTTTTCTAGTTTATTGTTAATTCAAGCACAAAACTAGCTCATGTTCTTGGTTACTCAACAAATTAGCTATTTCTGGTGTAAATCAGAAATTTTCTTCATCTTCTGTCTACCATATTAGTTATGGTTGGTTTCTTGTGTGGTGCCCATTAGCCATAGACGTTCACTGTGATTCGTAGCACCAGTGATAAGAAACTTACCTCTCTTTTCTTTATCCTTGTTAAAATTAGAAAGCTATGCGCAACAACTCTTTGTTAGCTCAGTTAATGGGAAGGGTTAGGTATCTCATATTATTTAGGTGTTGAGGAATGATCGGCAGAGCTGCTCAGCTGCACTGAGTCAGCATGATAAAGCGAGTTAATGTGTGTATACTACACATCTGAGAGCTCGGGGATTCAGGAGTGTGAATATACAGCATGCTCTGTTGGATACAAGCTGACTCTATCCAAATTAAATAACCTTTCCAGAGTGCAGATTGCACATCTGTTGCCTAGGGTTGTCACCAGCTCAGTCCTGGAGCCTTAAACTTGGGTTCAGTGCTAGCCAAGTGTTGTTGTTGTGGTCCAGAGCTACTTAGATATGTCTTAAGTGCCTTTTGTACCTTTTGTCGTGCTCGTGGCATCAGGTTCTGATACATGAAGTTCTGAGTTGGCCCTACATTTGAAGACTGCTTAAATCTTTGAGACTTACTAGCGTAGTCTCTGTCCCACATAAAAAAACACTGCTTCATGTGAACTGAGTGCACTTGCATTTACATGTTGTCTGAGGTAACACCTGTGACATACATAGTCACTAATCTGGATAATTAGTTGGAAGGTCTAGAAACAAACCTTCTGTTTTTTTGAAGGTATTCGTATTTCTCTGATTCTTTTCACTACAAGTTTCTTTTAACTTCACGGTAAGAAACAGTAACCACGCATACCTTAAAAGCTGGGACAAGAGCACAATTGTTGCTGTGGATATTGCAGTGTGTTGTTTGTTAGATTTTGTTAATGGGTTGGATTCCACTTGTTATACCTTTAGACCAGACCTAAGTGATTCCTTTTTAGAAATATTTCACAAATTTAAAGTAATAATGATCAGATCTGTAAAAGATTGTCTCTCACATTCATTCTTCCATCCCATTGCCTCTTATTGAAAAAAAAATCAAAGTGAAATACATGGTTCTGGCATCTCAGGTTTTGTGTGTTTACCATTATCTTCTGCCCCCTGAGGTAAAACTGTCTTCTGCATGTCCATGCTGACCATAATAATCTATTCATGTCATCATTTTAATTAGCAAGTTAAAGCATGCCTGGCAAGTTTATGGCCATAAGTCTTGTTAGTGATACAGCATTGAGGAGGAAAGCATTTTTTTCCCGTTTTAAAATTTTTCATTTGGGTGAGAATATGTACAAAACTGTGGCTTTTAACCTTCAGTTGTTTAAGCAGTCTTTGAAAGGTTTGGACATACAGTAGTTCCAGTTGCTTGGTAGTACCAGTTTGGTGGCTTTATGCATATGTGCAGTGCTTTTGTCTTTATTTTTCTTCATAGCATGGAGTCACATAATCACCTATGTGGATTAAACAGTTGCAGATAATTATTTCTGTTGAATTAGAGTGTGGATCCCTGGGAAATATAGAAAAACGGTATTAAATTTATGGTAGTGCTTTATATACAGAAGATGAATTACCGCTGTGCTAACAACCATAATCCATCCTGGCTTGACTTTAAGTATTATTAAATTATATGTATCATACAGGTGGAAATCTCATTCAAGACCATGAGGTCCATAATTTTTTCTTTTAACTGTATTAAGTCTTTCTGATGCATTGTGAATTACCTATGCACATAATATGACTGTAATTCTATTTAATTTTTCTCATTATTGTAGCACTTACAGTTGGTTATCCCCAGCTGGGAGGGGCAGGGGAAATAGATTCTGTGGGTTTTTGTCCAGAACAAAAAGTCTTGTCTGAAGGTGATGCCTGGGTTATAGAATAGAAAATGAAGATCTTTGGCAACCCAAATTATTTCCATATCAGAGGCCCCATTTCTCGTTCTTCTTTTTTATAACTGAAGTTCTTGGGCTCCTTAGGATTTACAACTTTATGTAGAGGCAAGAACAGGTGAAGCCCTGAAGATTTCGAGAGATCTCTAGTAATACAGGTGATATAAGAATGCTAAAACCAAGTAATTTTTAACTTGAAATAATTTTCTAACTTCAAAAAATCATGTAACTGGTTTTCATCTTTTTTACGGTTGTAATCCTTGACAAAACCCAAGCTTGCAAAGTTACCCTGAAATGTCATAGTAACTCAGCTCTGTAAGCTGTTAGATGCAGAAGGGGCTAAAAATTATGCATATACTTGTGTATTGTTACATCTTGACTCTTAAAAGAGAAAATTATCTTTGATGATGGTTTTGTCACTAGAAGAAGAAAATGAGCACATGAACTTGATATCCTGTCTAAATAAGAAATTAGGCACTCATGGCTAAGAAAACATGGCAGTTTGTATACCTGTGTCAGGTACTGTTTTTCTTCATCCTTCCTTGACTTTTTGTCTTGGGGCCCAGTCTGTAAAGTTGGCATGCTTATGTAGCCTTAGTGAACCCAAGAGTGTGTGTAACTAAAATTTACAAATTAGGGACCTGGTATTTTAAGCTCTGCAGTTTTAAGCATGTTGCCAGTGTTACTGTGGTTGCTGAAGTACTTGTCCTATACTCGTGCATGGTGTTAATACATTATACTATAAGAAAAATTATTGTACTATTAATATTTACTGTAAGAAATTTATGCTATTATAAGAAAAAAAATCTGTACCTTGTACAGCTACACTATTACGGATTTTTTAGTTTGAACTAAGTTAGCAGAGATAACTCATTATCTAGTCAATAAATACTGTCGCTCTGGGCTTTCTGTGCTCTTAGGCTGAATCCAGGGCATATTAGCATGTGCAATGGTTAATGGTAACATCAGTTCTGAAGAGATGCATGTCCTTTCATTAGTGAATATGCTCAGTAGCAAAACTGAGCAATTCCCCCTCATCTTCGTCAGAGCTGTATTTGCTCAGTCCAGTCAGGAAAATGTTTCTTGTCTTGATTTTTCTAATACTGGAGGAAAGTCTATATTTAGTAGCTTAAGGACACAGATGCTATTCTAGCTTATATAGAACCTGAATTGTCAGCAGCTGTGGGATGTTGGGGGAACATTAGGAGTAGTAGCATGTGCTTGCTCTGTCCTTGTACCATTGACCACTTTTATTCTAGTTATCCATTAGTAGTTCCTGTCTGTGACTGTGGAAGAAGGTGCAATTTTGTCTATGTACAGAGGATCTTAATTTCATTATGCATTCAGAAAACCCCCATTGTGCATAATTTTTTCATATGTCAAACATCAGATGAACTGCCCTTCTTATGATCAGAGAGGTAGATCTGCTTGCTACTGCTAATGAAGCAACTACAGGAGATGACAATGTTGATGAATATGGACTGAGCTAGGAACCTAGGTACCTTTGTGAAGTGAGAAACAAGGGCAATTTGGGGCTCTTTCCACAGCAGCCAGAAGTTAGAACAGCGCTTGCAGCTCTGCACCCTAAGCAGACAGGGAGTGAAGTCCCTTGATAAATCAAAGTGATCCTAAATATGGAGGTCTCATTTCCCTCTCCCCTTCTCTGGTTTCTGATGCTAGTCAAACTTTTTGCTGAGCTCACTCAGTTTGCTTAGTACAGGAGAGAAACCATCACGTTGTTGTTGTTTTGTTTGTTTGCTTGGGTTTTGGTTTGTTTGGTTTTTGGGGGTCTTTTATTTTGTTTTGTAATTTTAGGGGAGTTGGTTGTTGTTTTGTTTGTTGTGGGTTTTTTTGTTTTTATTGTATTAATTTCTTGCAGTTTTGATATGGAGAGATCATTTGAGCATTAGTGCTGGCAGAGATATATGGTAGAGCCAAGGAGGGGAAGACCTCTGTTCACCAGCTTGCTTACTGTCTTGAACTATCCTGTGTTACTTCTCTCTTCAGGCTAGGAAGCTGATGTGGGGGAGACTGAATCTGTGGACAGTGTAAAATGACAAAAACATGTTGACTTCAAGTGTTCAGATATTTTATAGACATGTTGGTTAAAACTGGACTTGGGCGGGTTTCTCTGCTTCTCAAAGATTTTTCTGCATTTTCAGAAGATATCAACCTTACAGGTACGCTGTATATTATAAAATTATAGGCAGTGATTTGCAAATACAATTCAGAAAATGATGACTCTTAGGAATTTGTGGATGTTAGGCATACAGTACCAAATGAAGCCTCTGTTTTATTGGGCTATGATATCTTGGTTTGAACATAAGACTATCTTTAAGCCTTCCAAATAGTACTTTCGTGCAACACATTTGGCACGAGAAAGTGCACAGCACCATAATATCACACAGGTGTTTATGTCAGTCCTGTGGATTTCTCTGAATTCTGGAAGCTGTTAACACTCTATGTCAAGAAGGAGGGCCATAGGAAACACACTGGCCTGACTCCCTGGAGTGAATTGGAGGTGTGCTTGCCTGGCAGACTTTATTTCTGAAGAATGACACCAGTATAAACTATCAGCACATGAGAACTAGAGAGCACTTGGACTAGCTTGGACCATCTCCCAAGATCT